>JADLZN010006863.1:0-409423 GCA_018155175.1 Sinocyclocheilus anophthalmus | reverse complement strand
TTACAGTTTTTGAATCCATTCAGCCGATCTCGGGTCTGGCGGTAGCACTTTAGCTGCAGCTTAGCATAGATCATCGAATCTGATTAGACCATTAGCATCTCACTAAAAAATGACCAAAGAGTTTCTATATTATTCCTATTTAAAACTTGACTGTAGTCATAGGAGTTGGAAAATTAGCCTATTTTTAAAAATAGTGGAGTGTTCCTTTAAGTTGCAGCACCTTGAGCTTTCTCAGCCACCGTACAAAACAGTATATTATAACAAAATTGAATTTACAAAAATACATTACAAAAAATATATTTATATTAGTGCTGTCAAAATTAGCACGTTAACACAGGCGATTAATTTTTCCAGTTTAACAGCGTTAAAAATATTTTACGCAATTAATGCAAAATTACTGAAGCACAATTTCAATTCTAACCCTTTAATCCAATTTTGCTTCTACCAGCTACTACCTTCTACTAGATAATTTTAAGCTGCATATGGATCCGTGTACTGTAGTAGATGTATGCAGTCAGCAGGCAGTTGGTTTTTTGGCATCTCCATGTGCTCCTGTTCAGTATCGCAACTTTACTTCTCTAAAATGTAAAAAAGCTCTTTGCTGTTGCACTGTACACATATAAAATTCTGATTTGTTTCTTTCTTTCATATGTGCTTATATGAGCTCCTTATATAATTTAATTTTTTGTGTCCTTTAGTGTCCTTTGGGAAGTTTCAAGTGTCTTTTTTGGAAGACATCTAATTTATCTGACAAAAGCTTGCAGAAAAATAAATATTTTGGTTTACTTTGCTGGATATAGCAAATGATGACAAAAATAAACATTTGAAACAAGATAAATGGTCTATGCTTAATTTCATGAAGTGTGCGATTAATCGTGATTAATCACGATTAATCACAGAAAAAGGGTGTGATTAATTCGATTAAAACTATTGACAGCGAGTGACAAAACCCTAATTTATATATAGATTTTTCTTTTTTACTTTGCTATTTCGCTGTCTCGTTGGAGGGCTTTCTATTGTGAAGTTACTTCCTTGGTTTTACATTTTAAAACTTTAATGTTTTATATTAATGTTCCTTTCATTTGACATGCTTAGAGATGCAGAAATTCAAAACACCTTACTAATGTTATATCTTCTAGTTGATTTGGTTGTTTAAATATACCTGTGATCATTAAAAATAAATGTCAGTTGTAAAAATCAAAATGTGAAGTGAACCACAAAGAGTTAAATACAACTTAAATTGAGGGAAATTACTTATAGACTGTGGTTCCTGGCTGACAGGCATGTGTTTACTGAAATCTAATAACCAGAGAAGCTGCCATGAAACCACAGTTATTATTAAATCGGATTCTGAATTTTTGAATTGCTTTCAGCTTGACAAAAGTCAATAATTTTGCAAATACAAATAAAATAAAATTAAATTCTCTGTGATTTGTATATTATAATTTTAACAGCTTTTATTTCATTGTAAACTCCAAATATAGCTCATTCAACATCCTGAACTCAACATTCTCTTCTCCGCTGATATATATTCAAAAGAGCCAACCGATTAGCTCTCTAACTAAGAGTCTAACAGCTTTGTTCTTTATGTAAATGTAAACCTAGTTAACCTTCTGAATTCTTTTGATGAATTTAGCACACAGAACTTAGCACCACAATGCTAATTCTGGGTTATGTGTGGGAGTCATTTTCAATGAATTTTATGGGGGAATTTTATCTTGCGGGCATAAACTACACGAGTGTGAACAGCTGCGTGTGTCTCGTGCCTCATGAAGACTTTGCACTGAGCTCTCTTGCATGTCAGTAGGGGCTGTTTCTTTTAAAGAGATATAATTAGTTAGCTGGTTTCCCAGAAGTGTAACTAATGGCACATGAGGTGACCCCCTTACCAAGTATTGTCTTCTAACCAAACACACACAGGCATTGTTCAAACACTTTCAAAATATGTTATATGCGGTTTGTCTTCCCTCTTCAGAAGGCTTACCAGCATCCATCACCAGTATCCGTTCAGTACAGACACTTAAGTTGCTGTTTCTTCTTATATTTCATTTTCTTACAACAACACTTTGGCTGGGATCATATCTTTGGAAAAGAATGTGGTAGAGATTTTGGCTAGTAACCAGCCTTTGACATATCACCTTGGCAACTGCCTAGCCACACCCTCACAACTATCTAGAGTACCTGAGCAATAATAACCAATAGAGTTACACTGAAAATGGAGCAGAAGCTATGAATGTCATGGAGACTTGAGGTTTGGTCACTGCCAGCATCAACCAATTAGCAACATGACTCAGCAATATTTCAACACCCCAACTTCATAAAGCCAGGAGAGTTGTTTTTTTGTTCTGCTCTGGATAGCAAGCCAAGTGGCCTTTAAGTATCACAAATCTTCACAAACAGCAAGGCAAAGTACCAGGAAACAAAAACAGTCAGAAGTAGTCATCAGGTGTCATTTTCACTACTACAGCATCTCAGAGATCTCAAATCCATAATTAGCAGTAATTATTACTGCACCGCATGAGTGTGACATCATTAACAACTGTCTTATATTGTGAACCTATGTGGTTCAAACAACAGAGATGCGACCACATTCAGGAAACAGACATGATTCGTTAGTTTCTACAACAATGCTTCGTACTATGGTAGTTAATCAACGAGGAAACACACCCCTGGTTTGATGAATATAAAATCTTTTTAACGCCACTGAGCACTTAAAATGATCTTCAAATGAATTTCAACAACCTCACCCACCTGTGCTATTCAGGAAAGAATCGGCTTAATCAGCAGTAATTGAAACCAACTTTATCCACTGAGGCATGCTGAGACTTTGACTGGATTGTTCCTGATCTTAATATTTATTTATTTATTGGCTAGTAGAAATTCTGAATGTAAGGTTACAAAGAATTATGGCTAAAGTCTTTGGCTAGGCTCGCAGCTTTCTGGCTCACATATTTAGGTGTAGAATAAGCTTTACTGCCTTAGTAACAGAAACACACATGTAAACAACTTGGTGTTATAAACAGCTTTGGCAAAGCAAGTCACGCCCATTTACAGGAAATGGCATGAATGAAAAAAAGCAGCAAGGTGAATCCTCTATCCAGCAGCGGCATTCATGATACTCTAGATCAGATCAGGCCAGACTTGTGGACATGTGTACATTGTTCTCTGCACTTCTTAATATTACAGACTTTAAATAGGCAAGTGTACATATATATGCACATGCAGCTGTACATTTTGCACTGATGACATTTTGATTTATTTTCTAGCTATTTGTATCTTATCTGCATTTACGTTTTTGTTCTTCTGTTTCTTAAGTGGTGTCTAATGTCAGAAACTGCTACATCTAAAAGAAATTTGAGATGACCAATAAAAGACTTCTGAATCTGACACGGAATTTCTATTCAGCAAGTGTAAACAAAAGCTTGTTCTTTTACTGTAAACATGACAAATTGTGCTGAACTAGCATCTGTTATCAGACATGTTGGGAAATAATAGACTCTGAGGGACAAATACTGTGATCTAGAGAGACCTCGGGCAGCTGCTCTAATACATTAAGTCTTATCCGTCATGGCTTTAAAGCTTGTTTACAGAATAACTAAATAAACTTTTTTTCTTTCGAATAAATGTAACTTTAAACCCCAAAAATACTTTTCTTAAAATTCATATTAGTGGTAATACAAAAACAATTACTCCAGTCAAAAATTATATTTTTCTCCCGCGACTAAAACTTTTTTTTTTTCCTTTTTTTTTTTTTGTTTTTAACAGTCTGTACAGTTGAGGTGGCGGTTATGGTAAATCTTGCTTTAAATGTGCGGTACTGTTTTATGGGCTTTTTGAATAATAAACATACTTGTAACATTGTAAGTAGATCTCAGATGCATTCCATGATTGCAGGGTCAACAGGAAATAAAAAATATTCAAAAGGGTGTTTAGCAATAACTAATGCCTATACATTGTATTGCTGTGTTGTGGTCAGTATAATATCCAGGCCATTTTCAGAAATTTTATTAATATAATTTTAAATATATTCAGCTAATTTCAGTAAATTCAGTTAATTTAGCGATAAAAACATTTTACACAACGGGGACAATTTTTACAACAAGAATATTGCAAGTTTTGTAAAATATCTTAGTCCATTTAGCATCCATGATTTTATTTTATTTTTTGTAATTTTACTTGGAAAAACTGGATGTTCAAACCAGAACTTTTCTACTTTTCTACTTCATTTGGCTGACAGGTACAACTAACCTATATGTACTTGAACACAAATAGCCGCACAAGCTCAAATTTACATGTTGTAAAATGTGTCTAAATCCATAATAGTCTTCTTCTATATCAGTTTTCTCTTACTACTTGCAAAATTGTATATTGTCAATTCTACATTTGAAAAAGAAATTCTCAACCAATAAAAAAAGTATATGTTCTATACCAGGGAAGGGCATCTCTAGTCCTAGAGGGCCACTGTCCTGCACAGTTTAGCTCATTCCAAATAAAAAATTACCTTGCCTGTATTTTCATGCATCCGTAGCACTTTGGTTAGGTTTTTCAGGTATGATTGATTGGGGATTGTGATAAACTCAGCAAGACAGAGGCCCTCTAGGACTGAATTTGCCCTTCCTTCTTATATAGTATGGATGCAGTCCAGACATGTGATTTCCACAATACTGGCATTTTCATGTGACCTACAATGTAACTTGTGATGCTTCCTCTCCCAAGGCCTTGTGGGATAGTAAATTGTCCTTTGTATAGGCATACCTCAAAATATTGCAGGTAGTAGTATGTCGTTCAGGTACTTTCTGACTACTGTAGAATATTGTAAATACTTATGAATACTGTAAATTTAGACATAATACTCTCCAAATGTAGCCTACTTTTTTCACAGAAACTGGCATTCTGATATATAAAACATCCACTATTCATTGCTTAATAAATTCCTTTCCACTGAAATAAGAAAAATTAAATGCTGCATGAATGTATGTGTTAATGCTTGTGTATATTATGAAATTGAATTTTCCATCTAATTAATTTTTTACTTTGTCTGCTTAAGGAAAAAATAAAATGAAATGTGCCTCCATCCAGCAGTTTTCCACACCAGACACGTCACGAATTCAGTCCATGGACTTCTGTTTATTCACCACCAGAGGTCACCCTTTCCATTTCATTGACTCTCGCACTACACAAACTGTTGCATAGCACCCCGGACTACATATCCCATCATTCTTTGCACAATTTTGCACACTGCACTGATTGCACTCAATGCACACAGCTGTTTCTAATCACCTCAATCACTATATAACACCCACTCTAACCAACTTTCTCTACTGAGTATTGTTTAGCCAGTACCCCTTTCCGAGTCTCCTTGTTTTCCTTGTTTTGCCTTGCCTGTTTTTGCGGTTTCTGATCTTTGCCTGTTTCCTTGGATTTCTCCCTCTCGTGTCGCCCCTTTTGATTCTGTCTGCTGATCGGTGACCTACGCTAGCCCTAGGACTATTCTTGGTTCTTGCCCGACACCCATATTCCTGTTTGCCATTGTTTTGACCCTGCCCGTGTACTACGTCTCTTTAATAAAGCCTGCAGACGGATCCACATGTCTCACGTCTCGTCAGCCACGTTACAAAAACATCAAAAACCGTACAGCCATGCATATTTTTGGAAAATTGTAGCATACAGTCTCTGGTTTGAATCCTTACTTAACTGGTTTCTTGTTTGATCTTATTATTTTATGGCTGATCAGCATCTTCGTTTTATTGTCTGACTGAGGAATTACTCAGTATTGAGAGTGTTGCTGATGGAAGGGGTTAGTTCTTATTGTCTCCTCTTCAAGTTCAAAGATAATTACTAATAATAAATAAATAAAGAATCATAATAATTATTAAATTATAATTTAAAATATGATAATAATTAATATAATAGGTATATGAATAATTTATATTTACATATAAGTAAATATATTTAATTATTTTAATTAAAATAATAAAGATTTATCTTTATTATTTTAAAGATGAAAGCGGTTTCTCTGTAAGGTTTTTGAACACTACTGAATTTTCTATATTTTTTGCTATTAATTATCCTTTTTGCGGTTACAAAACGTTTTGTTAAGCGGAATGGTGAAAGTCATCATTTACTCTGAAATGAGTCGACATTAACCATATACAACATTTAGCATCACTAGGCCGAAAATAAGTTTTTCACTTGGCCTTTTATTATTTTTTTACACCCTTAGCTACCGTTCACGTATAATTGATGCTAGTTTACGATGTTTTGCGTTGTACTCGTTGTGGCTTTACAGTATTGAGTTGGCAATTAGGAACTTGTCCACTCAAATTGTCATTATGAAAGAAGTGTGGAATAAGAGGCAGGATTCAGTCTCCTTTGAGAGGATATTGTGTGTCAGCTAATCCTCAAATACTGTTAAACCGAGAGGACTGTAGTACTCCCTTGAGTGATTAAAGTGGATTAAATTGATTAAACTGTCAAGAGTTCACGCATGTTTGTACCCAATAGGGACTTTCTATTAACTTCTGTTGCTTTTATACTGAGCTAATGATGTTTTCTCTCTCTATACCTACCCTCAAACCTAATCACAGAAACCTTTTACATTTTTAGATGTTATTATAAATCTGTTTTGTGGCGAGTGTTGGTCCCCACAATGTAGCTGCTTTCAGGTTTTACTGTCTTTAAGACATTTGGTCCTACAATGTAAACCTACACACACACGTTGACTTATCTAAATGGAAAAACATTCCTAGTACTGGTACTGAATTTTTTTAGTATTATCAGAGATGGTATTATCATGGGAGATACCAGGCTAACATGTTGAGTTAAGCTGTGATAAGCTGTTTCCGCAAGGTTATAAAAGGGTAAACACTTCGGGGGGGGGGAAAAAAAACCCCCCCCCCCCCCCCCCCACTATGTTGATTTATAACAATGATCTTATTGACGATATTCAAGGCATGAGTAATAAAATCATGAGCCCGTTCATCTGATGTTACAACTTAGAATGATTTGTGCGCTTAGGGTCAAGTGAACGCTCAAATTACATTATTTGGGTAACACTTTACAATAATGAACTAACACTTTAATAAACTTTAATACATTAACTAATGGAACCTTATTGTAAATTGTTACCAATTCTTGTTAATAAGGCATATAAGTTCACAAAAACACTTAAAGTAACCGAAAAGCAAGCAGGTGCATGATTTGGCATGGCAGCCAATACAAATAATTAATAATCGTTTCCTTACCTAAATCCTGCGTTTTGACCAGGCTCGGTTGCAGAATCACATCTGTGCTTCTGAAATTAGGCTATTATCTTTTTCTATATAGTGTAGTAGTTAGCTATCTGTGTGGTACGTTATGGAGGACCGAGAGTTCTACTTAAAAATCAAATGAAGAATCAATTTATTAATTTAATAATTCAAACATAAACATGTATATAAATAAATCACTTTTTAAATGGACAAATTAACAGACACATTTAAAACTGTTTATTTAATTCATGTTTTAAAATGTAGATTAATAAAACAATAAAAAGTACATTAATAAATATTTTTAAATGCACATTTTAAATCACTTTTTAAAAATGCATTTGGCAATCGCTTTTCTTTCTCTGTTTGCCCATTGCTTTTCTTTATCCATTTGTCAATCGAGTTGAAAAATGCCATTGGACAGTACACACGTGGGAGCAACCAATCAACTTTCGCCTCGATTTGAAGAGCCAACCCCTCTCTCGCTTGTAAATTTAACACGCACTGTCATTGGACAGTGAGAAAAGTTATACGTACAGCGGGAGCAGTGTTGCCAACTTAGCGACTTCGTCACTAGATTTAGTGACTTTTCAGACCCCCCCGGCGATTTTTTCCCAAAAAAGCGACTAGCAACAAATCTAGCGACTTCTTGGACAAACCTTAGCTAGTCTCTTTGACTCGCAGGCAGTGGCGGCTCGTGGCTTTTAAAATAGAGGAGGCACACTAATTGTATTGGTCTGGGATCCCTGCCGATTATTATTATTATTATTTGCTTAACCACTTTAAAATGGCTTTTTGGTTGCTTTTAGTCAGAAAACGTAAAGAAAACGACATACATACAGCAAGATAATATAACTTACCTGATCTGACCTATCACTTGAAGCAAACTTGAAGCCTGTTGTGCCATTTAATTAAAGGGGTCATATGACGCGATTTCTATTTTTCCTTTCTCTTTGGTGTGTTACAAGCTCTTGGTGCATAAAGAAGATCTGTAAAGTTGCAAAGACTAAAGTCTCAAAAAATCCAAAGAGATATTCTTTATAAAAAATAAGAGTCAACCACGCCTACCTAAAATGGCTCGTTCTAACACGCCCCCACATATCTACGTCACGATGTGGGAAGATTTGCATAACGCCGCCCAAATGTTGACGAAAAGAAAGAAGGCGTAACTTTTATTCTCGCTGTAGTATTGTTGTTGCCACCATGTCGTGAAGACGCTGTGTGTTTCGTTGTGAAAGCGAAACTACTTTGTTTGGTCTTCCAAAAGAGGACGATATCCGCTTCATCATGCCTAGAGCTGATCCGTGCTGGTCGCTGAGGAAATACATCAACTTAGTGCCGTGGATCGCCGGATCGGCTTTCACCGTGGACGAAGCAGAGTCCAGCCCGGGGTCGTCACATGTGGTTGCCGCTCCTTCGTCGAATCCGCCGGCTGCGCCGTTCTCAAGCCCGCGCCTCTGATCACTCTAGCCCTCCGGCCATTCCTCACTCTAGCCCGCCGTGTGTTCTTTTTGTGGGAAAGGCCGACCCTACTTTGTTTGGTCTTCCAAAAGAGGAAACGACTAGAAATCGGTGGTTAAGTTGTATTTACAACACTGTTCCAGAACAGTTCAACCCAAATATTCAGATGTGTGCAGCACATTTTATGGAGGACTGTTTCCTGATCCTGGTAGAGTAGACTACAATGCTGGCTGTTCTGACTCACAGACTGTAAGTACGTTTTTTATATTTAAAGAATTTGCCACTGACGATTCAAACGCGAGTTTTGGGCAGTGTAGAGTAGCTCTTGTTGTTTATAATTTCTCCGATCAAAATGCAGACATGGTTTTATGTTTACAAGGCGCGATGCGATGCAAACGCAACGGGTAAAAAGACAGTATGAGTCATTATAATCAGTAGTTATGTCCCCTCTGGATGCAACAAATGCCTTGTTTATGATGGGTTTTAATGTTTTTGTCTCATCACTCCAGCCTGACAGGGCATCACAGTATGGTAAGGGGCGTAACATTTCCGTCACACGCTTGAGGTATTCGGCCAATCACAACGCACTGGATAGCTGGCCAATCAGAGCACACCTCGCTTTTCAGACCGATGAGCTTTGTAAAAATCGACGCGTTTCAGAAAGGCGGGGCATAGAGGAGAAACAATAATGTACAGTATGTGGAAAATAATGTGTTTTTTTAACCTTAAACCGCATAAACACATTTCATTACACCAAATACACAAAATAAATGTTTTTTTTAAGCAACATCATATGACCCCTTTAAACAATCGGAAGTTTTAACCCAGTTGGTGGAATTGTCATTCGGTCCGTTACCCATCAAGCACTGTGATAGCGCTTCAAAGCTTTCTCCGGTTTAAATTTACTGCTACAATACACGAAGGCGGTTTTAAAATGTTTTTCATGTCGATATAAAGTGGTTGCATACTGTTAAAACTGATTGTGGTAGTGATATCTTTAGGACTGTCGACTGTATAGAACAGTGGCAAGCGAAAGCGAATGTCCGGCGACCTAAAACCTGAAATGACAATTCCACCAACTGGGTTAAAACCTCCAATGTATTTTAATTAAAATTACTTTTAACATTTAAAATAACATTATAAAACACATTTGCAAACTGTAAAGCTTGTATTACTATTGGTTGGGGACTGCCCCACTGAATGCTGGTTAATAATTATTGACCGCTGCAGAACTCTTGTCAGGGAGTCGAGTCATCATATTGAGTTTGACCGTTTATTGCACAAGATTTGACCATATAAACATGTTAGTGTATTTGAGGTAGTTTCTGAAATAAATAAAACAACAGATATAAATATTCATTGTTCAAATATAACCAATGACTCAACATCACAAATTCTATAATAAACAACTTTGTAAAGTGCACTGATATATAGAATATAAACTGAGAAATATATCAGCAATATCTCTGTGAGAATAACAATCTGCATAGTAAGATTACAAACAATGAAATATAAGTTGTATATAGAAATGCGACTGTATCATTAATACAGATGGTAGTAATAATGGTCGTTGAAAGGCATTATGACCATAAAAATGTTACCCTTAAATATAATACAATTGTAAACATGAACAATGCACACTGCGATGCTAACGGGCTAAGCCACTCGTTAAACAGGATCAAATTACACTCAGAAAGATCGCTAAACTTCAATAACATCATAAACACTGTCGAAGTTAACACAATTGTGGTACACTGTAATAATCTAGGTAATTAACAATATACATCAAAGTAACTCACTTTGTCACGCACTTTCTCTTGCACATAAACGCTGCACCTGTGTGAGAGCACGCAGTATGACTGCCGTGCTGAGGTAACTTAGTGAATAGGCAGTTACGCTAAGACCGTACATGCGGTGAAACCTGCACTACGTTATTTACGTAAGTCATTACTGAAACATCATGCAGATCGCATGTCTTAAACTTAAAGGGAAGAATTCACAACACTATTGTTTTTACTATAACTCGGGCAAAAGTTACCGACTGCTTTTTCATTCGACTGCTTTCTGGAAGTATTTTCCCATTCAGTCTTTCATATGATTTGTGGAAATTCTGCAATGAAAGTTTTTGAACTAAACTATGCACCTCTGAGATGATTCACAAAATTCCAACTCTCATTTACAGCACAATGTTTCAGAAAACCAAAGAAAGAAAAAGGCAATGGTGTTCGACTTTGTCTTTTGAGACGATGAACTATACATCACATGAAGCACTCCAAATGACAATCAAAAATGCTGGTACAATATAAATAATTTAACTACATATAAATATACATTTAGCAATAAACTTAAATATGCTTGTTGGCACAGCCATTTTGCGTATAATAACCGGTAAATTATATTTATTTATACGGAGGGAAAAACATGCTCACTACTCGGTATTCTGATGAACCGGAACTGCCTTTATTTGCATATGTCCCTTTTTGGAAGACAGGTCACATGACATGAGCAGTGTGAGGGCACACCCAATACAAACGTTAACAATGCTCTTTTACCTCACTGTTGGACACAAACCGTGTCCAAAGGGTTAATTCAGAAAACGAAAAAAAAAAACTACTAGAGATTTTATTTTTTTCCCAACATATTATAAAATACTGCGATATAAGGTTATGATAATCCCAAATCATTAACTTAATTATGTTTTGAAATTTATACATGAATTTAGACAATCAACCTACCGTACAGGGTTGTTGTTCACCACAGCAGAATGCTAATACATATAAGTGTATATACACACACACACACACACAAAATTATAAATTGGTACATTTAAATTGTAATATATTAACATAGTACTTGATATTAATATATTTATCACTGGACATCTCCGCACTGGGCTGCAAGTCCTTAGGGCAAGTATTTTCTGTAAATTTGTGGGTAGAAGCAAAATGAAATTAACTGCTTTGCGGTGAGGTCACAAAGCTAATACATTACTAGTAACTCCACTTAACAACCTGCCACTGCTTTGATTGACCTCAAATATTAACTGTTGAATACACAACCTGTGGTGAAACTGGGGCACTCTATAGATTTGATCAGATTGTATCAATTGTATTTGGATGAAAAGCATTATCTGTGTCATGATTGATAGTGATAAGTACGCGTTTATTTCTCACTTTCATACGACTTGTTTCACTTCTGTTTGGCAGTTTTTTTTATAACAATTACTGTGTAAGTTAAGGTGTGGTTTTTAGCATGCAAGTTTGGCATGTATTTTAGGAGTTACTGCTAAAACTACTGTTGTTTGATTGTATGATTTGTATGTGTTATTTATTTAATTGTAGTCATTATGTCTGAATTTATTTGCATGTATAGGTATTATTTTAATACTTCAACAAATGAATGTGGAAATGAACTAATTATTATTACTGAATTTATAAATGTGTTATATACAATATATATAATATAATATATACATAACATACATTTGGTGTAGGCAATTGGCATTTATTGAATTTCTTTAATTTTAAAATGTGTATAAGTAGTATTTACAAAGTTTTAGCTTTTAGTTCTGGATCTGTTTTTAATATGATCTTGTTTTAATACTACAATTGATTGCTACTGTTGTCCTCATTTGTAAGTCGCTTCGGACAAAAGTGTCTGCTAAATGACTAAATAAAATAAAAATAAAGGTTATAATATTTACTTAGCTATTGTATTGCACGTCATCACTATACTCTTAGTAATGACTTCTGCCTCAAGGCATTTAAAACCCTGCTGTCTAGGTTCAAAATCTTTTGGGGAATGTGTAGTGTAGATGTGTAGTTAATTGATTTCTCTACAGCTCAAACATTTCAACAAAGTAATTCAGAAGCTGAGAAGACAAGAGCAGCTCTGTCAGGGGGGTGTTGGCTGATGGCCCGTGTTAGGGATAAGTGACTCAAGTATATCATTATGTCATCTGACAGACAGTTGTGCTCACAAATACACCCATGGTGGGTCAACCTCGAAGAACCAGTCTGCACAGATATTTTTGATCAGATCATGAGCTTGCCAGGAAACAATTCTGTTTAGATGTTACCAGTAGCAACAGAAGAACAACTTATTGTAAAAAAAAAAGAAAAAAAAGTGGTGTGCACCACACATGCATGTTTTAGATATCGTGTGAAAGAAATGTCACTGACCTTTAGTACTGAAACAAGTGTTCTTTTCTGACATGTCACATGAAGCCCTTCTGACTGAGATTCTACGTTTTACGATGCATGGAAAATATTCTGTAATAGCTACACGCCCCTCCTCACCATTTTCATGCACTCCACCTCCCTCTTCACAACAAAAGGGCCCTAATCGTGTATGTGGGTAATTTTAATTACTTTTGCCTATTTTCATTAGACTGATCTCGTCAGATTGTTTAGGTTATGCAGAGTATGCAGAATCAATGAATTTGATGGCATGTGTCTGGACGCAGAAGAGAAGGCCTAATTATCTAGTGAAGTGATACTTACTGTAGAGTTAATGAAAGTTGTCATGAGCACTGTAATGTTTAAAGTGGATGTCATAACAAATGTCGGTAGACTGGGAAGCTTTTAAAATGAGCGGTTCATTCATAAATTCATGCTACCTTACCTTCACACTGTGGAGAAGACAATGAGCACAGCTCTGAAAAGGGGCGGGCTACATAAGATCTATAAAGAAATATAACAGTGAAGTAAATTCTAGGTCTAATTTTTGTTGGTAAGTAATCATTTTGAAACTATTTGCAAATATATATATACAGGCGCATCTCAATAAATTAAAATGTCGTGAAAAAGTTAATTTATTTCAGTAATTCAAAACAAATTGTAAAACTTATGTAATAAATAAATTCAATGCACACAGAAGTAGTTCAAGTCTTTGGTTCTTTAAATTGTGATTTTGGGTCACATTTAACAAACCCACCAATTCACTATCTCAACAAAATTAGAATACTTCATAAGACCAAAAAAAAAAAAAAAATTTTAGTGAATTGTTGGCCTTCTGGAAAGTAAGTTCATTTACTGTACATGTACTCAAAACTTGGTAGTGGCTCCTTTTGCTTTAATTACTGCCTAATTTCGGCGTGGCATGGAGGTGATCAGTTGAGGTGATCTGCTGAGGTGGTATGGAAGTCCAGGTTGCTTTGATAGCGGACTTCAGGTCATCTGCATTGTTGGGTCGGGTGTCTCTCATCTTCCTCTTGACAATACCCCATAGATTCTCTCTGGGGTTCAGGTCTGGTGAGTTTGCAGGCCAATCAAGCACAGTAACACCATGGTTATTGAACCAGCTTTTGGTGCTGTTGGCAGTGTGGGCAGGTGCCAAATCACGCTGGAAAATGAAATCAGCATTTTCAAAAAAACTGGTCAGCAGAAGGAAGCATAAAGTGCTCCAAAATTTCCTGGTAGATAGCTGCGTTGACTGTGGACTTCAGAAAACACAGTGGACCAACACCAGCAGATAAAATGGCAGCCAAAATCATCACAGACTGTGGAAACTTACACTGGACTTCAAGCAACTTGGGCTATGTGCTTCTCCACTCTTCCTCCAGACTCTGGGATCTTGATTTTCAAATGAAATGCAAAATTTACTTACTGAAAAGAGGACTTTGGTCCACTGTGTTTTCTGAAGTCCACTGTCAACGCAGCCATCTACCAGGAAATTTTAGAGCACTTCATGCTTCCTTCTGCTGACAAGCTTTATGGAGATGCTGATTTCATTTTCCAGCAGGACTTGGCAACTGCCCACACTGCCAAAAGCACAAAAAGCTGGTTCAATAACCATGGTGTTACTGTGCTTGACTGGCCTGCAAACTCACCAGACCTGAACCCCAGAGAGAATCTATGGAGTATTGTCAAGAAAAAGATGAGACACCAGACCCAACAAAGCAGATGACCTGAAGGCCGCTATCAAAACAACCTGGGCTTCCATACCACCTCAGAAGCGCCACAAACTGATCACCTCCATGCCACACCGCACTGATGCAGTAATTCATGCAAAAGGAGGCCCAACCAAGTATTGAGTACATGTACAGTAAATGAACATACTTTCCAGAAGGCCAACAATTCACTAAAAATGTTTTTTTATTGGTCTTATAAACACGTATTCTAATTTTTGAGATAGTGAATTGGTGGGTTTTTTGTTAAATGTGAGCCAAAATAAAAATGAAAAGAACCAAAGACTTAAACTACTTAAACAGTCTGTGTGCATTGAATTTATTTAAAAAACGAGTTTCACAATTTGAGTTGAATTACTGAAATAAATGAACTTTTCCACGACATTCTAATTTATTGAGATGCACCTGTATATATTTTTTTTAAAACATGCAACATGTCGGTTTGGTAAGTCATATTTGAAAAACACAAAATGTTTCATGTCATCTCACCGTCGGTAAGGAATTACATCAATAACGTACCATATTTTCATAAAAATGGCGAAATTAGAAAAAAAGTAATTTGCATCCCTGGATATTATATTGGATATTAACATTTCTATTGTAAATCAGTTGGCAAATATTTTGCTACTTCCATCTTACCTCGCTCTCTTTCAGTTATAAAATTGATGCTTTGCACTGGAATTTGTGCCTACTTCTGTGAACATTTAAGCCCCACCTACTTTGATTCGATTAGCTATTTCAATTATTTTAACATTGACGAATGTAGTTAACATCTTGACAAGCCTAAAAATGTAAGCTTTTTTATCTAGTTATTGTTTTGCTCATGCTGCTCTCCTCTCCTCTGCCTAGTTATTGCTGTGTTTACTCTGCTGTCCCGCTAGAACTCACCAGTCAATGGAATGGCAACCCGATGCTGATCTTGCTGGGACTGTTGGCTGTATTGGACTGTCCAGCCGTGTTTGATCTCCGCTCACATCTGACCTTTGGTCCTAATCTGCCTTGTCTTGGCCGTCTGCTCCCTGGTTTGACCCTCTCATCTGACTCTCCTCTTGTCTCTACCTTGGATATGTTTGCTGAATGGACTGTCTCTTTGGCCCAGTCTTTGTCTGTCTGACCTACCTCTTCAGCCCTTATTCAAGTTGGCCCAGAACCAAGATGGCTCATTCTAATCTTTTGTATTTCTTTCTTTATCAACATTTAACAAGTACTGATTTGCATTGTAGGTCCATTCTTTTTTGCAAGACACAAAAAGAATCTGATGTTGCATGCACCTCTACAATGCTCTGGAATAATAACGTGAAGCTTTATAAATGTCATTGTACAGTATCAATGTATCAATTGGTGACAGATTCACTTATTGGTCAAACTTTAAAAGAAATTCTCTTATATTGTAAGTAATTTTGCTTATGGCTCTTTAAATATAAAATTAACACTGTAATATTCCAGTGTATTTATTTCTTCAGTCCTTCATTTAAACAAAATTGGCTAATGTACTTATTTTACATATATAAATGACATATGTTTTTTCTGTTTTTATTAAGTACATTTAATACATTTCAATTTTGTCACTTTTTCTTGAATTGTATTAGTGAACATTATGAAAATACATCTTTTGTATATTTACTCAGAGGGGGTGTACTCATTTATGCTGTGCACTGTAACTGGAGAACACCACTCTCACACGTCTTTTCCCTCATGCAATTTTTTATAGCTCCTTTCCAACAACATCCATGGCTGATGTGTGTTAGGGAAGTAGGAAGAGTTAGTCATACATTTGACCTTTTTCGGCAACTTTACAATAGGAAAAGCCAAAGATCCTCTTGGCATAAACTGTACAATATGGTATTTACTCCGTTATAGATGCTCTTTAAAGAGCTTAATGAATTCCTTCCACATCAATCAAAACATAGAAATACCAAGCAGCTCAAAAACTCTCTGGAAATTCTTTGTTGTCCTACATAAATCAAATGTGCGAAGACTGAGATTATATTGTTTTCAATTTGCAGACAATATGTGCAACAAATTGTCTCTCTATCATGCCATTGAAGGAAGAAAGAAAAAAAAGGTTTTGCATATTAGTTAACCAGTTACTTGTTTTGATACATTTCTGAAATGCATAAAGTATTGTCAGATTTCATTTGACAAACAATATAGTACCTTGATACCAGAAACCAGAATATTATGTAATGACATTTTATGTTTTCCACATAGGTTACTAATAGACCTAATGGATATACCCTGACATAATCTGAGCATAAAATAAGGGCAGTGCAGTTCTGTGTGCATTATACAGACACACTGCAAGTTCTTCACAGACATTGCAGAGTTTGTTGTTTACTATAGTCAAATAATGTTTACTCCTTTTACATTAAAGACCATTTAGTTACTTTTGAATTGAGCTGCTTAAAAATGACTGATATATCTAATCACTTGTTAAGAACACTGATGTGACACTGAGTATAGACTAATATTCATCAAGTCAAATGTTCAATAAAATGCACATTGTCTTACCATGCTGGTGTGTATGTTCAGAGAAGTGCAATCCACAGACTTTTTCATCTGAAAAGTATAGTAATCCACAGTTCAGTTTTCTTCCCTTTATGAGCATGTTATTTTGCAGCTCTGTGCTGTGTTGTTACGCAACACAGTTGCATAGGTTGACTGGAATCCGTTTGACACTTGAGACGTAAACAGCTCTCGGGGCTTCAGGACTGAAAGAAAATCAATAAATAGCATTAGCCTACAGTGAAAGATGCTTTGTAATAAAATCTATCAAAAAGCCTTGCCAAGATAATAGACATCTAGCAATTGTTCATCATCAACATGTATTTTCTGGTTTAATTAGAGACTTGTAAAAGGGAAATAGGGAATAACTAGTGCTGTGCCACATTATTTCCTTGTTTAATGCATGGGATGTCCAAAACTGTTCCTGGAGGGCCACACTCCAGCAGTGTTTAGCTCCAGTCCTAATTAAACACACTGAACCAGCTAAGCAAGGTCTTCCGGATTGCTGTAAACTTCTAGGCAAATGTGTTTGGTCAGATTGGACTGAAACTCCTTGCCGCCAGTATAGATTTGGGACACACCCGGCCTCCTTAGCAATTAAAAAAAATTATATTATATTATATATATATATATATATATATATATATATATATATATAGTATATATTTTAATGTCTCTCTGCCCTGTTGTTCCAAAGTCTGATAAACATGAGCTTTCTTCAGCATTACAGAGAACAACGAAAGAAGTATGTTTTGTGACGGCAGGACTCTACTTTGGTTGTAAGATCCTGTTTGTTGAGGTATTTTATAGCAGGATACAAACATGTTACCTTCTCCTAGACCCAGACAGTGAGAGGTACTTTCCCTGTTGATTTTAAAGACTCTCTCTCTCTCTCGCTCGCTCTCTCTCTCTCTGTGCATGAGCGATTGTTGAGCGAGTGAGTGGGTGAACGGAGTGTGGTGAGGTGACTGTTTTGTGGCGGCTGTCTCTAAAAAAAAAGTTTTCCTTTTTCTATTCTTTGTCTCTTTATTTGTGTTAAATGGTTTTAGGTGTACTGAATTGTGTAAGCTGTCTATCTGCCAGTATTTGTTACTGGCAGAATGACTTCAGGTGTGAGGAGTTTGGATTTTCTCACACGGCATCTCAAAGGCTAGTGTAGAGGAGTGTAGTTTAGCGGTGGGAGTTGGTTGACTGTGAAAATGTTATGTCAGCATCGTGGATGAACAATGGTTGTAGTTTTTATGAAAACCATTGAGTTGGCGAACAATTTGGTTGAAAGTGAAGTTGTGATTGACGATGTGGTTGTCTGCTCCGTCTAAGAAGGTTATCCTTTCAAATGTGCCACCTTTCATAAAAAACAAAGTGCTTGCGCAAATGTTAGAGCGATATGGCAAGTTGGTTTCCCCAATCAAGATGATCCAAATTTGGCTGCAGATCGCCATTACTGAAACATGTAGTGTCGTTCAGACATTTTGTGTACATGGTGTTAAAGGATAACAAAGAGGAATTGTTCTTAATGTTTAATTTTAAGCATGATGAATTCAGCTTTGTAATTTTTGCCACAACTGATAACATGAAAGGCCTTAGTTGTGGTGAAACAGGACATCTTGTCAGGGCTTGCCCAAGAAAGGAAGAGAAATCCAGGAATAATGTTTTGTTGGTCTCAATTGAAAAAGTAGGTGAGGATGAGGGGTTAGTGCAGACTGTTAGGAATGAGGTGCCAACAACAGCTAATGCAGTTGAGGAAAATATTGCACAAAAATCTGCAGATGTAAACCTAATAGATTTATCAGGTGTTGCAGCAGCTTAAAAAAAAAAAAAAAAAAAAGGGTAAAGAATGAGAGGCGTTGTTGTATATGGAGATTCTGGATGATGGTCATGCCCCCCCCCCCCCTTCGCTAGCTACTGGCTTGTTGATAAGCGGTAGTTCTGACAAGAATCAAGACATGGAGAATGAAACAGCACCATTAACAGTAAACCGAAAAGAATGGACAATATTGATTTTAGTCAGACTGGTACTGAGAGTGAAACTGACATTTAATTTCAAAATGTAGTTTTTCCTTTGATCAATCTCAAGATGAGTTACCGAATCAGTCTCATATGTAGATGAAATCAAGCTCTTCTTGAAAGTAGCTAATAATGCAAGGAATGTACACATTGCTGAGTATTTTCCTGATTTAGAGCAATTTGTCGAGAAAGCAAAAACTTTTAGGAACGAAGGTTGTTTTTCTGATCAAGAGGTTTACAGATCTGAATAGATCCTCAAAGTAAACTTCCAGTTAGGCATTATTGTTGGCAATGACAAACATTAAAATGACACTTTTGTGAGATGGGTTTCTTTTTGTGTTTCTTGTATATCCTTTTCTTTTCTTTGATGAGAGAATTTCATATTGCTTCTCTCAATTTGAATGCTCCATTCCACGAGAAGGGAAGCAAAGGTGTGAATTATATGAATTAATTAAAAAAAATGTATATATTCTTTTTGCTCAAGAAACACATAGTGATGCTTCTAATGAAGCAAATTGGGCAAGAACATTTGACGGGTTGCCCATTTGTTGTCATAACTCATCTCTAAGTGGTGGTGTTGCTATTCTATTCTCTAAAAGGAAGATTTTTGAAGATAACGGCTCAATTGTTATGCTTATTAATGCTCCCACCAATGCAGTTGAAAGAATTGGCTTTTTAAATATACTATGCAAAGCAATAAGTGATTGTAACACTGAAGATTTAGGAGGGGATTTCAACTGTACTGAAAATGCCGCAGATAGGAATCATGTTAAGCCTCCTATGGCTTCTCGAAAAAGATTAATTCAGTTAATAAAAAAACATGATTAGTAGACATTTTGAGAAATTTTCATAAGGCACAGAGGCAATACACATGGTTTCATTCATATAATAATATGTTGTCTTTAGCAAGATTAGACCGATTTTATAGTGTCAGTAATCAACTTAATTATTTCAGAGATTGTTCTATTATTCCAGTCAGTTTTTCAGATCATAGTTTAGTAAAGTGCTTTCTAAATTTAGGATCCATAACCTAAGAGTGCAATGTGGCATTTTAATAACAGTCTTTTAACTGATTTAGAATTTAGAGATATTTTTAAATTTTTCAAGAATGATTTTAGAACCAAGAAGTCTGACTTCCAGTCCTTGCAGCAGTGGTGGGACTTGGTAAACTAAAAGTGGTAAAATACAAAGAAAAATGAGACAATTGAGTCAACAGTATGCTTACAACATCACTAAACACTTAACTTGTTTAATGGTAAATTTAGAAGAAGGCATAAAGAAACTTCAGGGATCTATTGAAATTATACAAAATCAAGAGCTTATTGGAATTTTACATGAAAAAAAGAAAGAATTGGCTGGACTGTAGACTTGAAAGCACAAGGGGCTTTGATCAGATCTCGTTTCCAGAACATAGAGTCGAATGGATATACCTTTAATATATATATTTTATTTATTTTTTTGGCCAGAAAAAATGGTCAGAATAGATATAAACATGCTTTACATTCTAAGGATGGTTCTAAGGATGGAGTGGTAGAATTTTATAAAGAACTGTATAGTAGTGAACATACACAGGTCAAACAATAATAATGTGTTTATTGAAGGTCTTCCTCTGGTGTCAGAAGACACTAATGCTGAACTCTGTAGAGTGATGACCTTAGAGGAGCTACAGAAAGCTCTTCAAGGTATGGAATGCAGCAGAACACCGGGAATAGATAGCCTACCTACTTTTATAAGTCCTTTTGGCCTGAGATTGGTGCAGATCTGCTTGCAGTCATCAACGAAAGTCTAAACAGTGGAAGGTTATCACTGAGCTGCCATAAAGCAGTCCTTACTCTACTACCGAAGAAGGGAGACCTCAGATTAATATGCAAAACTATTTGACATAGTAAATGTGTCTGTCAAGCTTTGAAAAGCACAAAAACAGCCTCACACACTCATCCAGTCCTGGGAAAAAAGAAACCTAAACTGAGCTGAGGAGGTCTACAAACTGAACAAATAACACCATGTCTACAAACCACAGTATTATGAAAACATTATACTGTAAGAATGACAAGGTCAAGTAAGAAATTCATGTTTTAATTGTAACTAGCCAGAGAGTCACATTTCTCAACCATCTGACAAATGGCTGGAAATGCGGTGCTGGTTATCATAGTGTTCTGTCACATAGCAAAAGGTTGAGTATATTCTTGAAAATGTGGAAACAAACAATACTAAGAAAAGGCTTGTGGTCATTTTGACATGTGCCAAAAAAGGGGGAAAATAAGTTTCAGCTTCATTAACTGTTGTCAGGGCCGCATTAAAGACCTCCGGGCCCCGTGCTATGACTTACTGCATACCCCCTATTACAATATATATATATATTATATATAATATATATATATATATATATATATATATACAGTGTGTACGGAGAGTATTCAGACCCCCTTATATTTTTCACTCTTTTTTATATTTCAGCCATTTTCTAAAATCATTTAAGTTTTTTTTTTTTCTTCATTAATGTACACACATCACCCCATATTGAAAGAAAAACACAGAATTGTTGACATTTTTGCAGATTTATTACAAAAGAAAAACTGAAATATCACAGGGTCCTAAGTATTCAGACCCTTTGCTGTGACACTCATATATTTTAACTCAGGTGCTGTCCATTTCTTCTGATCATCCTTAAGATGGTTCTACACCTTCATTTGAGTCCAGCTGTGTTTGTTATACTGATTGGACTTGATTAGGAAGGCCACACACCTGTCTATATAAGACCTCACAGTTCACAGTGCATGTCAGAGCAAATGAGATTTATGAGGTCAAAGGAACTGCCTGAAGACTCAGAGACAGAATTGTGGCAAGGCACATATCTGGCCAAGGTTACAAAAAAATTGTCTGCTGCACTTAAGGTTCCCAAGAGCATAGTGGCCTCCCTAATCCTTAAATGGAAGACGTTTGGGACGACCAGAACCTTCCTAGAGCTGGCCGTCCGGCCAATTTGAGCTATCGGGGGAGAAGAGCCTTGTGAGAGAGGTAAAGAAGAACCCAAAGATCACTGTGGCTGGGCTCCAGAGTTGCAGTTGGGAGATGGGAGAAAGTTGTTGAAAGTCAACCATCACTGCAGCCCTCGTCCAGTCGGGGCTTTATGGCAGAGTGGAGCCTCTCCTCAGTGCAAGACACATGAAATCCCGCATGGAGTTTGGTGAGATGGTGAGAAATAAAATTCTCTGGTCTGATGAGACCAAGATAACTTTTTGGCCTTAATTCTAAGCGGTAGTTGTGGAAAAAACCAGGCACTGCTCATCACCTGTCCAATACAGTCCCAACAGTGATGGTGGTGGCAGCATCATGCTGTGGGGGTTTTTTTCAGCTGCAGGGACAGGACGACTGGTTGCAAATCGAGGCAAAGATGAATGCGGCCAAGCACAGGGACATCCTGGACGAAAACCTTCTCCAGAGTGCCCAGGACCTCAGACAGGGCCGAAGGTTTACCTTCCAACAAGACAATGACCCCTAAGCACACAGCTAAAATAACGAGGAGTGGCTTCACAACAACTCTGTGACTGTTCTTGAATTGCCCAGCCAGAGCCCTGACTTAAACCCGATTGAGCATCTCTGTAGAGACCTAAAAATGGCTGTCCACCACCGTTTACCATCCAACCTGCCAGAACTGGAGAGGATCTGCAAGGAGGAATGCAGAGGATCCCCAAATCCAGGTGTGAAAAACTTGTTGCATCTTTCCCAAAAATACTCATGGCTGTATTAGATCAAAAAGTTGCTTCTACTAAATACCGAGCAAAGGGACTGAATACTTAGGACCATGTGATATTTCAGCTCTTCTTTTTTAATAAAGCGGCAAAAATGTCAACAATTCTGTGTTTTCTGTCAGTATGGGGTGCTGTGTGTACATTAAAATTAACTTAAATGATTTTAGCAATGGCTGCAATATAACAAAGAGTGAAAAATTTAAGGGGGTCTGATTAATTTCCGTACCCACTGTATATATATTTATTTATTTATATATTTATATATATATATATTATATATATAATATATGCTATATAGCTTTAAATAGGATTTTTATCCTATTCAAAATTTTGATGCACTGAAATTTCATAATTCTTGTTACCAATTTAAAAATAAAAAATACTAGCCTAAGTAAAACAAGCTTATACTTAAGACAAGTAAACAGCCACAAATTACAAAAAAAATAGACCTACTCGAAACACTTAAAGCACTGAATAAGAAATGATATTGTATAAAATAAATGTATAAATAAACTGAATAGTCTTCACTGTATAAATTCTATCATTAATTCTTAATTTAATTTACAAAAGTGATTTGGTGCAAGGACAGAGAGTGCTTTTCTTTGCTAATGTTTGATTAACAGTATTGACATAACGTTAACAGCAGCTACTTAGCTGCTTTAGAGGAATAGCTACACCCCAAAAATTAAAGTCGTTTTTGTTATAAGGCCTGTATGAGTTTCCTCTGGCTGTGAATGTAGAAGTCATATTTTGGAGCATACTCAACCCAACTTCTGGTCCACCTGCCTCCTAGTATAAAACAAAGTACAACTAACGGAGTCAGTGGGGAACAAACCCACTTTCTTTTCGAAATGTCTCTTTTATGTTGAGGAACCAGGAAAATCATACAGGTTTAGAAACAACTTGAGGGTGAGTAAATGGACAGAATTTCATTTTTGAGTGAACTATCCTTTTAAAATCTCATCATATTAGGATTTTCATCTGCCTACTACTACACAGCTTATTTAACTATTACCTTTCATTAATACCAGAATTACTGTGTTGACGACGAGGAGACATTTTGACACATAACATTTGAATGTTTAAGCACAAGGCGCGAAAAATAACTAAAGTTTAGACTGGCGCTGTACGAGCAGTTGCACGCCACGCGAATCAGGCCGTGACCGTCTTAATGCGCGCATTTGCCAAAATGAATTTTGCCCTACTGCTTAATGTCCCTGAACAGTTCAATTTGTTTTTAAACCACAATGCTTAAAATGCGATTAAATGAAAAGCTTAACCTACATCATGCCGCGCAAAACAACTGATATATTTCTACCGGTTTATCTCTCAACCCATTAGAGAATATAATTTGTTCAAACACAAAAAGCAATATACACCTATCAAGTTAATAATCAAACTAACCTAAAATCTGTGTAGACGATGAGAAAAAAACATTGGGATTTTATCTGCTCCTGTCCTCGGTCCCTTGCTGTTTCACAAACTACCCATCATCATCTTAGTAAAATAACCTGATAGAAAAATAGAATAAATGCATTTGATTGGTAAACCAAATCTAATTTAATCTCTAAAGGTAATGCATGGAATATATCGAAAAGCTCCACTAAATAATAGCGCTAAAAAGTGAGGTATGTGGTGGGGCTTTGGCGATCGGTGCTACCGATGACCAGTCAATCTACTCCACAGTGACGGGCCCCCTCCTTGCTTGGGCCCCGGGGCTCAGCCCCGCCTAGCCCAATGTTATGCTTCCCTGCTGGTGTCTAGTCAAGTCACAACTGTTCGTCTTGAGTCAAGTCTAGTCACAGTTGATCTATCTGAGTCGAGTCTAGTCACAGTTGATCGTCATGAGTCAAGTCAAGTTACAGTTCATTATCATGAGTCAAGTCAGGTCACAGCTGATCTTCCTGAGTCAAGTCTAGTCACCGTTGATCTTCCTGAGTCAAGTCTAGTCACAGCTGATCTTCCTGAGTCAAGTCTAGTCACAGTTGATCTATCTGAGTCGAATCTAGTCACAGTTGATCGTTATGAATCAAATCGAGTCAAAGTTTATCATCATGAGTCTGGTCCAGTCACAACTGATTGTCATGAGTCAAGTCAAGTCACAGCTGATCTTCGTGGTTCAAGTCAAGTCACAGCTGATCTTCCCTGAGTTCAGTCAAGTCACAACTGATCGTCAGGAGTCAAGTCAAGTCTCAGCTGATCTGCCAGAGCCTCGTCACATCTCAGCCGTTCATCCAGAGCCTCGTCACGTCTCAGCTGTTCGTCCAGAGTCACGTCACGTCTCAGCTATTCATCCGAAATCACGTCGCATCACAGCTGATCATCCAGAGTCATGTCACGTCCTGTCTGTTGCACCCAGATTGTCAGGGTCAGTCTTTCGGTATCCCAGTCTGGTATCTAGTTTGATGGATACACCACTGGTGTCTGCACTCACAGCTGGTATCCCCAAACCCACTCACTCTAACCCTTCTGTTCATGAACTCATTCCCTTGTCTGCAGCACTTCCCATATGGGGGTTGCTTTATTGTGTATCTGGGCCGCGTACTCCACCGCCGTTTTGTTAGAGGCAGCAGCACCAGCTACAACATCTCCAGAGGTGGCGGCTTACGCTGCAGAACCTCCCGAGGTAGCGGTGTCCGCTGCTATGCTCCCAGAGGCTATGGTATCCGCTGCAGTCTCTTCAGAGGTGGCGGCGCATGCTGCAGAACCTCCTGAAATGGCGGTGCTCGCTTCAGCTCCTTGCGTGGTGGTGGTGTCCAGCAACGCACTTTCAGCCTGTCCTGTTCCGGCCAAGGAGGCTGCCTATGAACTCTCTGCCTGTTCTGTTCCGACCAAGGAGGCCACCTATGAACTCTCTACCTGTTCTGTTCCGGCCAAGGAGGCCACCTATGAACTCTCTGTCTGTCCTGTTCCGGCCAAGGAGGCCGTCTATGAACTCTCTGCTTGTCCTGTTCCGGCCAAGGAGGCCGCCTATGAACTCTCTGCTTGTCCTGTTCCGGCCAAGGAGGCCGCCTATGAACCCTTTGTCTATCCTGTCACGGCTAAGGAGGCTGTTTGGGAACTCCCTGCTTGTCCTGTCACGGCTATGGAGGCCGTCTGTGAACTCTCGTCCCGTCCTGTCACGGCTATGGAGGCCGTCTGTGAACTCTCTCAGTCTGCCGTCCTGTCACGGCTATGGAGGCCGTCTGTGAACTCTTGGCCTGTCTTGTCACGGCTATGGAGGCCGTTTGTGAGCTCCCTGCTCGTCCTGTCGCAGCTATAGAGGCCGTTTGCGGACTCCCTGCTCATCCTGTCACAGCTATAGAGGCCATTTGCGAACTCCCCACTTGTCCTGTCACAGCTATAGAGGCCATTAGTGAACTCCCCGCTCGTCCTGTCACAGCTATAGAGGCCGCTTGTGATTCTTTGCTTGCTTTGTTTCGGCCCAGGAGGTCGTTTGTGAACTGTTGTCCTGTCCCGACCCAGCCAAGGAGGCTGCCTCTGAACGCTCAGCCTTGTCTATCAACCCCAATGTTCTATCTGTGTTGTCCGTCTCCGCCATGGTCTCCTGATCGATGTGTTCAACCGGGGGTGGGGGGGTGGGGGTGTGGTGGGGGGGGGGGGGGGGGGGGTTTCCTGTTCCTTCTGCTCTGCCGTGGTGGTCTACTGTCTGGCTCTGGTGTTCCTCTGCTCCGCCGTGGTGGTTCTCTGCTCCGCTGTGGTGGTCTTCTGCTCCGCCGTGGTGGTTTTCTGCTCTGCCGTGGTGGTCTTCTGCTCTGCTGTGGTGGTCTGCTGTCTGGCTCTGGTGTTCTTCTGCTCCGCCGTGGGGATCTTCGGTCCCGTCTGCTCTGCTGTGGTGGTCCTCAGCTCCACCTGTACTGCCAGCTCCACCCTGGCTCCCTGCTCCGCCGGCTCTGCCTCCGTCCCTGGTCTCTCCTATCCTTGGATCTGGCCCTCCGTCCCTCCCCCTGTTCCGCCTCCGCTCCACCGCCCTCCGGAATCGTAAAGGGTTTTGAGCGTTTGGAAGCCGCTCCTTGGGGGGGGGGGGGGCTCTGTCACGAATCCTGTCCATGAACTTCCGTCTGCTTACCATCAGAGGTCACCCTTCCCATTTTCATTGACTCTCATCGCACTACACAAACTGTTGCATATCATCCCGGACTACATATCCCATCATTCATTGCACTGATTGCACACAGCACTGCACTGATTGCACACAGCTGTTTCATATTACTCGCTCACTATTTAACACTCACTCAAACAACCATTCTCAGCCGAGTATTGTATGCGCTTATCGCAAGCAGTGATAGCTACTTTACAGAGCCCTCGTTAGTTTCCCAGCCCAGCCTAGTCTTGCCTTGTCTGTTTTCCCGGTTTCTGATCGTTGCCTGTTTTCCTGGATTTATCCCCTCTAGTCTCGCCCTTTTGATTCTGTTCGCCGATCGTTGACCTACGCTAGCCCTAGGATTATTCTTGTGTCTTGCCCGCCATATACCTGTTTGCCATTGTTCGACCCTGCCTGTGTTTCTGACCTCTTCTGCTTTAATAAAAGCTTGCACATGGATCCGCACGTCTCATGTCTTGTCAGCCCCGTTACATGGAGACTCTGGAAACACTGTCCCACTATAGTGTCTGCAGCCAACATAAGTCACAGAACCAAGTGTTTCCTTCCATTCAGATGGGCTTACAGAGAAGCCCTTTGTTTCTAAAAATTATAGGACAGGAAGGAAAGAGGATTTGAGGGTTGAGGTGAAGGGTCATTATAGCATTCTTTGATTTTCCTCTCTCTTCCCAGTGGTGCATATTCAAGGTCAGGAGTTCAAAAATGTCAATATATAGCATCTTTATCTGAGCTTTTAACTATATTAATTAGTTAAAAAAGAGAGCTGTAAGACAGTATTTCCAATCACACGATGTTCACTTTCTTTAATGCAGAGGTACAGTGTATTAGATGCAATATAAATAAATAGATGTTACATTTTTACATTTAATAAACAAACACTTTATATTAAATAAGTTATGTTCTGCGTAACCCTCAATGGCGTGACTTTTTATTTTGGGTGGAAAAAAATATTTCATCCCATTTATGTGTGTGTGTGTGTATATATATATAGTACCCTGCATTTTGTATGTCTCCCTATATCTGACATACCCAATTCAGGTCTTGCAGTCTCCACTAATGAGCTGATGAGTTGAATCAGGTGTGATAGATGAGGGAGACATACAAAATGTGCAGGGCTGGGGGTACTCCAGGACAGGTTTGAGAACCACTGGTTTAGATGAATTAACAGGGCTAAAGTTCCAGAATCAATTTGTCATCATATACTGTAGTACAGCAAGTTAACTCTTAATTGCTATGGTGAAATGCTTACAAACATCCATTGATCCATTCTCCAAACCACATCTATGTAGACAATGTACTGTACTGTAACCAATTCATTTGAAATACTAAATTAAATTACAGTTAAGAACTATGGTACACTTTCATAAGTGCAGGTAAGTCAGAATCAAGAGCCATGTTTAAAATGGGTTCTAATGATGAGTGATGGAAAAATCTGGCCTTCAGATATTTCAAGAGATGACACAGATTAAATTATTAAGAGCCTGATGGACTGTTGGAGTAAGAAATAAACAATATCAATATAAAATAATGTTAAGTCAGATTGACTTTCCCATGGCATGCTGAATTAGAACATTCTGTCAAACTATAGCCTATAAGTGCCTAAATAATGTAAATATATGTAAACAAGTATTGTTAACTAGGCTATCACTTTATTACTAAATCATATTTTATCTATTTATTAATAAACATATAGCCTAATCAAACAAATCAATAAATAAATCTCATGAAGGAACATGACCCAAGACTCTACACCCTTGCCTAAGTGACTTGTATACTACAGAGAACATGGGCATCAGTTTATTTTTTTTGCACATGTATTTATTTTGTTAGACAATATTAATTGTTCATATGCCAGCTTATACATTTTTTAAATTTGTTGGTCCCTTTAAGTTGTGTATATGCTGTGCTTCAAATTAAACAAGAAAACCAGCTGATTCAGTTCTGTCATTGAACATTCATTAACTTGATTGCAAATATTCTGAAATGTGGATATTTCTACACCTCTGAATTGTTTTTGTCTCTTAAATTTTGTACACAGACATCTAAAACGGTCACCTCAGGATGGCAGTAGTCATGTATGAGAGTGAAGTGGTTAAACTGGTCTTACTCTTGGTACAAACATGTATGGGCATAAACTAAAACATCTGCAAGCAGTTGACTGCTATCTGGAGGTGACGCAGTGTTTTACTTTGAAGTGAATGAATTCATACAAAAGTGTTGTATTTTATATACCTTATTTTCTTCCATTATATTGCAGTGGAGTTCTATATTGATTAATTGCATTTCTTTCTTCCCAGGAAGGGGAAAGAAAAAAAAACTAATACAAAAAACTGAAACTAAAACAACTGTTAAAGTGTAAACCCATGGAAAACAACATAAGACTGAAAAAATGGTTTGTCAGATTTTATTGACAAGAATCCCTCAAACAAGATAACTAGATTGCAAAGGCTTTCAGTGGTGAAAATCAAGACAGAAATAATGAAAACAAAATGTTATACAGTAAATGTTATGATGAACAATATAAACTGCAGATATAATACAGTATCATATATAATATAATATATAAATTCACAATCAATAGGCTATAATGCTTACAACTATTTCAATTGAGTTTTACCATTTGTCATATTTATATATGTCATATTTAAATTGCAACAGCATAATTACATAATCTTTATATTATGATATTCAGTATCAATTAATTAAAAATACTTTATCGGAAGATAGCATGGCACACAGCAACACAACCATTTCAATTCTTTCTGGCTATGCCTGTACTAAAACTTTAATTTGAGAGTTTTTATTTATACGAGTAGTTTGCTAAGGTTAGATGCCTTCTTCATAACTTTGCAATCTCTTTTAATTAAGTTTGTGTTAATTAAGCTTTACATGCTGGGTGGATTAAACTAGTAATGCATTGTGTGTGTACTCAGTAGCACAGCATTTTATTGCATTTTGCTTCCACAGCAGCAACTTAAATACTTGCCCCGGTTTATACAGTTACTTTCTCCCCACAAAGCCCTTGCCATAGACAGGAGATGTTGAGCCTCAACAAGTTTAAACAAATCCAGTGCCTAGAGAGATACTCTCTCCCTCACATACATTTTAACCACTTTTTCAGGAACTATGTGCATCTATGTATGTGTGTTAGTATATTATATCTATATATATCTATATAGATTTTTGTATGCACAAGGATGATCAGATTTCATTGTCCTTCAGCCACTCTGGAATTACTTGAAGAGAAAGAAAACCTGAGACAGATAAATCCATAAGAACTGTAACAACTGGAGAAATCTACCTGCAAAGCCACAGAGCCGCGAAAAGATTTAGATACTTGCTGTATACCCTAGTAAAAAAGTAATATATTTAAAATACATTTATTTCATACTAAGTGTAGTTCAAATCTATTAAAATTCTGACATATCGCTCGAGACTTTTGCAAGTTGCAAAAAAACTTGCAAATTTTTGCAAGATTTAATGTTAAATATTTTTATAGGTTAATAATCAGGGTCTGCACTCAGTTTGTAATATTACTGTTATTGTACAGTAAACAGTAGGGATGCAACAATACAGTTAGCCCACGGTTCAATAAATACCTCAGTTTGAAAAAAATGTACCACAGTTTTTGGTTTAGTTATATTTTATGCTATTTTAAAATGCTATTTAAAAAAGTAGTATTATTTTTATGGATTGGCCATTATTTTAGCTAGGAACCTATCTAATGAACACATGTAATGTGTGTTTCATTCACACTAGACGCCTGAGGTCTCCCTCGCGCAGAAAATCCACATAAACATCATAGAAGAAGAGAACTCAGTATCGCCTCCCTAATAATGACAAAACAGCCAACTATCCGCGTGAACTGATGAAAGAAGACAGAAATGCTTTTAATGATGACATTCAAAGAGAACATTAAGACAATAAACACTCAAAAATATTGCGACAATGTTTGTGTTCTTAAAACCACCTCGAGTATTTTAATAATTAAGTAATGTTATATTTATAATCCACTGCTAATCGATTTAGCCGTTATTCCAGTGTAGAATATATTTCTGTGTCATTCTGTGATAAGAAGCCACATCAAATAAGGAAATTATTTTAAACATTTGTCTGATGTTGTGCAGTAAAAGAATGTTATAATGTTCTTTTTTGTTGTTGGACAAAATGTTTAGTCAGGGGTGTCCAAACTCGGTCCTGGAGGGCTGGTGTCCTACAGAGTTTAGCTCCAACTTGCCCCAAAACACCTGCCTGGAAGTTTCTTGTATGCCTAGTAAGACCTTGATTAACTGCTTCAGGTGTGTTTGATTAGGGTTATAGCTAAACTCTTTAGGACAACCGGCCCTCCAGACCCGAGTTGGGCCACCCCTGGTTTAGTCATTACAAGGGAAGATGCACGCCGCGTGTTACTTTTCTAGATCCAGGCATTTACTCATCTCAGCTCGCAGACTTACGGACACACAAACAGAGCCAGCTTGGAGAGAAATAAAACGCACAGAAATTTTAAAGCAAAACCTAAAAAACGCTCTGATTGGTTGAACTCTTCTTTTTCTGTTGCTTGTTTTGAATACTGAACGTGAACAGAGTCACCACCAGTTTTTTTTGCGTAGTTTAGAGTGACAAATCGTACCAGCGTACTTTGAAGTCAAAATTCGTATCCGCTACGCAAAATGCGTAGGTTGGCAGGTCTGCAAATTAATTTGCGCCCATTTGTGCGCCCATGGCCGTGCTGGTTTGAAAACAGAGGTGTGTTCAGGCGCATCGATGGCGCGTTGCTATTTTGAGGAACTGAAATAGACTGCGCCATTGACCAACAAAAACCTAGTCTAAAGTCAATTTCTCTATAGCTTTTTGTTTGTTATTTAAAGAGCGCTTTAGTAATATGCGCCTATAGGCGGGTGCACAACACGTGTACACTTTTCTTATTACATACACAGGGACGCGCAGCAGCACACAACCATGCCAAATATTAAAAATGAAAGGATTACAGTAAGGCTACATAAATATAAAAATGTCATACATGTCATAATGCATAGTCATTGGGTGTTTCAGAATTAGCCTACCTACTTGCTCTGGCATCAGCAGATCCCTTTGCTCTCTGGAGACGCGTTCAGTCTGTGTGCCTTAAAGGGGTCATATGATGCGCTTTCAAGTTTTCCTTTCTCTTTGAGGTGTTACAAGCTCTTGGTTCATAAAGAAAATCTGTAAAGTTGCAAAGAATAAAGTCTCAAAAAAGAGATATTCTTTATAAAAGTTAAAACTCTGCCACGCCCCCCTAAAGCGGCTTGTTCTAACACGCCCCCACATTTCTACCTCACTATGTGGAAATATTAGCATAATGCTGCCCAAATGTGCACGCAGAGAAAGAAAGCGTGGTTTCAGGAACAGCAGTTGTTTTGATGCAGCCATGTCAGGGAGACGCCTGTGTGTTTCTAGGCGAAAGCAAAAGTACTTTATTTTGCCTTCCGAAAGTAGATGCATTTAGATTTGATTACTTACAACAGAACAGCAATGCCTTTTATGGACGACCGTTTCGTGAACCTAGGAGAGGAGTTAATTCTGACTTTGCTATGACAATCTTGCGCTTCTGAATAAGCTACTGTTTTGTTATTAGTTTAAGTATTTGCTATCGACTGTTCAAATGTGGAGTTTTGCGAATGGTGTGTGTTGTGTGTGCTCATGTGAGAGAGCGAGAGAGAGAGAGAGAGAGAAAGAGAGCGTGCACTGCGAGAGAGGGGGGGTGGGGGGGGCGGGGTGGGTTCACATCACAGTGGAGTCAGCTGTTTTAACCGTGGCTTGTGTACTGCACACATACCAGCTTCATCACTGTGTCTTGTCACGCGACTCTGTTCCCCTTTCGGCTCTCTCTTTACATTTATTTTGAAAGATGAAAATCACGATTATGGTAAGGGGCGTTATATTTCCGACGAGTGCTTGCGTTGTTCGGCCAATCACAGTGCACTGGGTCTGCTGGCCAATCAGAGCAGACTGCGCTGGTCGGAAGGAGGGACTTTGTAGAAAACTCAGCGTTTGATATAGATGCGGGTCATAGAGGACCTACAATAATGTACAGTATTTAAAAAAATAATGTGTTTTTTGATAATTTAAAGCATGTCAACATATTCTGTTAGACCAAATATACAAAATAATGATCTTTTAAAAAGCACCATATGACCCCTTTAAAATTCCGCCGTTTAAATAGCGAATCCGCCATGGCGCGAGCGCAACTCGCTCTTAAAGGGAATGGGAGATGAGACTCTGATTGGTTTATAGCACGTTATGCCCAAAAACACACCCATTACTCATTAAGAGAATAGGGACAACCCTTTTAGACCATGCACCAGGAGCACCGACCGTTTTTCCCGTCGTTATACAAGCAAAAGTGGATTAGGAAACACCCTAAGTGCACCTGCATGCGTTTTAGACCATGCGCTTAGATCGTTAAAATAGGGCCCATAATATGTAAATGCATTTTAGTATACTTAGCATGAAATAAATGTAATTCAAATACATTTTAGTATATTTATTTTTCACTAGGGTAGTGTGGAAGTCTTCAAAAATAATGTAATAATAAATAGATTTCATTTATCAGTTAACATTTATTAATTAAATCAAATCAATCTTACTGTATATGAACACCCTACTGCCCTTGAAACAGCTGTTAGTATAGCTTTGCAGGTAGAGATAAATAACCATCTTTTGCACAGTACTGTACACAGTAAACATACATGCCCCCCTTATGGCCATATGAGTGCTTTATAAGTAGAACTTAAAAATATTTTTGTACCTTAATTTGAATAATAATTGTATTATGCTACATAGTATCTCAGTGATCTCTGTAGGATTTAGCATAATCCCCATAATGAATCAGAATGGGAAATTAATTTAAAACTGCTCATTCAGGGGAGGGGTACATGTAGTTAGCATATTTATGTTTTATACATATTTATAATAAAACCATTATTATTTATTATGTTGTTTATTAGTTGGATAATATAATATATATATATTTTATAAGTTTTCTTTTTTGTGTCAGTGCCCTCTTTACAGTAGTTTTGCCTTGTAGCACAAGACAGTGTCACAATTACTTTTAGATTTAAAGAAGGCAAAGTAGCACTAGAATCTACAAAGCTGTGATATGCTGCCAAAACAGCAAAATGCTAGGCTAGATAAGTGACAATGGCAATAGCACAAGATCACTGCTTATGGTTAACAGTCCAGAACCACCACTTCATTCCGAATATTAGTAAGTTGACCTGTGGTGAATAAAGAAATGTATAAATAACATTGCAGTCAATTTCTCAATCAGGGAAATCTTTCTGTATATGACCCAGAAAAAAAGAACTATGACAATCTACCCAACTATAAAAGCTGAATGATCTTTATGCAGAATAGAATGACAACATTAATTGTACGTATTAAAACCAGCTTGAACTCACGTGTTTTCACCATTTCGATGGTAAAACCAAACTGCGATTAATGCACCAACAATCCCAATCCCAGTTCCAATCCCAATTAAAGCAGCACCCCAGTCAGGTAAACCACCTGAAAAAATAGCACACATGTAAATAGAAAAGAGATTGAAATCTGTGTTAAAATGCATATAAAACAAAGCCAACACATAGTGAGTCAAATAACATTTCAACTGATTTTCAAAGACTATATACACTCTACCATTGTGGTTGCCATCTTGTCCCTCAGGGTCTATAACTTTAGACAAAAACACAAAAATGCACACTTTATATGTACTGAAAAACAACTAATTTAAAAAGTCCCAAAACAGTTTCTAGAGCATGTATAAGGTATAATGCGTTATGATGTTTACCTGTGTAACTGACAGTACAGTGAAACTGTAACAGATGAAAAAAATTGTTTTATAAATATTATTATAACCTCGCATTTAGCGCTACTGCAGGTAGACACGTCTGTTGTTAATACCTGAATGCTGTCACAGCGAAGCTCCCACTGCAGGTCCTCACAGCTGTTGACCGTCAGTGTCTCATGTGTCCCAGCTACTACAAACCCTAACCTTTTGCCATCTGAATGAAAAATGCATGTTCCATTCTACGCAAAGAAACAAATTAGTCATTTCAAACGCATTTCACTCTTTCAAAATTATATTTTAACAATTCAATTCTAAACCAACCTTATACCACGCATACTCGCAATCTCCGGAGTTTGGCATGTTGAAGGGCACCGGGTAAGTGAACCCCTCAGTCGTGCGCAGGCTCGCACATGAGATTTCCTGCTTTGCAGGACATTCTGATAATCACAAGATACCGTTTAATAACACGACGTTTTGAAAGGTAAGATACAGTCGAAAGCACAGCAGATCAATCAAGCATGTTAATGACGACTTCATTCCTTCCACCTGTTCGTTCGCTCACTGACGCGAAGATGCCATCTCTCTCTCTCTATCAAGCTTTGCAACAATGTGTTTTTCATTCGTGGAATTCTAACAAAATAATAGATAATGTATAGATACTTTAAGAAAATTAAGAAAAGTGCAACAATTTTTTCTAATGTTAGCTAGGCTACTGTGTTTTTCAAGATGCCTATGGCTTCGTAGAAAAGAAAAAAGAAAAAAAAACTCGTACCTTCCTTTTTTTCCGAAGCCCGAGTATATCCCGTAAATGAAGTGATCGCGAACATAAAAACTGCAAACAGCCTTTCTCTCATGACTGTCCTGCTCCTAACCATTCATACAGCATCCGTACGAGTGAGGAAGTGAAGCGCAGGGAATGGCGCTAGTGCGGCGCTGAGCGGGCGGGGGCGGGTCATAAATGGGGCAAAATCAAAATGAAAGTCATAGCGTTTTATTGGCACATTTATTATTTATTTTATTTATTTATTTGGTCATTTAGCAGACGAAATGGGGCAAAATCAAATGAAAGTCATAGCTTTTATCTCTCTTGGACACCTAGTTTATTATTTATTTTATTTATTTATTTTTGGCGATTCTTTCTTGTCTCATTATTTAGGCAGACTTTTTATCCAAAGTGACTTACAAATGAGGACAACATAAGCAATCAATTGTAGTATTAAAACAACCAAAAACAGATCCAAAACTAAAAGCTAAAACTATATAAATACTATATGTATATACACATTTAAGAAAATAAAATAAATGTAATAAAAATGACAAATGCATAAAACAAAATTTCAAAACTTAACATATAAATGAAAAACAAAAAAATAAATAAAGCTAAAAACAATTCAAAAATATTAAAAGAACAAAAGGTATGAGTATAAGAATGATTCTAACATAACACTAAGCCAAAAAACAAAAAAACAACTACATATGTGTATGTACAACCACACACATACATATATATATATATATAATATATATATATATATTTTTTTTATATATATATATATATATATCTATATATATATTTACACATCCTTTCATTTGTTGAGTATTAAAAGAACTAAATTAAATAAAACTAAACTTAAAAAAGACCCTAACAGACCTAATAAATTCATACATAATTGAACTAACATTAAAATAAATAAACAAATACAAATATACAATCAAACGACAGTAGTTTTATCAGGAATCCTAAAAAATAACACTGCCAAACACAAATGCTAAAAAACAACAACTTACTTACACAAAGTAAGAAATGGTTATAAAAACTGAAACTGATTGCAACACGTAGTAGAAACGTTACAACATAGGCTCGTTTCCATTACAGATTTCGGCGCAAAACCTTTGGCGATATTTCTGAATGTCGATAAAAAAAAAGTATGCGAATGTCGGCCGTTTCCAGTTAACCAATGTTATGCGGATAAAAAACGTAACCTTTGCCTCTTCGCGCAATATGGCACCCGGATTTTGGTGGGATTTTTGACGGGATTTTGTTATTTAATTCAAATGAGGTTTATGGCATGTATCTTTACGAAGCAGCAAGAGATCGCTTTTCAGAAACTTGCGTAGGCGCGGCGTGTAATAGACTTCAGTAAGTTGCCGGTAATAAAAACATTAATCACAAGCATGGCTGGTGCCGGCCTAATCATCTTACAGTGGCCGGATCAAGCCACCCTGCACAACCGCAGACCTTTGTGCAATGTAAATTGGCTAAAGTAGAAATTTAGGGAAAGCCCCTTAGCGGGAGCGAGGCCACAAGTGTTTCTGGGGTGTAGTTACACTGAAGAATGATCATCTGTATTTACATAACGCCATGTGACCTGGATATTCGAATCAAGCCTTTTCCATTGCGTTTTTGTATGTTTAAACATTTACTCCGTATGTTTTTCTCACTCTTGCCTGAAAAACTACTTCATGTCGTAGCGAGCTTCCCCGGAAAAACTTTTGTGAGATTTTCTTGCGTATTTTTTTTTGCAATTGAGTAGCGTTTCCCTTATGGTATTTTTTCAATTCGCATTTCAATTTGTTGCAATTTGTAAGGGTAATGGAACCGCCCCTGTCATTCTTTAACCTGTGAGCTTCTGTGCCAAAGGGCACCACAATGTGTGAAATAACAGGCACGTGCAAACAAAACTCCAACCATGGCGTGGTCACAGATGGGCGGGGTCCGGTGGGTTTCTCGGATGCCTCTGCCCCTTTAAATCGCGGACGCTATGTATTTCCCTTTTCGATCCTAAGCCCCCGGACCGAGAGACTCTATCCGAGGGGATCTGCTAGTACTAATCACGAAACTAAGTTTTAATATATTTACAGCAGGAATACAAAAATATACAAAATATCTTCATGGACCATGATCTCGAGAAAAATCTAATCCTTTGTATTCAAATGTCTTTTAGATTGATAGAATTTAATCATGTGATTGTTGCTATTTGACTTCATCTGCTTGCTCCATGAGGTCTCTATTATTAGAGTTGTGCTTAGCTATTGTATTGCACAGTATCACTACATCTTTCTAATAGCCTCTGTCATAAAGCACTTAAAACCTGCTGTCTAGGTGCAGAATCTGATTCCTCTGAATAAAATGTTTTTGAAAACATTTTGATGTGTAGAGGCTGAATTGCGATTGTTTCTTCTTATATGACCTCTGCATGGTCCGAGCTTTATGCCATTGTTTAGCAGCTGATAAGACATATGGAGTGATCTATACTGTAAGTGTCTGTGGTGTCATCTGACAGACAGCTGTGCTCACATATACACCCATGGTGGGTCTGTCTGATACTAAAGGGTTTTTAAGGTCTCCAGGTTATTCAGCACTCTGTCAACACAAAATTCTCAGTGTCAATCAGTTCTCCATATCTGAACGCATCTCAAATTCAAACTTTCAAACTCAGAGTTTAGCAGTTTGACAAGGTACCATTTTACGTTCATTGCAATGGTTTGTTTGTTGAATTAATTTGCCTTGTACACTAAAAGGATGGAGCAGGCTAAAATCAATAGGCCTAGTTCCAATTTGATTGGCTAGCTGTTTCCCAACCTACAAGAACCAATCTGCACAGATGTTTCTGCTGGAAAACAGTTCTGTTTACAGTACATGTTACCAGTAGCAACAGAAGAACAACTTATGGTGAAAGTTCAATTTGTTAAAGACTTCTTATGGCGCTTTTCCACTGGCGTGTACGACTCTTTGCTTTTCTGCTGCCTGTTTGCGTTTTTCACTGCAGTTCAGCTACTCGGGGCTTTAGAGGGGGTTGGGTATTATCACATGGTCGGTTATAAGTTGCGCCCGACTCCTAAAAAAACGTTTTCATTATTCCGGCCATCCGGATCAGCCGCTGGTTTTACAACGTAACGTTTTGGTAACTGTACGGTGGAAAACCCCCAAAAAGAGAACCATACATCGTCAGGCGTATCCTATCGCGTCCTATTTTAAATACCGTCCAGTTAGTCGCTTGGCCCTTTCCCTTCGGTCACCATCACGCGTTAGATTCCTCTACGTTAATAGTCACACAGTGGGACGGATACACGGTCTTCAACGATACCTGACTATACATACGGCAGGTAAGTGCCCTCCTCTGCTGACGGTGGCAGTGAATGCGGGTAGACCAGCGACGGGGGCATACACTAGGAATACGGTCCAACCGCCATAAACATTACCTTTTGTGTGTCTTCCCTGCACTAGAAGAATAAGAATGCTACAATTCTCTGCTGTTTCAGCTCATCTCGGAGGCTTCAGCTGTAGGTTACCGAGTTAACAATAGAATTAAAGACTCTCCAACTGTTCAGCTAGTCATGTACCAGTAAAATCACCTCAGCTTTGGTAGAACGGGAACTCGTGCAAGAAAGAGTGAACTGTAATAACCCTGTGGTCTGGTCTTCTGAGAGTTATTTCAGTCACTAATATGCCAGAAAAATAATCACAGCCCTTTTTCTTCTTGTACTCATTTTTTTTTCCCAACAGGAAAATATGTTATCAGTAATCGCTCTGCTTTTATAGCTCCTTGATTGTAATTCCTTTCTATGCTTGCTTGCAAGGGCAGGGCTTATCTGCAATCCCTCTCAACCAGTTTTGGCTGTAACCGCAGCAAGCTCCCACTTCTCCCATCGTTTTCTATCCACTCTCTACTTTTCACGTCCCAGAGGGTGGGGCGGTCGGCGCTCTTCACAAAGGGCTCTAGCTCTACATATGTATTGGCTTCCGAGAAGTGTTGGCCAGTCTCACACAGAACTATAAATCTTAAGACATCCAATTTCTTTGCATAGTGTAAGTAGGTGTTACCTATTCCTTTTACCCTGAAGACTCAGTGCACTTTCATTGTCTAGTTTTAATCTTTTTTATTGGTATTTAACAAGACAAAACATAATGGTATGTTCATAAAAAATAAGCGATTAATTATTGTCCCAATCTGGCCCCACAGAGAACATCATAGTGGGCCCCTGTCAACCTCTGGGCATCCTTTCCCCCCATTAGTGAGGCCCCTGTAAACAACTACAAGATTTTTTTCTTAATCACTAATACAATTCATAAAAAGACAGGAAAATGTAAATGATATGCTTATAAAAACATAAAATTGTGTCATTAATATTTGCAACAAAGTAAATTAGCCAATTTTGTTTAAATGATAAGTTGTAAAATTTCACAATTTAAATTTTGTAATAAAATGCTGTATTTTACAAAGAGAATGGTGTATTATAACAAATGTGTCTGGCACCATAGCCTAGACGTTTAGGGTAAATACATCAAATCAACTGTTTAATGGGTTAATTCACCCAAAAATGAAAATTAGCTCATGTTTTACTTACCCTCAAGGCGGTACCCTCGGAGTTATATTAAAAATTGTCCTTGCTCTTCCAAGCTTTATAATGGCACTGAGCAGGTGTTTTTTCTTTTTTACCAGTCCAAAAGAAGTCAAATAAAGTGGGGGGTGAATAAATGCCTCCTGTAGCGAATCAATGCATTTTTGTAAGAAAAAATATCCATATTTACAAACATTATAACATTATAAACACTTTTCTCTCACTTGCGCTAACTGTCATATGTGTGAGCCGTTCTGGGCGTATGATGTAGGACGTACACGTAGTGCATGTGGCGACGATTAGTGATGAAGCACAGAGGAGAGAGAACAAAACAAAATGCCAGTCACAAATTAGAAGTACAAAACAAGTATTTGTAAAGAAAAATGTCAGAGGAGTTTGATATAAGCCAAGAGGAGACTGGCTTTCCTTTGCTAAAGTAAGGAATCTTTGCTTCCTTTGTTCCTGTAAACAAACTTGCCAGACTAGCATATCTCAGAGGCGCGTGCACTGCACATACATCCTACCATCCGCCCAGAACAGCTCGCATGACAGTCTGCGGAAGTAAGAGAAAAGTGTTTATAATGTTTTAAATATGGATATTTTCTTACAAAAACGCATCGATTCGCTACAGGAGGCCTTTATTCTTGCTGTACTTTGATGGCATACACAGAATGGTCTGTGCAGTGCTGCTACCACAGTTCTTCTGTGGCTTTATAAGTAATATTATCACTTACACAATTTAGTAAACTCTGACAATATTGTATCTAATATAAACCACAATATTAACATTAACAATATTATTGAATTGTTGTAAATAAATATCACATTAGGAACTGGTCAGTGCTCAAAAATGCTGGGAAATCACTTCATGTAGCCTCAAGAGTGATTACTGATAAACTCTCTGGAAAAAAAGACAGTTTTTAGAGAAGAAAAAAATCACCCACTGACTTTCAAAGCTGCTAATGACTTTCTACTTCAAGGACCTTGATAGAAATGTAGTGGAGTGAAAAGTACAATATTTGTAAGTTAAAGTCATAAGTTTCCAGAAAAAATAATACTCAAGTAAAGTACAGATACTCAAAAAGTGTACTTAAGTACAATACTCAAGTGAATGTACTTAGTTACTGTCCGCCTCTGATGCTATGAATTCCTTCTACATGATAAAATCATAGTAATACCAAGCAGTTCAAACAGTGGAATTTCTTTGACCTATAACATTAATCAGTGTGCAGAGAGTGAGGTTGTGTTGTTTTTAGTGACACTGACATACTGTCCCGTATTAGCAATGCAGCTGTTTTATAGTTGGATGTAAAAGTGAACATAAGAGCCACTGAGGACACAGTAGATTAGTTCAGGGTGAACAGAGCTCATTAGCATTTAAAGAGACATACACTGAAATATGTCGCTGTAAACAGAGCTGTTTTTGACAAGGTAAAAAGGGTGTTGTTTTACACAACCTTTGAGGAATTTTAACCAGCATATGTTTCAGACATTTCATGAAGACCCTAAAGAATCATACCAACTGGTGGAAAATGGGCCTCCAATGCCCCCTTTAAAAACAACTGATATATCCAGTCACTTCTTAAGAACACACATGAGGCATTAGTTGTGACTACTGACGCTGGTTAGTTGAATGCACCAGCATTTAAATGCTGTCATTAAAATGCACACTGTCTTACCATGCTGGTCCCCATGTTCAGAGAAGTGCAATCCACAGTCCTCATCATTCAAAAAGTATATTCATCTACAAAACAAAATAGATTTTGTTATTCCCTTTGTGAGCTTGTGACGTAAACAACAACATCAGCACAGCAATTTTCTGACTAGTCAAACTGGCAGTCTTGCATCAAACCCATTGTTACAACGCTCCACAGTCACCACTTTAACAGAGCGGTTTTACTGCACTGTCACTGTAGGAATGGTGTTCTTTGGCAAGTTAACTATGGAACTGTAAAACAGGCATATTTGCCATATTTCCTCATTAAACACACCAGCACCAGCTAAGCAAAGTCTTTGGGATTACCAGAAACTTTCAGGCAAGTCTGTTTGGTCAGACTGAACCTGAACTACTTGGCCTTCAGGAGCAGGATGGGACACCCTTGGTTTAATGCATTCCATAACAATTAAAAAAATATTCCCTAAATGTCCCTGCCCTGTTTTCAAGTGTTCTAATATGCATGAGCTTTCTTTAGCATCATAGAAAACAACAAAACAAGAATGAATGTTTTGTGACAGCAGGTCTCTACTTTGGTTGTAAGATCTTGTTTGTTGAGGTATTTTATCTAGCAGATGTCCACAAAAGTGCTTTATCTTTATTTTGTTTGGTTACCTTCTCCCAGCCAGTGAGAGGTGCTTTCCAAGTTAGAAGTTACACACACACGACCAAAAAATAAATAAAAATGGGACAAGTGTGTTGTGGAATTTTCCATTCCTTGTCTATATGGATAGAATGACAATAATTTGTAATGGCATAATATACTGGGAGTGTCAACACTGTTGAATAAGCATAACACTACTCTGTGAGGACACAAAAGCCACATTAGCTACACATGTGTAACACTTTGTTTGAATGTTTCTTGATAGGTTCATATTTGTGATATCTGTGATTAAATAACAGTGATAGGATCTTACGCATGAGGCTGCACATGCTGAAATCCTTTCATTTCAGCATGTGCAGCTTTGATTTCCAAATACATTTTGAACACTGTGGCGCATGGCTGTAGTGAAGAAGAAGAAATATCAAAATTACATTCTTTAATGACAAATCTCTGGAGAAACTGCAAATATATAACACAACATAATAAGACATGATATGGAACTATGAACAGAGGAAACAAACAAATAACAAGATAACCAGGGGAGCGTAATCTAATTAGAAACTAACTAGCAAACAGAACTCAGGCAAAGCACAACATGGAACAAACTGAAAAATGAAACAAAAGCAGACTACAGCTTACATATACAAGCAAGAAATCATTTTAATTGTTTACTAATGGCAGAACCAGAGAAGTGTCCAGGGTGCCACCCCAAAATTTAATTTGCTACTAGTAATTTCATTTTTTATTTCATTTCATTGAAAGAAGCATTTATTTTCACCTTGTCTGGTGTATATTAGAGCCTATTTGAATTAAGTTTAAGATTTGCGTTTCCTGAACAACTTTTATGAAAGTCACTGTATAAGTTAGATCTTCATCGTTTTGTCGTAACTTGACTCTCTCGTGAACGTGTGTACAGCATTTGCAGGAAGCCAGTGATAATAGTTTATAAAATTTTAAATATGGGTAAAAATAAAAGTAAAAAAAAAGGAAAGGAAACAGCTTCCTCCACTGTTGTTTCCAAACACCCACTAACAAGGAGACCAACTGTGACTCATTAAACCAAATAATTTAAATTAGATGTTCTTGTCTAGTACAACAGTCCTATGAGTGTGTCCTGACTATGTTGTTTTCATTTGTTTTTATTTTGGAATCATCATTACAACATTACACAGGCTAATTACCTGCATACATTCCCAGTCTTTTCTCATTATGTCTGGGGATTTTGTTTTCCCCTTATCCTTTTCCCATGAGTCTTTCTCACTGTACATTACTAAGAAACAGCTCTAACAATAGAGACACCTTGAGGTGCATAACCAAACAGCTAATTGGAATTGAAATTGGAATACAAAAATCTCTTGGATCCTTCACAATGAATAATTATAATGACAACTTCAAGCCTGCCCTAGACAGGACAGCAGGATTTACAACAGGACGGCAGTTCAGAACAACAACACTCAGCTCCTGCATCAGAGACTTCATCGCTCAAAAGAAATGTGGGACTTTGGGTCTGTGAGGAGAGGATTGAGTTTGGCCACAGTGATGTTTGTCCTTCTCTAGGTTTCTCCCATCTCCACATATGATCATGGAGCTCAGCTAGAGTGACCATCAGGTTCTTGGTCACCAGTCTAGCCATGGCCCTTCTCCATCAGTTGCTCAGTTTGGCCAGGAGGCCAGCTCTAGGAAGAGTCCTGGTTGTTCCAAACGTCTTCCATTATTGATAATGGAGGCTGCTTCTGTGAACCTTCAATGCAGCAGAATTTTTTCCTGAACTTTTGCCCAGATGTGTGGCTTGACGCAAACCTGTTTCTGAGCTCTGCAGGCAGTTCTATTGACCTGCTAAATTGCAACTGTCCCAGATAAGGGTATGAGTACTTATGCAATGGAATCATTTAAGTTTTTTTTATTTTTAATAAATCTGCAAAGATGTTAAAAACCTGTTTTTTTTTTTGCTTTACCATTATGGTGTATGGAGTGTAGATTGGTGGGTGGGTGGGGAGTAATTTAAAGCAGCTTAACATAGGGATGCAATATAACAAAACATGGAAAAAATGAAGGGGTATGAATACATTCGCAAGGCACTGTATATATATATATATACAGTGTGTATATATATATATATATAAATATGTGTATATATATATATAATAGGACGTAGAGATCAGATATTGTTTCCACATGTAAATGCATAACAATTTTTAACATTTGTAATAAAAATGTTAAAAGTTAGAGTTGAGTTTAAATTTGAAGTTCAAACCTTTGACCAATCCAACAGGCACGTGCACACATAGACATCAAAGGTGCCTTGAGCACCTGCCCTTTTTCTTTTCTCGAGAGAAAGTGCCCTTTTTTCTGTGTATTTTTTTTTTTTTTAAATAAATGCATATAGCCTATGTATTGGGACAAAACAATTATACAACAATGCCCCTGCACAAACAAATTATCTATTAGGTCTGTTGCTAACAAAGCTAAATTAATAGTAGGTCGACTGCGCATTAAAGTAAGAGGTGCGCAGGTTGCAACCGGATTCATTTGAATCGTTTTTACAGTATTGCGTGTTTTAACCAATCACACACGATTCTGTTGAGCTTAGGAATGCAATGGCCAATCAGAGACGTTCAGACGAGTCCTCGCTGAAACTCATCAGTTTTTTTTTGAATGCTCGCACGTTCATGACTGAATTCCCGCAATTCTCCTCATCACAACAGAAATCGCGATGTACATACAATGTAAGTAAGGGATTCATTTCTTAGTGTAGACAGCTTCAGTGATTATAACTTTTGTTTTTTTTTTGAGAGTGGATAGATCCCAGTTAGTGATAATGTCACTTTCTGTATATAATTTATTCGCTGTTTGAATAACCTTGGAAAGGAAACGTTTTATAATTACAAATTTCTAATGTTTTTTATTAAATTGTTATCAAGTTATATACAAATTCAGTCACATTAAACATATTTTATTAGCCTACACGACACTCTTCTTGCCTAAATAGATAAGTTTATGATGTTTGTAGTTAATAGATTTGGTCTGGAGTTGGTTCACCCTCCGCCTATGGTAGCACCATGGACTGTATTTTTATTTTTTTTTAATTTTTTTTTGCAGTCATAACCTTTTTTTCAATTTTTTTCAAAATTTTTTTATTATTATGCAAAAATTATACAAGTTACCAGTGACTGTATAAAACATGGACGTAGTGTCCGTGACGTCACCCGTAGAATTCCGACGAGCGTTTTGAAGCCTAAAGTAGGCGAAGCCGGCCGTCTTGGCAGTTGCGCACCGGGCGTCACTGCTCAAAAGAGGCGGGAGCTGGTTGCTGAAGCCATGCCCACCTAGCTCGATGGTGGTGACAAGCAGCGGCAATCTACCTGTCACTCAATTGGCCACGCCCTTAATTATTGCAGAATTTTAAGGCTTAATATAATTTAAAAGGATGAGTTATAAAAAATTCACCCCCCTCACAGTTGTCATGAAGGGCAAAATTAGCTATATAGACCAAAATCATTTTTTGAACCAGGCTGTAAACGTTTTTTTTCTTCTGTAAAGTTGGGCATTTTAACATGGGGAGTCTATGGGATTGACTCCCTTTTGCAGCCATCTTCTAGCAGCCAGTTGACGAATTACAGTTTAAATCACTTCCGTGTTGGCTTCACAAGAGAGAGCGGGAGGTTGCCGCTCGCTTGGGTACACACATTGAATCAGCTGGCACATCGGTCCAGACATGCAGAGAGCCCGCCTGCAAAGTGAAGCCCTCCCAAACCCTTTCCATTTGTGTTTGTCTTGGTGTGGAGGTGAGTGGTGATGAACAACAGACTAAGCTACATGTGCCTAGAATTTACAGCTAATTATCCTGTCCATGACTCATGAGAGCTATTTAAGTTAGCTAAAGTTTTGCTAAGGCAATAGGAAGTCTAGTAGGTTACACCAGTGTGTGTTCTTTCACTGAATGATTCGGTTTATTAAAATGCATTTAGAGTGATCAGAAAATTCAAGATATGAGGGCAGAAATGTTTATATTTATTTCATATAGTTAATCAGTATCACATGAAGACTGACATTTTTTCCACCAAAAAGCAGCATGATTACAAATGTGATACTGATTTTATACAGCAGTTCATTAAACAAGAATTTAATATTAAGACACTTACGTTTTAGACACAATATTGCCTGTTTTTGCACTATTTCGCCAACAAATATAATTAAATTTGCATCTCTGAGGCACCATGGACAACTGTTTTGTTCCTGAATGAATCAACCGTTTAAATGATTCAGTTCAGTCGCAATGACTCGCTTATTAACAGTGACTTGCTGCCACCTACTGGCAGTTTTAATTTCACATTTAAAGTATCTTTTCATTTTTTTTTAAATAATTTCAAATATCAGTATTTAATGTTTTATGTTTAAAATATCAAAACCGTATTAATGCATTTGTAACTGCAGGTTAAATACATTCATGTCCTGCATTAAACAGTGTGTAAATGCATCTAAATGCCCCTTCTAATGCAGCTTCTGTGTAACAGGCTCCAATGACTGTATTATTTCTAATTGACTGATTTAGTTTAAGAAGTTGACTGAAAAGATGATGCACACTTTTAGAAAAAAGGCTTTATAAAGGTAAAAATGCTCATAAAAGGCAAAAATCAATTTAAACTTATTGGAAAAGATTAATTTCTATCAATGTGAACTGGTCATCACACAGAATATGAAGAATATCAAAAACTTTAGGAGTCAGCTATCCACGGTAGTCCTTAAGATATCAGCACAATAACGCACTCAGCTAAATATCATCTAATTATCGTTATCGATAAAATCCCAGAAAATATTGAGTTTTTTTTTGTCAATATCGCAAATAATATATTTAATGTTTTGTTTAGAATTTTTTTTTAATTAATATGAGAAGTGCCCTTTTTTCAACTTGAGCCCCTGCCCCTCAAAAAGTCTGTGCACGTCCCTGAAGGAAACTATATTTTTATCCATAGACCCTATATCAGTACAGTTAAGGACATCAAGCTATATGTTTGTCTTTACGCTTGCTCACTGGTTTGTTTTAAAAAAAAAGCCAAATAATTACAAATAGTGTAATCTAATAACATATAACATTACATATTACATAGTGTAGGCTAACATTATAGACATTTAAGCTCATAAATCAGTTAAACTACCTGACACCAAAAGTGTTTCTGCAACACTCCTTGTCATCTATTTCTATTATGCGTTTCACACTGTACATTGCTACTTTGAGCTCATCTTGACTCATCCTGAATGTTGACTGAGATATAGTGTGGGCCTGAGCAGGGCTGTGACACATAAATATTAGGTTGTCATGGAAAAGCAATAACTGACAAGGTCAAGGTGATAACACTTATTTTTTTAAAAAGGAAAAAAAGAAAGATAGTATGTGACTATTAACCTACATCAGAAAACACTAAACATGCAGATGTGTTGTTATATTATTGACATTTTAACTTAAAATCTTAGGAGCTTAGGAGTCAATATTTTTGCATGTAAGAGGTTTGGCTGACAGTCAGGCAATCAGCAAAGTAAACAAGAACAGGAAGTCAAAATTTGGCACAACACCGGCAACAAGGCAAAATAGCCCACACGTCAGTTCTTATTCTTGTAAGTCTGAAGTATCTCGTCTTTTTGTGAACAGTGGTTGTTTCCACACACCTCTTAACACACATTTATTTGTCATTGCCAGCATACTGAACTCCCTATTTGTATACTGTACATTATTTGGTTCTAACCTCTCTAATGAATGTTAAAATATAACAAATATACTAAGAATATTAAAATCAATATATCCAGCCAATAGTCTAAATAGTGTGTTGTGTTAGAGTGTTCTTCATTCTAGAAAATGTATGTTTGTCCAAACAGTGGAAATCAGTGGGCACCAAAACTGTTGGGTTAAAAACATTCTTCAAAATATCTTCTGTGTTCCATAGAAAACAGACAGTCAGACAGCATGATAATGTGATGACAGAACTGTTATTTTTGAAAGAGCTAACACTTTAAGGGCTAGATAGAATATCTACGTTTTTTTTCTCTTTATTACAGTTGTGTTGCTATACAGTACCTGCTATATAAACGATATCTATGATCATTTGCATAAAATAACTGCTGGTGCAAATAAAAATATGCTTGTCATGTTTGATGTATTGGGGTTTATCTTGTAGCTTAACCATGAGAGACTAGGGATTTCTTAGAACTGACAGTGCAGAGAACTGGAATTATGAAAGAAACAAACTTCAAACACCATGCCTGAGTAGTCGCTGTGAGTTACAGTAACCTACCACCCCTCCTCTTCAAACCACAAGCACGAGTTGTTAAATATGTGCATTAACAGGATTTAAATGAAGCTTAAGTGTAGGAAACCTGGCTAAAATCCAATAACCACAGAAGCTGTCATGTCAGAATAGTACTTTTTGAAAAGGTATTGCCCCAGTGACAGCTTTTGCATCTTTTTTTTTTTTTCTGAGAGTGCACAAACATACTGCCATATATACTGCCATTATATGGACAAGCTTGCATGGGACTTTTTTTTTTTTTTTTTAAATCTCTGTTTGTGGTCCGATAAAGAAAGAACAGCATTAGAACAACACCAGGAGTAAATCATGACTTATTTATTTTTGGGTGAACTAACCCAAAAAAAGTGCTTAGTGGTGCTGTAATGGGGTTTTTAGTCATCAAACCAGAATCACAAGTGATGTGGTCTATCTGACATAATTGCAGACCAAAGAAAAAAAAATATTATAACAAAAGTTATGAGGAGTGAAAATAAGTTATGGGGAGTTAGCTATCAAAATGTCTAACAAACTGAATGTTTGTATGGTTTGTATGGCCATGGTTGTTCCTGTGCACCATCCAATTTTATTGTGGAAAGAGCAGCATGGATATTCTTCTAAATTTCTCCTTTTTTGTGTTCCACAGAAGAAACAAAGCCATAAGAGATTAGACAACATAAAGTAAATGGTGAGTAAATGGTGATTTTTTTTTTTTTCCTGAAACTTTCTTAATGTATTCATATTTAAGGCTCATTCATGTATATAAGGCTCCTCATAACACTAAATAAGTGAAATAAACTCACATTTGACATAATGGTATACAGTACAAGTTAACTTAGTCCCCCTACTACTGTAATGTGAGGGATGGAGTCCAGGCTAGCAGGGATGTGGATCTATATGCAGGGAATTTATTAAAGTAACAAAGGAAACAAAGGTCAGGGAACACAAGAAACAAGGAACGGGAAACACGAGCAAAAACAACACCATTACAGAAACATAGAAACACTAGGGTATATATATGCACCTTTTTCCTGAACACGGAAGTGTTGCCCGACTCATACTTGAACGATGCTATGCAATGACCTTCTTTTTGCAGTACTGAACTCTTCAGTTGCATTCACGTCTCCTCATTTTGGATACAAATAAAACGTCAGGTCATGCATAGACTATCGATAGCCTACTGTCTCTTTGAATTTAAATCTAGATTAAAATCTAGAAACCTCTATGTGAACACACCTGCCCGATAAGTGCAATTTACCATTTTATTAAAATTAACGTACAGTTGTTTCTAACACACAGCAATTAAATAACGATGCCTTTGTCTTTTTTCTTGCTGTTTGATTGGGAACGGGTTAAAGGGCGTCGAAGGGTCGTTCTTGTCTTTTATATGTTATCTGACCAAAAACTATTAATTCTTTGAACTATTATTATTACAGTATTTACTAAGATTCCCCCTCCCCCTTCTCACCATTTCGCTTTGTCATCCATCATTATCATGCACTCCACCTCCCTCTTCACAACAAAAGGGCCTTACTCGTGTATTTGGGTAATTTTATTGTTTCTGAGAAGTGTTTATCACACACAGCGATAAATCTCAAGACATCCGATTGCTGAGCTTTGTGTGTATGTGTTGACTATTTATTTTACCCTAAGCGCTCAGTGCACCAATCTAGCTTAAGTCCCATCATGTTATGAAATTAATAAGGTTTAAATGTAAGACCATATAGGAAAAATAACTTTTAATAAAAAATTAGATTAGACTGATCTTGTCAGATTGTTTAGGTTATGCAGAGTATGCAGAATCAATTAATTTGATTGCATGTATCTGTACGCAGGTTTGATTTCTTCTTCTCTTCGCTCGCGTTTGTTTTTGTTTTCGTTCTTTGCTCGAGACATATTATGTTTCGGTTGTATCTACTCAATTCTTAATTCATTAATTAATCTTACACTCACACAAGCCTTTATGTTTTGTCTAGTTTCTTAATCTTGTCTAGTTAACCAGTAAAATATAGGCTTAGAACTTAAAGAACTTCCACTTTTGCAGTAGCTAACATCATCACTGCTGAAGAGAAGGCCTAATTATCTAGTGAAGTGATTTACTTACTGTACAGTCGTGGCCAGAAGTATTGGCAGTGACACAAATTAATTTTTTTGCCAGATTTTCTACTTAAGCTGTCGTGGTGTTCATTCGTACGGTGCTTATCACAATAGTTTTCTACAGTATTGTCAGTACAATAATCTAGAAACAATGTGAATGAACACCACAACAGCTTAAGCTGCAAATTTAGCAAAACACAAAATTTGTGTCACTGTCAATACTTTTGGCCACAACTGTAGAGTTAACGAAAGTTGTCATGAGCACTGTAATGTTTAAAGTGGATGTCATAACAAATGTCGGTAGACTGGGAAGCTTTTAAAATGAGCGGTTCATTCAGAAATTCATGCTACCTTACCTTCACACTGTGGAGAAGACAATGAGCACAGCTCTGAAAAGGGGCGTGCTACATAAGATCTATAAAGAAATATAACAGTGAAGTAAATTCTAGGTCAAATTTTTGTTGGTAAGTAATCATTTTGAACTAATTGCAAATAATATAAAAAATAAAAATAAAAAAAAACCTGCACACATTCACTTTTTTTTGTAAGCCCAATATTTTCTAAGAACACAAAATGTCTGGTTCCTCGAGGGAACGAGACGCTGCGTCGAGATTCGCTTTGGGAATGCCCCTGTGTGACCGCGTTCTGAAGCACGTGTAAAATCAGTCCAATGGAGCAGTGAGACGTCATGAGCGGGGTGATGTGAGCGCCAGGAAGCTATCTGGCAGCGGAGGATACACACAATCTGTGTGTTGTTTGTTTAGGAGCGGAGCATGCACGGTCAGCTTTCGAGGGAGCTGATTGCCATCACTGCGAGTTACTCTCGCTGCTTATATGCTCCACTCTCGCCTGGCTGTGTTTGATGAGAGCGGCCAGGCTTGCGATCCCTCGGTTGCCGAGGCACCGTAGACTGTTGTCGTGGGGATCCGCAGGTGGGATGTAGAGGAGGATCCGAACCGGGCTCGTCCTTTGCTCGGTCCTTCACCCCGCTAGATCCGCTCTCAATCTATCTCAGGGTTCGTTCTAATCCTCATGGTTCGGAAGCCTCTGCCCCTGCTGCGGTTTTCTCCCCCCCAAGAATAGAGAGAGATCCAGACCAGTTTGGCCAGCGGAGAAACAGGACGCTTGTCCTAAAAGTAATTATGGGGTGTGATTCGTGCAGTAGCCAAAATAAAATATCGTTTGGCCAGCCGAGAAACAGGACGCTCATCCTAAAAGTAATTAAACGAGCGTTTTCTGAAATCCAGATCACAGCCCAAGCCGTCAAGCTCCTCATATCGCCAGTCTCAAAAACAAAGCGTTGCAACCCGCACCCCTCCACAGAAAGATCGGGGGTCGGGCGACGCTCTTCTAGACCAAAAACGGATCAGCGGACCGTTATGTTGTCTAAGAGGACCTCGGCTAAACGGTCCTACCATTGTCAGGTCCCTAAGGGCAGCCCACCTGTGGAGGAAAGGATAACACCTCAGTATACGGTGACCAATCCTCCTCAGTGCCCTCACGGATGTTCATTGATACCCCTGCCACCCTCGGTGCTTCAGGGCTCAGTGAGCTCCGACGAGCGAAAATCCCAGCTGCTGCCCGGCAACGGTACGGCACGGGAGAGCTCGCCCCCTCAGGTGAGGATGCTACAGCAGTCAGGTCGGTTGTTCCCTCAGTGCCCTCACGGAGGTTCATTGATACCCTTGCCACCCTTGGTGCTTCAGGGCTCAGTGAGCTCTGACGAGCGAAGATCCCAGCTACCGCCCAGCAACGGTACGGCACGGGAGAGCTCGACCCCTCAAGTGAAGAGGCTACAGCAGTCAGGTCGGTCGTTCCCTGTTGGTCATCCGCTTCAGGGCACCGAACTGGCTCCTCTAATAAAACCAGAGGCCAGCCCCTTAGTTCATCCGTGTAACCCTGAGGCTGAGGCCGGTACAGCGCACTAAGGTGCCCTCATGGGACCTGGCTGTGGTTCTGGAGGGCTTATGCAATGCCCCCTTTGAACCCATAGAAGAGGTTTCGGTCAAGTTGCTCCTGCTCAAGACCATCTTTCTCCTCACTATTTCCTCATTAAAAAGGATCGGGGATCTTCAGGCATTTTCTGTTTCGTGCCTGGAATTTGCTGCAGGCATGGTTAGGGCATTCCTTTACCCGAGGTTCGGGTATGTCCCTAAGGTGCCCGCTTCTTCGCCAGGGCCCATAGTACTTCAGGCATTCTGTCCTCCTCCGTTCCAGGAAGTAGGCCAAGAAAGGCTTAATCTGCTCTGTCCAGTTAGAGCACTGGACGCTTACGCACACAGAGCTGCCCGGTGGCGTAAAGCACATCAGCTGTTTGTTTGCTTTGGTCCGTCAAGGAAAGGATCTCCGGCGACCAAGCAGACAATGAGTAGGTGGGGGTCGAGCCATCGGTCACGGTGACCTATGAGGCCTCTGCCTTCCGTCACCTAGGGGTCAGAGCTGTGCATCGACCAGGAGTGATGCGGCCTCCAAGGCTTTCCACTATGGGAGTGGGCCTGTGCGAACGCTTTGTGAACATGCGGGGACGTCAGCGGGCTGGTCCTCTCCGCACACTTTTGTCCGTTTTTTTACAACCTAGACCTGGCATCTACCCAGGTTCCCAAGTTCTCTCTTTGTGATGTACTTCACCATACTTCAGGGAAGTATTGTATTGTATTGTAAGTATTCGGGGAATTCAGGGAATTAGTTCGAGATACTGTAGTTATTATATTAGCAACTGGTAGTTGTTTGAATTGTCTGTGGTGAAGTCAGATTAGCATTGCGAATTTCCATGACAGTAGACAATGTTCTACTGTACTATACTGAAAACGATTCATTTGTTTATATTAAACATTATTAAATTTACATTACATTTATATATCCAATGCAGCCAAACACCACAATCCCAGCTACCTAACATAGCCTACTGTATAGTGTTTCTATATCTTGTTCATAATACTAACACACTAACACTCCATGATCTCAACAGGGTAACAGAGCAGACAGTCATTTTTGTTATGTCACGGGAGTGGGTGTCAACACTGCTTTGAACAGATAAATGGTTGTAATAGTTAGTAGAACAGTTTGTAGAATGAAAGGTACATTTTTCACATAGAACCAAGACAATTAATTACTTTTGATGAATGAATCTTTTCCTTGATCATGTGACTAAGCCAAACCTGAGCCATTCAAACTGCCTAATCATAAGACTACAGTGGACTGCCACTGTACAAATGTTTCATCCAAAATGCTTTGGTCATAATCAGACCCTCTGTGAGTTTAGGAACGCTACCTCATTAGGTTATGAATTCAAGGCCGAAAGATTAAGGATTATGACAAAGTTAGAAATCAAGAATCATATTTAAATATTTTGTAAGACATTTACTTACATGAAAGACACTGTTTACACATTTATCAGAAAAATGGGCAGGACATTTTCAACAACATATTCTAAACCAACAATGTACTCTCACCAAAAAACGGAAGAATGAAGTCAAGCCAAGCAGGTGGATACGTAATGAGATGTGTTATTGTTTGCTTCACTGCCAACCCCACCTCCCTGCATACAAAACCCATGCAGTCAACATCCAGCCACTATCCAGCTGATGTGGATACAGGTGAGACAGAGAGTTACTTTACCTCTGCAAATCTTTACCTACCGCAAATTTCACATAATTTTTTTATAGCGAAATAACCAAGCTGCCATGGAACCACATATCTATATATATATATCTTACGGTACATGCCACGGTGCATAAAGCTGGTTTCGATTACTGCTAAACTGACTGTGATTGACTAGAAACAATCTTTTCTGAAAAGCACAGTCAGAGGGGTTTTATTAATACATTAGCAGTCATTTATAGAGACGTGTGGGACATTTTTTTTTTTTAAATCTCCTTTCGTGGTCCGAAAAATAAGAAAGTAGGTCATACAGTATTACAACACCAGGGTGAATAAATGATTACGTAATTTTCATTTTTGGGTGAACTAAAACTTTAATGCTCAGTGTGTCTAATGGTTTTCCAGTCCATCAAACCAAAGCAAACCACCCAGTGGTGTGGTCTATCTGACATAATTACAGGCCATGAAGACGCACACTGTCAACACAAAAACCCTGACTGGCTTAATCTAAGCTTTTAAAGCTGAACTGTCATCCTCAGTCCTAAACCTCAGCCACTACAATACATATGTGAACTCCCATTTTTTAAATAATGTTCAACTTCAACAATAACTTAAGGGGAGTTATCTATTAAAATGTCATACCATCAACCTGAACTGCCTATGGTTGTCCCTGGGCACCATCCAAGGGTCATATAGGGTTTAGACAACATGGGGGTGAGTAAATGGTGAGCTTTTTTCTTTTTCTTTTTCCTTTATTTTTGGATGAAACGTTCTTAATTTAATCATATTCCTTTAACATATACAAGGCCTCTTGCTCTTCCTCATAACACTAAGTTAAATAAACCCACATCTGGCATAAAAGGTACATGTTAATTTGGTCCCCCTACTAATTGGGTGACAGACAATAGTTTTTCACAGACAATAAGGTTCTGACAAAAATGTTAGTGGTGCTCGAATTTAGAAAAAGAATTTGAATTTGCTGACACAATATCGCAGCCTCATAATTCTTGTGCTAGAGGCCCCCAGGGGCCAACAAATGACCCCAGTACACTTGACTCCAGTCAAAAGAACCAACCCCATGTTGCTATAATGCTTGTGAGTCGAGAAATGGCCGGGTCACATTGGTATACGGTTGCTAGGGTGCTCTATATGGTTGTAATTATATGACTAAGCAGTTGTTAATATGATACAGGCCGCTTGCTATCCAGAGTAAAGAGAGACCACCCTCTTGGTACTACAAGGTTGTGGCTTCAAGATATGTCTAGTTCATGTTGCTATACATTTACAAGGGTGTTCTGAATGCTTGCTAGGCAGAAGCTGCTACTGACTAAAGTTGCTATACTGGCTACTTACTGACTGAAGTGAATAAAACTAACCGTCAAGTCAGTGCTTCTCAATACTAAAATTGATACTTCCTCATTTCCTCGTGCCTCTGTCCTCCAGCCTGTGTGAGTGTTACTATTGCAAATATCCTGTGGAAGTGTTCAACAGATGAGAGGCAGCGTAAGCTGGAAGCTCGAGACCCCATAGAAGCCACACGCTTGTGAGGAAGAACTAAAGAGAATCGCAGTGATGATCTAAGAGTTTGGGAGGGAATGTATATGGAAAGACAGTCAGCCAAATAATAAGGGAGGTTTTCATTTTGTTTTCAGTTTGTTGTTTAACAGGAAGCCAGTGCAGCTGTTGAAGAACAGGCGTAATATGTTCTGGAAATGATTTATGCAGCTGAGTTCTGGACGAACTGTAGTTTGTGTATTATCTTGTGAGGAAGACAATAAAAAAGCATTACAGTAATCAATATGCGATGTAACTAAAGCATGAATCATAATGTCAGTGTTTCTCGGCTGGATGGAGACAATTAATGTTACGAAAGTGACATATAAGTTCCCCTCTCCACAACAGTCTTTGAATGCTGCCTGTGTACTTGGTTACATTAACAAAGACAATACTTGGTAAGGGGTACACCTCATGTGACATTAGTCACGCTTCTTTTTACAAAGAATGCACTAACCACAAAAACAGCCAACTGATTATATCTCTATAAGGAAACATTAAAGCCCCTGCTGACACATCAGTTTTGCCAAGTCAACTGTTTTCCTACACTGTAAAATCCAATTTAGATTTAGTTAGTTATCTTTACTTAGTTGTTATACTTACTAGCAGGGGCGGACTGGGACAAAAATTCAGCCCTGGCACTGTAGCCACACCGACCCACATTACCACACCGACAGCCCCACCCACGGACACATACATTCACTACTTACATTTGTGTACATATGGTGAAATAATATAAGCAGTACCATATAGATATTTAAACATTTAATGTATGTGTTTGGCAAACAATGCTTACTACTTTTTAAAGAGCACACGTTTATAACAAATTTACATATACAGTTAAAACAAAAGAAAAAGAATCTGAGGATGTTGTAGAGTCTGTGTGCTGTCTGTTTATGCCATTTGTCTGCTTTTACTGTGATTCTCTACAGTATGTTGTTCTTTGTTACTGTCTGTCTGTTGGGTTTTTCCTACCTCTACCATACTCCTCCCTGTCTCTGCTTGGCCTACCGTAGCATCCTTCCTCACATCACTGGTGTTGAAAGACCAGGGGTCTTTGGCTGTACTGATTCCAGCAACATCCAAGTTAATGAACAGTATAGGACTTAAACATTACAGCAAAATAGTTTCTCACTGACTGCTCTAAACATTGGAATACACATGAATACAAATAAGTAATAATAGCAAAAAAGGGAATAGAATATCAAAAACTATAAATAGTAGCAGCAGTAAATCCTTTTTGATATACAATTATTTGTGAATTAAAGTATGCTGAAGTATTGCTAGTACGTGCTGCATGTGCATTTGTGTGTGTGTGTGTGTGTGTGGGTGTGTGAGTGGATCTCTGCTCTCATCGTCTCTCTCTCCTCTCTGTGTGTGTGTGTGTGTGTGTGAGAGACACAGGCAGGTTCCTCCTATCCTAAGAGTTAATTAATAGTTAATCAGATCCACATTATAAAGAAACTGGCAGCATCCGTATCAGGGTGTCAATCTCATTGTGTCTTCCTACTACCTCCATGACACTTGACTCTGCAGTCCACCCTACCTAAGGATTAATTGCATACTGTAAACGTATGTACAGTATGCGTGCTCAATGTTTTATTTTAATATATGACTATCTACATATTCAAAGTAAAGTTCACTACAAATGTCTACAGTACTATGGCTATTGCTATAGGTTTTTGATGTGTTAGACCAGGGGTGTCAAACTTAATTCCAGGAGGGCCGCAGCCCTGCAGAGTTTAGTTCCAACCCTGCTCCAACATGCACCATGTAGTTTTCAAATAAGCCTGAAGGACTTGATTAGTTGGATCGGGTGTGTTTAATTAGGGTTGCATCTATACTGTGCAGGGCTGTGGCCCTCCAGGAACGGAGTTTGACACCCCTGTGTTAGACTATATTGCAAGTAGCCTACATTAGTTTTTACCCTAAATCCCACTTTATCTGCTGATGCAATTCAGTAACAGGCTCGTTAACACTTAAGTTAACCAATTATCACGAAGCAATGACATTTTAAAATATACTGGGGTTCTATTCTAAGCTTACAACTGTTTGATACAATGTAGGCTACTGTCAAAAAAAACAGGAGCTAACTGGCAGAAGTAGTGTGAAAATGACTTGTGCTAGCTGTATTTTCTGTTTTCTTTTTACCTCTGCGGCACTAACTGTTCTCTGCAGCAAGCAGCCGAATTTAAACCTTTTGAAAAGAGTTCGGTTAATTTTACGCATTTAGCAGCGTCGGACTTAAGCCCCTTTTTTTTCCTTTCTCAAAGTTTTTCTGCACCACCTTTCCTTTTTTACGGTCCATTATCTAGCTTTTACTGAAAATTAGCTCGTGTTGCAATCTCTCTGATGACTGCTTGATTTTGACTGAACAGTTCAGTCGGCCCATCTCGGAACCAGGCAGCCGTTGCCGACTGGGCAAAATGCTTAACATTTATTTATTATTAACATTATTATTATTATAACCATAGAGAAATCGTGCAAGCGATAAAAACCCGTCCTATGCTCTGTTGGCCCGTAAAAACAATTTTATTTATATATATTTAGAAAAAATCTGACCGGCCCACATTAAACAAAATGGTCCGGCCCCTCTGGCATTTGCCAGAATTGCCAGATGGCCAATCCGCCCCTGCATACTAGGTTTTATTAAGTTACAGCTACTTTCAAGGCAAATAAAACAATTTACTTACTGTTTTGAGTGACACTTACTTAAAATATTCAAGTAGCCACAAAGGAACCAATGACATTAATAAACCAGTGAGAGGCAGCAGTGCATTAATATGTTGCTAATGTGCAACATAACAACAGAAGAAGAGGAAAAGAAAAAGAGTCTTAATAGACTTTTCACCCATTTCCTCCATGTCTGCAGTTATCTTTCACTAGTTGCATTCACTCGTTTCCCAAAGTCATCTTGAATGTTGAATTCTCAATACAACTGAAATATTTGAGAGAACATCACATAAGCTAACTTCATACATAGATGTTGATTTTCCTAAAATGTGTTTTTTTTTAATTCACCATTATAGTGATTAGCGTTCCCTTTGGTTGGGCACTTTGAACTTGGTTTACGTTACTATAATTTACTTCCTTTTAAGATAGTAATGCATTACGAAGTCAGAGTTATTTGATTTCAAAGAAAGAAGAGTAATAAATAGGTTGTTTTTAGAACGTGACTTATCTTCTAATTAAAGTATCAGTGTATTTATAGTGTGTGTTTATTAATTAATTAATACAAGTTTAAGATTTCATAAATACCCTGAAATGCTTTTATTTGGATTTACGTAATTCCTTAAATCGTGTATTGGTAATTATGCTGAAGTCAGCACACGTATCACAAAAATGGTAACAATTCAATTAATTTATTTTCATCAATTGTAACCATTTTATTTGCTCTTTTTGTTCTACTGACACAAGACAGCAAATAAAATTGTCAAATAAAATCAACAACTGTAAAACAAAGCAACTGTATAATTTATTCATACCGCAATGCACTCTGGGAGTCAGTGTGTAGCTATACTAAGTCATGAGTAAACTTAAATGAAAGGATCAAGTACACCCTACAGTTTTTTTTAGTTACTAGAACTCTCGTGTAAGTAACCTATACTAACTAAGCATCTGTCAGTACAACATACTATTCCTATTTCACTTTACTTTGTTTTTTCAAGGCAATCGGTTTGCATGCTTTTTTTAAGTAAGCCCAACTAATTAGATTTTACAGTGTAGTTTTGAATAGCAATTTGGCTGGTTTCGTTTTGCAGACCTGGTAACCTGAAGCACCTATTACGTATGTATGTATGTATGTATGTATGTATGTGTTTTAACATCTACGGTAGGTAAACTGACTCAGTCCCTCCGACAAGCACACATGTCTGTCCCTGGTGAAATATCAGCATTGTAGCCTTGCAGACACTTATTAGAAGTCTAATAAACTCGAAGGATTAAAGCTGGGTTTGATTAAGCTAAAGAGACACTTGGCAGTCCTGACACTCACAAATAGTCTAGAAGCAAGAATTTCTTTGTTACTTTTTGGCCATTATTAATGTTTTTGTTACTAATACTAGAAAAAAAACCCCCCCTTAAAAAATATCACCGTTTTATGCGTGTGGAAATCAAACAGCTGATAAAAAATTATGTTTTTGTTTTTTTTCGACCTGATTTGCTGGAAAAGTAGTTTGTGAAGTGTTGATGATTTCTGAGATTTTGAGATTTAAGACATTGTAATACTGTCTTGTAATACTGTCTTGTGTTGGTTCCATGGTGTAATGGCTAGCACTCTGGGCTTTGAATCCAGCGATCCGAGTTCAAACTCTTTGGGGAAGTCGTGACCTAATGGTTAGAAAGTTGGACTCGTAACCCAAAAGGTTGCAGGTTCGAGTCTCGTACCGGCAGGGATTACAGCGCTCTCTCCCACCTTCAATACCACACCTGGACTGAGGTGCCCTTGAGCAAGGCACCAAACCCCCAACTGCTCTCCCCCGGGTGCCTCAGCAAATGTTGCGCACAATGGCTGCCCATTGCTCCGGGTGTGTGTGTTCACTGCTGTGTGTGTGCACATTGGATGGGATAAATGCAGAGCACTAATTCCAAGTATGGGTCACCATACTTAGCCACATGTCACGTCACTTTTTTTTTTTTTTAATACCCCCCACTTTTTATTTTTCCTCTTGACAATAGGTTGCTATTAATCTAATCTTCAACGATTTACTGAAAGGGTTTTAGACCGGAAAAAAAATGTTTGGACATTTTAAAAATCGCTACTTCATCAGAATGGTACGAAACTCTGTGACTGTTATGGCAGTTGCTTGAGCTTTTTACTAGTTGACAAATAGGCCTATGTATTTTAGATATCATCTAATTTCATTCATATTTTTAAAAGTCAGGACTTTAAAACAAGCAGGAGTGACTACATAAATTCAACAAGAATGACCCTGCATACATTTTTACTAAATGTTAAAAGTATGTTATAATTTAAATTTACATTTAAGGTACGGTGTGTGTTGTGTGTGTGTGTGTGTGTTTGTGGTATTGTGTAATGTGTGTATATATATAGTATTCTTATATATTATATCTATCTATCTATATTATATATATCATATATATAATATGAGATGACACCAACCCAGAAGGTTCAGACACAGTTTCTATAGAGGCTACAACTAAGATGGTAAGCTACATTTTGATGACCCTGCCTGGTCACAGTGCAAGTGTAATGCTGATTTATTCTTGAGAGAAGGTTTTTGAAGTTAGTTTGCTTCTCTAGCGCTCGCCTCCCTCTCAGTTGTGCGGGTGTGGGCGGGTTCGTGTATTTTGCATGAAGATCACGGTATTTTGCTATGATTGGCTGTTCGTGGTTCGAGCCACGCTGAAGACCCGCACACTATAAAAGTTACTTGGCTCTTTCTCGCTTGAGTCAGTGTGTGTGAGTTCCGCGGCTGCAGCTCACATTCGTGTCAGCAGCGATGCATCCGAAGACCAGTTTTGAGACAATACTGTTAGCATTTATTTTTACTCTTGCGAGGTGTGCGTCTGCGGCATGTAACGGTAAAAGTTTTTCCCACTGTAACAAACATGTATTTGTTTATACAATCTAAGCATGGTGAATTCAGTACATTGATCTTTATTTAGTTTGAAACTCGCTAATGAATCTTAAAAGAATATAAAACATGTCGTGTAATTAAATGGGGTTATGTGTTACTCATCAGAATGCCCTGCAAATCAGGAAATATCGTGCGAGAGCCTGCGCTCGTCCCATGGATACATATACACTGTGCCGCCGGAGATCCCGTGCTCTGAAAAGTGCGAACAAGGATGGTACTATCAGGTGGGAACGTTTGCTTTTCTGAATTTAATTGTTATAGGCTCTAGTTATCATTTAAAAACAGCCAAATGTTTAGTAACTCCTCGGTTTGTTGTTGTCTGTATAGAATGGGACGTTTATTGTCGACTCGACTCCGAATGCCGGTGGAAGGAGGTTACCGGTTGTAGTGGATGTAACGCCTCAGAATCTGACCATCCGTGTCTGCGACAACCTGCAGTGGCAACTTGACTGTGGCAAGGTAGTAATGAGTGTCTGTTTCATTTACACACAATAAATAAGCCTGTCTGTGTGGCTCTAAAAGCTATGCCATGCCATTAGGACAGACCAGGTTCTAAAATATATTTTTTCTTCTCTAACAGTGTAGCTGTGTTATCAATTATACAGGTAAGCATTATGAAGCCTCGCACCACACATGCTCTATAAACTAGTACTTTTCTGTGTATTAAGTAGGCCTATGCTTTTTGCTTGTATTTGTCTGAAGTTGCAGATTTGAAACATTCAGCAGCACGTGACCCCCTGCCAAGAAATAATACAACATGGGATGAACAAGATGGCAGCCATGATGGCAACGGTAAGGGTAATAGTTTTAAACCTTTAAAAGTCTGATATTTCACCTTAAAATCTAAATCTTCTATAATCTTCTTTTATCTTTTTACATGTATATTCAACAGATGTACCTGCCTGGGTGATTGCTTTAATCGTAATCGTGGTTGTTGGAGTATGTGCCGCCATTTTTGGTTATTGGAAAAAGGTGAGTGCCTTTTACAAAGTTGGGTTTAATATGTAAAGATGACATTGTCCTTCTGTCCTATTAGAAGAAATAAAGAACATTTCATTCAACGGTGTTTGTGTGGTGTTTGTGTGTGTGTGTGTGTGTGTGGGTTCATGTACAATGATGACTGAAAGAACTTTTGATTTTTTTTTTACCACAGCGCAAAATGTTTCTGCAAACCAAAACAAAAAGATCTACTTTAGTGGCAATGATTTGTGCCTTCGAGCAAATCACCTCAGGTTGCTGCAGAGGGACTGTGCCTGGAATACATGTTATATAAGCCACTTTGGTAAAAAGCTTTAAATGACCAAAAATATTCACTATCGTTACTTCTTTCTTTCCACTTTTTTTTTCTTTGTATGACTTTTCACAATGTTGTTTTAGTGTTGTTAGCATCTACCTTTTATGAATTTGTAGAGCTTTGGTGTGTCTTTTTAATCCACTGTAACCTTAAATCCTGTCTGTGCTACATGACATACAGAACGTAAGAGACACTGCACTGACATTAAAAAAATTGCATTATCTAAACAAATTTTAAATATGAGAATAGATCCTTTAATTAAGCTCTTTGTATTTTATATATATAATATAATAATATATTTTATATATATATATATATATAATCTATATACTCCTCATATAACATATATCTCCTATACATAAATCATAAATAATCATCATTATTAGATAACTGACATGCACAGTTTTTCCTTAAATGTATTAGATGATTAAATGAATGATGATACTAAATTTAATAGAGATCTCACTAAGTGGTATTAGTGAGAAAACTGAAGTCTTCCAGATTTGTATTACATGTTGCATTACATCTACAGCGAGCATATTTTTTAAAATGTATTTATTTAACAAAGTACATTTTCGGGATTAAATTTAGCTAATTTTATCATAAATCTGGTTATCAAGCACTCGTTATACAGATGTCAAGGTGGCATGTATGTGTTTTTAATTTTCTTGTATTACCATTTTGTAATACTTTTTATTAAGCTCTTAAATTGTATATATAAATGTAGCATGGCACACAGATCTATATTTACTTTGGATAATGTTTACACTGTCAACACCACTTCACTGCCTAAAGCCACGTTCAAACTGACAGCATTTAAATTGCTGGAGATTGTCTCTTTTCTTGTAGGTGATCGTAATTTTCTGTTGTATCCTGTATCATGACATTGGTAATCACTGCATCACATTACTATTCTACTAAGTTTAGTATACTAAGTTTTCACCAGAAATTGCAATCGTGGTAAAAATGAATAATGTCCGTTTTGTCAGTGTGAACCCTCTCTAAATTCTAAGGCTTTGCGGAGCAAAGTATCTGTACAACCAGGGCAAGTATTTAAGTTGCCGCTGTGGAAGCAAAATGCAATGAAATGCTGTGCCAGTGAGTACACACATCTAATGCATTACTAGTTTAATCCAAAGAAAACGTATCAAAAGGGTACAGTACACTCAAATGTACATCTTTTTACATTGTCTGCTCCTAAGCTGTGCATTAGTACCGTACGGGATAGATAAAGTACAAAGAAGTACTTTTGAGGGTACTGCCATTGAACTTTTTTTTCTGACAGCAAACTGTCTTGCATAAAAAATACTTTGACAGTATGTATACCCAGAGTTAATCGAATTGGTTTTGTTGCTGTGTGCCAAGCTATATATGATAAAGTACTCTTTATATTGCATACTATTGATTTGTGTATACTGACTATCATTCCTTAAAAAGAAAGGTGCTGTTACCTTTCCCCCGGTTTCACGACAATGCTTAAGCCTATCCTGACTAAATTGTAAGTCTGATCTTTTCCACAAATAAAACTTGCACTGACTGATCGTAAAATATATCAGTGCCTTTGTTTTGTCACAAGATGCACACCAGTAATGCTTTTTTCCTAGCCTGTTTTAATTAAAATTTGCTTAATGGCCAATTGGACCGGGTCTACTCCGCTTAGTCTAAGCCCCGTCTGTGAACCGGGCCAACGTCATATTGTGTGTAATAATATGATATTGATGAATAATAAGTTTAGCTGTCATTGTATTGTGAGATGAAGTTTGCTGAATATTTCTGTCATTAGCTGTGTAAGCATTATGAATATACATAAAAAAAATACATTATGAATGTATTTTTATACATTATTTTTCAAAAGTATTTTATGTAATGTAACCTTTTCAATCTTTTTTTTTTTTCATTTTGACTTTGCTATCTAGCTACCTATCTTGTTGAAGGGCTTTCTGTCAATAAAATTTGATAAGACCTTGCTTATCTTGTTTGTTATCTTGGGGCTCATGTTTAACCTTTTCATCTGATAGTGCCAAAGACTGGAATTATGAAAGACAGGAAACACTCCAAACACCTCACACTTTTGCTACGTGTGGTACTCTAGCCCCCCGTATTATCATAAGTCAAAACCATGCATTGCATACTGTATAAAGACTGTGCTTTAATCATTAGGATTACATGAATTATGAACCTCAGACACTGCAGTTCCCATTTTTTGGTTATGGGCAGTTATTTATCAAAATGTCCTACAAACAAACTGAATGCTGGTCTTTATTGTCGCTGGGCTCCGTCCATAACATGAGTACACTGGTCCAAGTGAAACAAATCTGTATATTTTGATGGTCTGGTACAGAAAATTGGCTAGAGCTCTTAATAGGCCTCTACAAATGACCTCAGTACGTTGTCTCAAGTCAAAAGGACCAACACTGACATTGCTGCAATGTTTATGTGTTGGGATAAGGCTAGACCATGTTGCCAGATGATTGCTAAGGCATAGTGAGGGAGTTACAAGGGTGATACTTAAAGGCCACTTGCTGTCCAAAGTAAAAACCACCCAGCCAAAGTGTTGATGGAAAAAGATTAAATTTAAGAAACAGCAACTTAAGTCACTTTACTGAGATGAAGTGTGTTTACTGGCAATACATGATGGAAGTTTTCTGAAGAGAGAAGACAATATAACATCATTTCAAAGTGTTTGAGCAATGCCTGTGAATTAGGTTACATTAGCAAAAAAATACTAATATTACATAATATATAATAATAATAATACAGCCCCTTTAGATGTTCAAAAAAGGTCAGTGCAAAAGTCTTCCTGAGGCGCGCGCACACACAAAAACCTCCTCAATTTCAGGTGTAGTTAATGCCAACAAAATCTAATTTCCCCATAAACACCGAAAAATTAGTCATACACAACCCAGAACTAACATTTTGGTGCTAAGTTCTGTGAAACCGAATTTTAAGAAAAAACAACATATTTCAGAAACTGTTCCTGTCTGGGATTACATATTTATCTAAAGAATAAAACTGTTTTCAGTGTCCTAAGCATGTTTTAATATTAATGGTTTTATATATCACCCTTTGATGTGGATCAGAAAAGTTAATCAAAGTTGTCCTAAGAATAGAACGGGCATTGTTTTTGTTTTAGGACAACTTTGATGAAAGGTTTTGATCCACTTCAAATGTTGACTACTGTGACTGACTGTTGTAAAGCTGATTCAATGATTCAATTCAATGACTCAGAACCAGATTTAATAATAAATATTTAAAGCTCTGCTGTGACTTGGAATCTGTTTTATTCCTGATAATTTTGTTTTGGCTAGTAGAAGTTCTGAATGGCTGGCTACAACGAATTGTGGCTTTGGCTAGACTCGCCGCTTTCTGGCTCACATACTTAATTGTAGTATAAGGACTGCAAGTCACACCTGTTTATTGGGAAAGCAGCAGAGTGAATCCCCTATCCAGCAGTAGCGTTCATGACAGCATATAGGTCAGATCAGGACAAAACTGAGATGGCCAATAAAAATATAAAACGTACATAAAACGTATAAACCATTGAAATAGTACCTTACTTACATATTGCATACTGTACATTGAGAACAGACCATCATATGTGACCTGTTAAGTTGAGTACACTGCTGACAAATGTGGTTTCCTAAACAGTCTCATTGATTGGCCTGTGGTCTGCAAGTATCTGTCAGAAGAAGGAAATATCCAGTAGAAATAGAAAGTGCTTCTGTTGAAAGGAAGCTGTTTAAAATATCTGGGTAAGCTTTTTAAACATTTTTTTCTACATTTTTATCTACTAGTTTCCCCTCAAAACATAATTATGAAATAAGAATGTGGAGTTATGGAATAAGAGGTAGTCCTTACTGTCTCCTTTGAGAGGATGTTGTTTGTCAGTAATCCTCAAATACTGTTAAACTGAGAAGACTGCAGTACTCTCTCGAGTCATTCAAGCTAATGGATTTAGGTTAAAGCTGCATTGGAATTGTCAGGAGTCCACCACACACACATTTGTTCATGCATCCTCATGGGGACTTTCCATTGACTTCTGTTTATTTGACTGAGCTAATGATATATCCTCTCCATTTATATGGATTTTTAATAAATTTCTCATTTGCTGTATTCAAGGCTCAACAGTAGGTTTTAAGTCTCATTGGTCTGATTTTGATATACTTAAAATGATCTTGCAATGAATTTTGAATGCAGGTGCAGGTGAGAATAATGTTACTATTATATCTTCTTCACTGTTTTCTGCCTTTGCAAACAGATGTAACAGCCATCCATACAGCTGACTAGAAATATATCTGCTATGTTGCATCATATCTTGGAAGTCATGTGAGGTTTTGATAATAAAAAAAATTACAGTGATGTCTTGTGTTGCCTGTCTCTCTCTAAAGTGGCTGTGGAAGTCCTAATATGGACATCCTTTCTCCCAGGGTTGCATCAGACCGGGGAAGGTGGTTTAGCTTTGTATTGTAGTCACGGGTTATGAGTGGGTGAAGGATGGGGCTTGGTGAAAGAGCAACATTTATTAGTAATTAGCTTCAGTCAGTGAAAGAGGACACATAAAGGTATGCATTAGGTAAAGTCATTAGGAAATCATATCTCTTCACACTTGATATGAGATAATATCTTCTGAAAGATTCATAGGCCTGGCAGTATTTCAAAGAAAAGGGTCGTGTCTACAGGCATGCTTAAATAAACATTAAAGGACAATGGTGTTTGCCAGTTCTTCCCTTCTGTAGCTATAGATTTGTGAAGAACAATTACAGTTAATATAATGTTATAGTCAAGTCATGTCACCTTTATTTATATAACGCTTTTAATAATACAGATTGTGTCAAAGCAACTGTTCAGCATTAATTAGGAACATATTGTGTCAATAATGCAAAATGACAAAAGTAAACACTCAATTTTCAGTTAAAGGCAGTTCATCATTGAATTCAGTGTTGTCATCATCCAGCTCAGTTCAGTTTTAAATAGTATCTTTGCAATCAAGTCGACGATATCGCTGGAAATTAAGTGTCACAACGAAGCAAGCCAGAGGCGACAGCGGCAAGGACCAAAACTCCATCGGTGACAGAAATAGGGAAAAAACTTTGGGAGAAACCAGGCTCAGTCAGGGTGCCAGTTCTCCTCCGGCCACACGAAACCAGCAGTTCAATTCCAGGCTGCCGCAAAGTCACATTGTGCAGAGGACTCATTTGGTTCCCGTGGTCTTGTCCCGGTGGCTGTCTAGGAGATATTTAATATATATATTATTACTAATATATATATATCTATATAATAATATATATCCTATAATATAAGTATATTATATATTTATTATATAATATATATATATTTCTAGTTGAATCTGATTCTTTATGGTATAGTTTAATTCTTCATTTTTAAGACGCATACCAAATGAAGTATTACTAGCTTTTGATTTAAGTGGTAGGTCAAGTGAGGCAGTTAAAAAATTATGTCTGATTTACTTATGTGATCCAAACCAGTGACTTTTGTTTCATGAAAACATAGGCATTAGCAAGTGCTTCAAACAAAGAATCATGATCATGAGGGTGTATCATTTATAACCATTGTGTATGCACAAAATGGGCATAGAAATTGCGTACACAATTTTCCATGCACATATCATTTTTTTAATAATAATAAACTTGCCATAAATATATACGCACCGTATGGACACTCTAGACCATGCATACAAACTCTTTTAGTAAATGAAGTAAACTATTTTAAACTCTGTTTTCATTTCGATATACACATTTACATAAAATATTCCACTCTCATTAATGGAGATAAGCACTGAAATTACATAAAGTCATTAAGCAGAAGTGTATTACATCCTTCTGTCCTCATGATGTAATACACCCTCAGTATTTTAAATAGTTAATTGAGTCTTTTGGCCCTGCTTTGCTTTCCCTATTGAACAATTGTTAATCAACTGGTTCTGTTCCTGCATGTCTGAAATTGGTCTCTTGTTACTCCTTTGCTCAAGAAGCCTTCCTTAGACATGTCTGATTTAAATAAATATCGACCTATTTCTGTGGTCCCTTTTATTTTTATGGTACTAGAAAAGACTGTCAACTATAGTCTTTTCTAAGTACAAAATTATATGAAGGAAATTTAGAGGTAGATCGTTCCAGTCGGGTTTCAATCTTTTATAGCAACTGATCCTACGTCAGCTTCACTGTGTTCGAGAGGTTTGAGCAGTGGTTAAATGATATACGGCACCGGCGCAGCGCTTGGCGGAGTGGGTGTGTCCACAGCCGGGCACGCGGGTGCTCCAGCGGGTTGACCCCCCCCCCCGCGGACTGGCGAGTGATTTTAATTCTCTTAGACCTGACTGCTGCCTTTGACACTAGACCACCAGTTGCTTCTGTCTAGATTAGAATCTTTTGTGGGGCTAAAAGGCTCAGTCTTGAATTGGTTTAAATATTATTTAACAGTGATATTTTTTTCAATCAGAATTGGCAACTTTACCTCTTCTGCTGCTCATCTCGAATCTGGACTTCCCCAGGGATCTATTCTAGCACCATTGCTTTTCTCTCTACATGCTTCCCTTAGGTTCGATTCTGAGAAAGCATGGCGTATCTTTCCACGTTTATGTAGATGATACACAGATCTATCTGCCTATTAAAATAAATGACTCTTCAGCTATACAATCTTTATCCCATTTGACAATTTTGAATTTAACAACTCTACCCTGGATAGCCTGTCAGTTATGTGTGTTAGGAACCTTGGTGTTCTTGCTGTTCTTGCTGTTCGATAGTCGGCTCACTTGTCAAACATGTTTCCTCGGTTATTGCTTTCAGCTTTTTTCAGCTCTGTTTATATTCTAAAATAAAATCATTTCTGCGTGAAATATCTCTTGAGATAGCTGTTTACGTGTTCTCCCTCTCGCTTTTTCTTTACCTCCTCTCGCCCACAGCCCTGGGTGCTGTACATCGAATTGTCGTTGACTCTTAAGGAACGTGAGGAGAATAGAACTTCGACGTGGAGGCCAGATATGTCCCCCCCTAGTGCAGAGAACAGCTACGCAGACTTGAGCAGGCTCGCAGAATTGCGCGCATATGTGTCATGGGGACAGGGGGGTCGCCGGCCTACAGCCAGAGATTGTACAGCTCTGGTAAATGACCAGGGTAAAACACCTAAGATGTGGTATGGATACATTGCGCCACCCTGGGTTGAACGCGATCCCCCCCCCCTGTTTCCGCAGCGGAGTTCCGGACGAAGAGTCGGGGGGCCTCCCCCCGCCCTGCCCCAGTGGGGCAAGGATAAGAAGGATTGTGAGAGGCCAGAAGAGAGGAACCGTGGGGTAGGGACGGATGGAACGGTCAGCGCTCTGTATGCATGGAGGATCTTTAAATCTCTTCTCATGAGAACGGGGAGCAGCACAGCGCCGGCGGACACAAGATAGGATCCGTCAAGAGGTAGATGGCGCACGGGGACGCGCTACGTCACGGTTGATACTGACCAGGATTTCTCATGGACTAAAATAAACCAGGTTTGGTGTTTTGACTAGGAAGATGGCTAGCAGGAGGAGGGAGTTGACAATGTGGTTTGGATAGGACTATGACTATCAACAAAGAAAGCAAGGAGCCATCTGCTCTGCTTTCTATAGCTCTCCTGGTACTTAGATGTCATGGTACAAACGCATTTTAATGTACAAAAATTACAACATTCACTGATTCTGGTTACTGTTATGATTTGGTCTTATGACCAGCTACAGATGAGCCAGAGAGGAAGTCTGACAGGAAGTGCCACATCACTCACACACATCTTTCCACTGCTTCTCTTCCTCTATTTAGGGAAAGTATGTATTTTGTTATAGTAGCTCCTTTCCCACCAACAACAATAGTCCATTAGCAATGTTTGCTAAGGAAGTACGAAGAGTTAGTCATATATTTGACCTTTTTATGCAGCTTTACAACTGAAAAAGCCAAAGTGGATCCTGGATCAGCTGACACTGTTGTACAGTTATAGTGTGCCAGGAGGTTCACTTCCAAAATTATGGTGAGGAGAAATCCAGTAGGAATGATCAAAGCAGTTCAAACAGGCTAGATGAGAGAATATCTTTGTTGTTGGGCCATGCAGCGTGATAAACATTACTCAGTGTGCGAAAGATGTGGGGCGAATGTGTTGTTCGCGCCAAGAATGTTTCACAATTTGCGAGCATTTGAATATAGGTTGTTCTACTATAAGATGTCTCTCTATTCTGTAACTGAGGGCAAAGAGAAAGCAAAAATATTGATGCAACCAGTTACATTTTGGTACATTTCTGAAATGGACATATTATCAGAACTGCTTTGACCAAAAATATAGTACCCTGATACCAGAAACCAGAATATTATGCAATATTATGTTGATGACATTTTACTTTTTTTTCCCAAATAGGCTATTAAGGGACTTAATGAATATACCTTCACACAATCTTAGTGCAAAACAAGGGCAGTACAGTAGTGTGTCAATTATGCAAGTCTTACATCCTGCAGGTCCTTCACAGATACTGTAGTGTTTGCTGTTTACTATAAGTGTTTTTGACAAGGTAAAAAGTGTGTTTTAAACAACCATTGAGAACTTTTAACGAACGTATGTTGCAGACATTTCATGAAGACACTAAAGAATCATACCAACTTGTGGAAAAATGGGCACGACTGCCCCCTTTAAAGAACGACTGATTATATCCAGTCACTTCTTAAAGGGGTTATATGAATTTCGCAATTCATGTTTTCCTTTCTCTTTGGAGGGTTCAAGCCTGTTCGTGATAGATAAGATCCCAAGTTGCAAGACGAAAGTCTCACAAACCCCCAAATTTTTTAATAAAAAAAATCAAAAAAATATAAAAGTTAAAGGACCTGGTCCACGCCTCCTAAAACGCCCGTTCAACACACGTCCCACAGGTCTACGGTCCCACTGTGTGGGAAGATTTGCATACTGCTGCCAAATGTTCACGCAAGAAACGAAAGGCATAACTTCTCGCGGTAGTATCTGTTATGCCGCCGCAGCCATGTCGAGGAAACATGAGTGTGTTCGTTGTGAAAGTGAAAATACTTTTTTTGGCCTTCCAAAAGAGGACACGACTAGAAATTGGTGGTTAAGTTGTATTTACAACACTGTTCCAAATATTCAGATCTGTGCAGCGCAATTTATGGAGGACTGTTTACTGATCCATGGGAGAGTAACGTTAGACTAAAATGCCGCCAGTTCTGACTCACAGACTGTAAAGTAGTTTTCATATTTAAAGGATTTGCCACTGAAGATTCAAATGCGAGTTTTGGGCAGTTTAGAGTAGCGCTTGTTGTTTGTCATTTTCTCCGATCACAAATGCAGACATTGTTTTATGTTTACGCAGCGCGATGCAACGCAACGCATAATAAGACAGTATAAGTCATTATAATCAGAAAATTATGTCCCCACTGGATGCAACAAATGCCTCGTGTATAATGGGTTTTAATGTTTTTGTCTTGTCGCTCTGGGACACGGCATCACAGTATGGTAAGGCGCATTAACATTTCCGTCATACGCTTGAGGAATTCGGCCAATCACAAGGCACTGGATAACTGGCCAATCAGAGCACACAACGCTTTTCAGACCGATGAGCTTTGTAAATCGACGTGTTTCAGAAAGGCTGGGCATAGAGGAGAAACATTAATGTACAGTTTGTGGAAAATAATGTGGTTTTTTTACCTTAAACCGCATAACACATTTCATTACACAAATACACAAAATAATGTTCTTTTAGCAACATCATATGACCCCTTTAAGACCACAAAGATGTGCATACGATATACAAATAGTATGAAAATAAACACAGTATGATAAAAAAGACATGCATAACTACATGGAAAACAAATAAATTGTACTGAATAAACCCCTCGATGCGACAACAAAAACATCACGTGGACGGGATTGCGTCATGTGATGGCTCCACGTGAACCGTAGATATGACTTGGACTTCTGGAATGCAATTAGAGGTACTGAAACAGTTTGTAATGAATTGATACAACTAACCCAAACCAAGCAGCCATAGCATAGAACATTTATTTTGCATGTGGAGTTGAAAAAATAGCCAATGAAACAAAGGATATAAAATGTTACAGCTATTTAGGTTATGTAGGCTATGAGTAATAGTCCTTACAAAAATCAATGAATGAACACTTGGAAAGATAAATAAATAAATAAAAAGTTAATAATCACATGCCACTTATCCTGAAAAGCGTGAAAAGAAGATGGAAGTATGACATTGATGACAGCACTTTCTTACTAGTCAAACTGGCAGCCCTATATCGAACGCATTGTTACAACACTCCCCGGTCTCCCTTACCAAACAGGGTCCAGGTCCAAGCCTCAACTCGCTTCACTTGAGAATACTACCTCAGTAGCCATTTATGAGCACTGTTTATTCATAATATTAAACATTTAAGCTAAACGTTTCCAAACTTACGGTCTACACTACAGTCTCCATGCTCACAACGTCCCAAACACAAATAATTTTTATATTTATATTTATATTTTCATTGTCTGGCTATCTGGAATTTCGGTATGGAGTTAAAGGTTAGGATTATAATTTTTTTGGTAGTATTATATCACATTGTGAGTGTATATTAGCACCTTTTGTTATTTTCTCGTGGTATCTGATAGAGCGTTTGGACACAGAAGCGGTGACACGTGACGTCAGACTTAACAAGCGGATAAACAAACTCGTAAAGCAGACGGCTATCTGTAACGTTTTAGTTCCTAATTAAACACACCTGAACCAGCTAAGCAAAGTCTTTTGGATTACTGGAAACTTTCAGGCAAGTCTGTTTGGTCAGACTGAAGCTGAACTCCTTGGCCACCAGGAAAAGTTTGGGACACTCCTGGTTTAATGCATTCCACAGCATTTGAAAAAATATTCCCTAAATATCCCTGCCCTGTTTACAAGTGGTCTAATACACATAAACTCTCTTCAGTGTCACATAGAACAACAAAATACATTTGAATGTTTTGTGACAGCAGGCCTCTGCTAGATTTTGTTTGTTGAGGAATTTTATATAGCAGAATAAAAAGATGTCCATAAAAGTGCTTTATCTTTGTTTTATTTTGTTACCTTCTCCCAGCCAGTGAGAGGGACTTTCCAAGTTACTTTTAAACACACACACACAACAACAAAAAAAGATCACCGGCACAAGTGTGTTGTGGAATTTTCCATTCATTGTCTACTGTGATAGAATTACCTTTTGTTTACTAGCTCAGAATTTCACTCTAAATAAATGTATAAGACATTAATTTGTAATGGCATGATAGGCAAGGTAATATATGAGTATAGTACTGGGTGTGTCAACATTGATGAATGAGTGCTGTATCATGAAACATAACATTACACTGTGAAGACACAAAACCCATATTCACTCACATGAATCACATAACTGTGTAGCACTTTGTTTGAATGTTTCTTGACAAGTTAATATTTGTGGTATTTGTGGCTGAAAAACTGTGACCGGATGTTAAACATGAGGCTGCACATGCTGAAAGAAATCATTTAATTTCAGCATGTGCAGCTTTGACTTTCAAGTAGCCTACATTTTGAATACTATGACTGTGGCTGTAGTGAAGTGCACAAAGAAAAATAAATATCAAAATTATATTCTTTAATGACAACTCTCAGGAGGAACCGTGGATATACAGAATAAACAGCTTGAATATACAGAGATAATGAGATAACCAGGTGAGCGTAATCCAGTTAGAAACTAACTAACGAGCAGAACTCAGGCAAAGCACACCATGGAACAGACAGAAAAACGAAACAAAAGCAGACTATACAGGTTACAGATACAAGCAGGAAATAATTTTAATTGTTTACTAATGGTAGAGCCAGAGGGGTGTCCGAGGTGCACTCCAAAATTTAATTTGCTACTAGAAATTTAATTTTTTTATTTCATTTTACTGAAAAAATAATTTATTTTCACCATGCTGTGAAAATCCGGTGTTTGTTGTTTGAATCGGATGGGTCGTGCCATGGAGAACGCCCTACATTAGAGGCCGGTGTTTGAAGTATAAGAGTAGTTTAAATTTAAAAATGTTTAAAGTTTCCTGAACACTTGTAGTATGAAAGAAATAACATTTCTTAATTAAAGCTGTGCTTGGACACGAAAGTTGTCATCATGGGAAAAAAGCGCAAGTTGCTATAACAAAATAACTTGAATTGAATTTGAAATTGAAATCTTTTCATCGTCTAGTTTGAAATCAGACTCTATGTAACCGTGGGTCCGTACAGCAGGAGGAAGCAGTGATAGAGCATTAGTCGATAATAGTTTATAACAGGTTGGTAAATATGGATATTTTTTTTCTTACAAAAACACAGGCTTGCTTCAGAAGGCATTCGTTAAACCACTGGAGGTGTATGATGGACTACTCATGATGGAGGATGCGCTTGTGGAGTTTCCAAAACCAATGTGCGAGCCCATTACAAGCGGGGAAGAGCCCGCACCTATTTGTTTAATCAATAACTCATATTGTGTTTTCGTCTGAAAGAAGAAAAAGAAAGAAGAAAGACTTATACAGGAGGTTTTTTAAGAAAGACTTATACAGGATGGTTTGAGGGTGATTAAACTGGGACAGAATGAATAATTAATAGAATGAAATAATTTTCTTGTCAATAATGTCCAGGGCCGGATTTACGCATAGGCATTCAAGGCACGTGCCTATGCTCGCTCGTCCAGGGGGGGGCCCCAAACACAATGAAGAGATATATAATATTTTTGCTATACTATGGGATATCTACAACAGTAAAAGAACCAAAACCCCAGAAGAAATTGAGCAAATAAATATAACAAACAACAGGATAAAAATGACAAACTATTTCCATGTCATCCACCTTTTTATGTAGAATAGGACTTTACGGAAATCACCGATTCTTCTCACATTTTCTCTCACAGACGCAATACAGTACAGACACGCACTCGCGCACACATGTGGAGACGAGAACAGAAACTTCTTGTCAGCGCTGCACCGCGAGTTTATCAGTAAAATAGTTTCGCAGCTGAAAAGTTACATGACATTTCTCAGTAGCGAGGTTTTTGAAGCAGTTCAACTTAAAGATTCGCTAGACGCTGATGCTGAACACTGCTGAGAGACGCACAGACGCACGTATGAACGTACGCGCTTATCTCCTCTCTATCCCTCTCTGTTCTCTCTCTCTCTCTCTCTCTCTCTAATAACAGCATTAGACTGCATTAATAACTGCATAAGCCTGCATATCAATGGCTCAAGCCCCTGTTATCAGCTCTAAAATGACGTTTAGGAATTTGCAACGGAAGGTTTGGGATAAGGTGCGTAAAAAAATTTGTTCATCCCACACAAGATTTCAGGACGGAAACATATCAAATGTCTTGAAACAAATCATCTGAACAATATCTTGATGTGTGGTTGTGACTCCAGGCTGTTAAAATTATATGAGAAATAATGCACTCCCAAAATAGTTATGTGGCCACGACGCTGCACCTATTAATGGAATGGTCTTTCTCAGTCCTCAAACAAATTAAGAACTACATTCGATTTGTATCGAGCTGAACGCCAGCTCTTATGCGATAGAAAAACATGTCAACGGTTTACACTGATTAAGAAATATGAGTTGCTTGCGGTGGTATATTAGGCCACATATTAAAGGGACGGGGGCAAACATTTGTTTTGCCCATGTCACGAAAAGAGGTAAATCCGGCCCTGATAATGTCTGTAACTGCACTTTCTCCTCTGGACACTGTCCCAGTCTCAGCAACTGCCAAAGTTTACTATGTGTGAAAATCAATGCTTTGCAAATGTATTAACAACTTCATTTGCTCACATGGCCAGTACACCGTTGACCACACATCAGAATCAGAAAGAGCTTTAATGCCAAGTATGTTTGCACATACAAGGAATCTGTTTTAGTGTCACAAGCTTCCAGTACACGGAGACAACAGCAACACACAGATAATAAAAGTGAGATGTGAATAAAATACACATGCATAACATATAACCACAAATAAAAAAAAAAAAAAACAAAAATTTTAAAAAAAAAAAAATCATTGTAGGACAAGTGTGCTATAGATGGAATAGGAATAGAATAAAAATAAAATAAGTTGTAGGGATGTACTAATGTTTAGGGTGATAAATAATTATAAGGTAATTGCACATACTGTACTTTAATTGCACAATAGGAGAACATTAACTGTTCATGAGGTAGATTGCCTGGGGAAAGAAAATGTTCTTGTGCCTGGCTGTCCTGGTATCCGGTGCTCTGTAACATTGGCCGACTAATGCCATTTTCTTCCATTTGCTGTTAATTAGGACCTTCACGTTACTACCACAGGGAAAAAAATGACAAAAGATGAGACAGATGGGACTCGGACCACTTTGAAAAACTGTTTAACATAACTGTGGCTGTCAAGCTGTGAAAAGCACAAAACACATAATGGTCCAAAGGACTTGTGTGTTACATTTCAAGCCAAACAATCAAAAGAAATAATCTGAGGCTCAAATTTAGCCCCCATTTCATTTCATTTCCTGGTAACACACACAGCCTCACTCTCATCCAGTCCTTGGAAAAAAGGAAACCTAAGCTGAACTGGGGAAGTCCACCAGATAAACTGAATACACAACATCACACAATAATACACACACTGTTTCATTGGCCAGCATGCTCACAAACTCAGAAATGGTTTTTGTCTTTTTTAATGGCTTCCTTTGATGTGCCAGCACCCTAGGCATGAGGGCATAAGCTTATTTGGAACAATTAAGGCACTCATGAATTTCAACAGGTAAAAAGGACTGCATGAGCTATAATATGTCAAATATAACAACCATGAATGAAATCAAGTCATTTTGAGGCAGAAAGAACAGTTCACTCAATAAGTAGGCTAAAGTCTGTAATCACTTTTTGGCAAGTGTAAAATGGACGGACGCGGAAGGCAAGAATCAGTTTTCGGCAGACGATCAATTTTCAGCACGGCACAGGTATAACAAGGTTCGCGTCTCTTCTAGCACGTTGTTTTTCCGTGGCGAACTGCGCAGTTAGACACTAAAAACTATTCCGTCGGTACATAAACAATTCACCGCTGCCACCATGTTTCACTATTATTCTTCTCCAGAGCGAATAAATAACTCTCAGACAACTACTTTGTATCCGTGACTCTGCATTTACTGAACAGCATTTTAACTCAGCCACATCGCTCAGTGTGTTACACTTGTCCGTGCTACAACATGAGTCAAATAACAATCACATTGTTACAAAAGTGACAGTATCATTATTACTTTTTTTCCTCCGTGGTGGAAACAGTTTCATTGATGTGTCCACCCAGAATTAACTGTTTTTCACCCAACATCAAAATTCCAGCCAAAATGTCTCGTTTTACTGAAATTTGCGTTTTGTATTTGATTCAGTCTTTACCGTATGTCGAATTGTCTATTTGGGAATTCCTCTCCAGAAGCAACCCTTCAGATAGGACAGTCTCCCTGGTGAAATATGAGCATTGTATAGCTTTGCAGACTCTTTTTAGAAGACTAATAAGGGATTAAAGTTTGGTTTAAACTAAAGAGGCACCCATTATTTATGTTTTTGTAGTGGTAGATAAAAATCACATTTCCAGTGAAAATCAAAAAACTCATTAGTTTGTTGTTTGTGGGCAAGGATAACTAAATTGTACAGAACTATTAGTATACTGTTTTGGGAATATATTTTCATGTGCCATATGCATATTTTAATTAACTGCTTAAAACAAATGTCAGAGAAAGGGATAGGACGTCTCTTCTCATTTAGGGTGGCTGGCAATACATTTTACCATGATCAGAAAGTGAATAGCCTAAATTATGTGGAAGATGTACTCCCAACTTTAATTTTCCTCTTGACAATAGGAGCCATTAATCTCAACACATTTACTGAAAGGTCGCACTTCTTTAGTCTAATCTGTCAAATACAAAACAATGGAAAACAGTTCCTTATCTCTGCTTCTGGAATTGATCAGAGAAAGTGTTATGTTGTCATTCAGAAACACTTTGTCCCCCGTGTCAGATGAAAGCCCCTGAGTGGTGATTTCATTGAATCTTTTTTTTTATTTATTGGAATATACAAAATACAATGAAATATTAATAAATCTATACATTCCTTTTTTCTATTAACAACTACTAAGGGTGGACACAAACATAAACAGTCACAACCCTCGGTAAACCCAAACCCCACCCACCCCAAAGGAGGAGAATAAAACTTAAGTACATGTTTCAAAATAATAAATAAATTACAAAAAAATTACAATTATATCAGAATTAATATAACAGAATAAATGAACAAAGAGCTACACAGAACAATTAAACATTAAAAGACATATTACAATCAGTAAAGCTAAATAAAGTGTGTATTTTTTGACAAATGTCAAGTCAGAGACCGCCAAGCTTTTTATAAAAATTTGGTGCATGCGAACCTCTTAAAGAAACGTCTCGGGTTACTTGGTAACCATCGGTTCCCTGGGGGAACGAATACAACTGCGTCCTCTAGGGGTCGCTATGGGGGAACGCCTCATCGTGACCCGTGTCAGAAGCATACATTGAAAAAACACCAACAACATGTTGGCCGGCTACAGCCATACCACGTCACGGCTACGGGTCGCAACTAGTACAAGATAGGCGCCGGTAGCGCACATCATCACTATTTTTTCGTCTGAAGCTTGTGTCCGCAGCATTGCACAAAGCTCGAGGACGCAGTGTCTCCTTCCCCTCAGTGAACCATGGTTTACATAATTCCCCAACCGTCTCCCCTTGTTCGTGACTTCGACACGTCGGCCGCGCTCCCTCGTAGGGGTCCGGTAGCTATGGGGAACGGTATAACCACGCCACCATGCTGAGGGGAGTGCAAGGCAGAACCATGGCGAGCCACTAAGTACTAACTACACCATACCGCTATGGGAGTTGCCCCTGTCCTGCACTTAGACGGCTTTCAGTGACATTACTCCCTGCGGCCAGAAGCCTAGGCTGCCAAGGGACATTACTAGAGCCTCACAGTGTGCAGGTCCCACCGGGACATGATTGGTAGTAGAACCCAGGCTACCAATAGTCCACCACAGGAATCAGTCTCTCGAGACTAACCTCCGGTGTAAATTGATTGTGCGGCTACGCTCGCCGATTGCCCTCCCGGCGAACGTGCGGGAGCCGGCGGTAGGGGGCCACCCCGTACCGGAGCATGCTTCCATAAAAGCCTCCTCCAGTGGGGGGCCGCGCTAGGCGCCAGGGCCTAGAATCATGAAGGATTCCTTCCAGGGAATACGACCAAGAGCATACTTATTGGATCAATTACTAGTCTTGGCTTGTCACTCAGGGCTACCTCACTTTGCAGAAGGGCCTGTCTCAACAGGCCTCTAGTGGAAGCACCCTGTCAGAGCAGGTATTCGGGGTTACCATGAGGAGTGGGTCCCAGGCGGTACCTGGGTTTTAGACCACTCAGAAAAAGAGAACGAAGCTGAACGCGTAACTCTTACCATATAGGATTTTATAGAAGTGGGCAAAGTAGAACGTGCGCACATACCACTTTCGTGGAATTTTAGAAAAGAGGGCAAAGATACCGTGCCCACTTACCACCATATGGATTTTAGAATGTCCATATGTAGATTGATACAACCGTTCTAGGGGGTTCTCGTGGCACTTCTGTACAGCGTCTGGAGGGTCGATCCCCTAGAATGGAGCTCTGAGTATATAACATCAAGTCTCAACATACGGGCTACTCCGCTGGCATGGCTAATCCGCTAACCTGTAGCTGAGGGAGCAGACATCCATTCAGCAGGAGCTCGACCTGCAGCACGTTCCATTGGTGGAACAGCTTGCAGTTATCAGCTGGGGGAGCAACACTCCCAGTTACAACACAAACCGAAGAGTTCTGACTGCGACAGACAAACTCTCTGACCCGACAGCAGCCCGTTCCAGCTAGCGGAACCAGCTAGTAACAATCGCGGCGTGGGAACCCACGCCTGGTCCTCAGACGCCCAGGGGGCTCGACCCTTTCTACTAGTGCCGGGTTTTCCCCGGCTGGCAGTAGTTCATTCTAGCTGGGGGAGCCCAACCCCCCTCTCACCGAGAGGGGGGGCCCCCAACAAGCAGCCTGATTAAAAAACCAGAGGGGAAGCATACTGCAGGCTAGCCACATCGCCAACACATCAGGGAGGCGGAGGACGGCCCAAAACTACTGATGCAGCTGGTACGAGGTCTTCTGGAAGACAGCGAGCTCAAGCCTCCCGGCCTTCATGAAAGAGGACGACCAGACTCCGGTCGATTTCTTCCTCACATCTAGTAATAGCTGCTCCCCAATCGTCCATGGTGGGAACCTTTCCCTCCTGAAAGGGGAGCCATTGAAATGCCCGCAAAGCATCTAACCACCCCCACGAGGAAACAGCCCGTGGGAGTAGCCAGGGGGTAGTTCAACTCCTCGAGAAAGAGGTATCATGCTCCGTCACAACGACAACAAAACCTCCTATCCCATTACCAAAACAAACCTTGATATCAAAACCTCTAAGGGTAAAAAACAGTGCCTTCCTGAGAATGCACTATCGCCTCGGACAACCTGGTTACGAAGCCCCGCAACCCACGACAAAATCTGCGCGCCCAAACCCTCAAATCAAAACGAAACAATGGAAAGCAAAAAACATCACTATACGACACGCCTAAAAATACAAAAAAAAACACACATCACCATACAGGATTTAGAGAGGTTGCAAGAGAACGTGCGCACATCCCACTTTCGTGGGATTTAGAGAAGTGGCACATAACGTGCACACCTATCCCCTAGGTGGGAATTTTTTAGAACGGGTGGCAAAGCCAACGTGCCCCCCCACCACTTACGTGATTTTAGAAAGCGTCAAGGATACGTGCCACTTACCCTCACGTTGATTTTAGAAGGTGCGCAAAGAGCACTCTTAGGGTTCTGTTGTCACCCGGACGTAATGGCCGGTCGTGAACAGCAGCTCCAGCACCCTCCTCAGATGTGAGGGGAGTGATGTCTCCAGGGTGTGTCGACCAAGACACACTATTTGAGTGGGACCTAGGGTACCGGGGTGTTACCCCACTCTAACAAAGGGAACGAAGACAGCACGCGTAACCATTACCTTCACAGGATTTTAGAGAAATGGGCAAAGAATCCCGTGCCCATTTACCACCTAAGTGGAATTTTAGAAAATGGGCAAAGCAACACGTGCCCATCTACCAGCTATGTGGATTTTAGAGAAATGCGCACAGCCTCATGTGCACATCCCCAGCTCACGTGGTATTTGGAGAGATTTCTTTGCAAAGCCTGCTTCATGTGGACACTTATCATATTATCTGGAATTTAAGTTCATGGAAACCCGACCATATCGGCCCGCCGGAAGAGGCCGGCTCGCACATCTCAGTAGTGATGGGAGCCCTGCCTAGGACAGTCTTACACAGGAGGATCCTGGTGATGCTCCCGTACCTCCCGTTCGTTGCCTCAGTAAGAAGGGGTACGCCGGTGGCCAGGAAGCCCCTCGGGGTGACCAGGCACTGTAGCCCCGTCCGGGTGCCTTGCAGCGTAGCACCGGGGGCCTGATGTTCACGAAGGCTCCCGCAAGAGCCCGTATTCGGCCGCATTATCCAGGAGGTATGAAGCCGAAGCCCGGTTTTTCTTACCGTCTGGATGTATGTCGACGTGTGACACGCCTACTGCAAGTAGAGCACCTGGCTTCTGAGCCCAGCAACGGCACCTCATTGAGGGCGTCTAGCCAGGGACAAAACCGCACAGGTCCCGGGAAACACTGCAAGGAACTATAGAAGGTTACACATACACAGCCATCTCGGTCTGTCCTCGATATACAGATGTCATGATATTTGGATCGTACTCACCCCTATGACCTCTGTGCTGGAGCTCTGCTCCAAGGATCTCCTGACCGGATCATCCGCTGCAGGTAACCTTACATTTATTACACATGACCACCTCAGTCTCTCATTAGTAAACATGCTCTCCTATGACATATGGATCATACTCACCCACCACGAGCCTTGTTTCCGGAGCTCTGTTCGGAGAAGCCTCTAGACCGGACCATCAGTAAGGCGGTTACTATGATTAGCCATAGAACCAACCAAAACATCATAGGCCCATATGCGACTGTTTGAAAAGGTTTTTACAGCTAACCTCGGTCAGCTGGAGATGGTGGTCATAACAGGGGAATTGGAAAAAGGGAGGACAGGGTAGATGTTGCACCCCCTGCGGTAGAGAGTGAATACCTAAGTATTACTCTGACTCGGACGAAAGCGCTGGCGCCTTGCCCTGGTCTCACCCCTCGGGTTTCGCCTGCCTCTCCTTGACCCACGATACTTCCTACCCCAACCCACAAGTGGAGGCGGGGCGCGAGTCGCGACACCAGCCCTCTGTGCCCGTCTCTGACCCTCGAACCGAGACGGGCCAGGACCCCTGGTTTGTTCGGGCTCAGACCTGGGCCTTCGTGGTATGAAGGATTTGAACGCTGCTGAGCGCGATTTCGCCTCCCTGAATTTGTCGACCACCGTCTCAACGGAGGGGCCAAACAGTTCAGAGGGCGAAACCGGGGCATCGAGAAGAAAGCCCCTTTCTTCTTCCCGATGTCCGCCTAGTTCACCCACAACTGCCGCTCCGTCACCACCATAGCAGCCATCGCTCTGCCCATGGCCGAGGCTGCCTGCTTAGTAGCCCGGAGGGCCAAGTCTGTGGTGTGCCGCAGCTCAGCCGTTCCGGCAGAGGAAAGGCCCTTCCCCTCATCCAGGTCCTTCAGCAGGTGAGCCTGGTATGCCTGAAGCACCGCCATGGTGTGCAATGAGGCTGCAGCCTGACCTGCTGCTGCGTACGCCTTGCCGTTCGTGCGAGATGTGGCTTGAAGGGGCACGGATGGCAAGGAGAGAGTTTTGAGGGATGACGTCTCCTCCAGAGAGAGATAGCTGGCTAGCTTCTCTTCCACAGGGGGCATCATCCCATAGCCGCTTTCGCGCATTGACTCGATATTCGCATAACTCGTATGCTGAAACCGGTATACGCGTGAGGAAAACGGCCTCTCCCATTCCTTCTCGATCTCAGTATGGAGATCCGGAAGGAAAGGAAGGCTCACTTGAGCTGGAGGTGTATGGCCAGAGAGATAATGTTCGTCGAGGCGACCTCGCGACGTCATCTCCTTGGCTCGTTTCCACGGTAATTCGCTTTTCTTTTTTTTTGCCGTGGCCCGATCCATCACCTCTCACAGCTCATCATACCAGGCAGGTGGATTGGGAAAGCTCAGCCGCAGCTTCTTCACTCTCCACATCCATTTCCTGCTCTAGTTGGGCTGGAACCAACTGAGCACTGGCCCCTGGATCATATGATATTAGAGAGAGGATATCATCGTCCAGCGGCTGTCTCTAGCCCGACACCGATGCGCGGAAGAGGGGAACCCCCCCTTCAGCCTCATCGGCTAGGTTCACCTGAGATCCCCACGAGCTCATTCTCTTCCGTGCTTCAGCAGCGGCGGGTCCTGAACCATGGGAAACAGATGGTTGTCCCTCTCCACTCGAGGAGAGAGATAAACGAGAACGGAGCTTTTTCAGCGAGAAGCTCTCACAATGCACGCAGATTGCCTCCTCGAAGACAACGCGTGCGTGCTCCTCGCCCAAACAAAAAAACGCAGAAATCGTGTGTGTCATCAGGTGTCAAATAACAAGGACACAGATTTACACACTTCGAAAGCTCCGCTAGTGCTTCGCCATAGTGGACAGAAATACTCCTTAACTTTGCTTTGGATGCACGCTTCAAAACAGAACGTCCAAGTGAAGACGAAGAAAGTGATGATGTGCGCTAAAAAAATAAAACCCTCGGCGCCTATTTAATGTACTACAGTTTGCGACGGTAGTGACGTCATGGCTGTCGCCGGCCAACTTGTTGTTGGTGTTTTTTCAATGTATGTTTCAGACACGGGTCACGACGAGGCGTTCCCCATAGCGACCCCTAGAGGACGCAGTTCGAAGTTCCACGAAAGGGAACTTAATTTTTTCAATATATAGAAAAGTCAACAAATCTTCTAACCATGAAAAAGTGGGAGGAGATTTAGAAGACTTCCAGTGTAGTAAAATTTGTCTGCGAGCTATCAATGAGGCAAAGGCAAGAACATTAATATACTTTGTGTATTTATTCAAATCCGATGGGAGACCAAAAATAACAATTAGGGGGCATGGATCAAGGGAAATATTGAAAACTTTAGAAAAAGTATCAAAAAATGAATACCAAAAATATTCCAGCTTTGGACAAGAAAAAAATATATGGGTATGATCAGCAGGAGCCAGAGAACACCTATTGCAAGTGGCATCCACACCCGGAAATAGCTTGCTTAATTTGACATTTGTAAAATTAATTCTATGAAAAACCTTAAATTGAATCAGACTCAGTCTGGCACAGGATGAAGAAGAGTTAACTCTACCAGCAGCTAATTCCCATCAATCCGAATCAAACTACATCCGAGTTCTTCTTCCCATTGATGTTTAAACTGAGAGGATGAAGAGAAAACATAAGGGAGAATTAAATGATATAAAAAGGATATAGACCTGTGTTTCTGTATTAGGCACTTCTCATATAAGGAGGGTTCAGGCAAGACTGGAAAAGAAGGGCAATGATAAATGAACAAAGTTTACTTGAAAGAAACGAAACAAGTTAGATTGTGGTATACTGAATTTTACTGAAAGATCAGAAAAAGTTGCGAAAACTCCATCAATAAATAAATCAGAAAAATATACAAGGCCTTTGTTTTCCCATGAAGCATAAGCAAAATCTAGAGTTGAAGGAATAAATAAATGATTCTTGTAAATAGGGCCATAAAGAGAAGGCGCAGCGAGTTTAAAATGTTGTCTGAATTGCCTCCAGATCCTAAGAGAAGTGCATACTACTGGATTTGTAGTAAACTTTGAGCTGTGCTTCAGTCTTACACCAATCTAAATGGGGAGAGTTGTACCAGCTATGAATTTTGCTAATATTTGCTGCCCAGTAATAAATAAAACATTAGGCAGTGCTAGACCTCCATCTTTTTTATGTCTCTGAAGATATGTCTTACTTAGCATAGGAGGTCTGCCCTGCCATATATAAGTAGACATAGCCCCATCTAGCAGTTTAAAGAAGGACTTGGGTAAAAAAAACTGGGAGGGTCTGAAAAATGAACAAAAACCTAGGTAAAATTAACATTTTAATTGATTGAATTCTACCAAATGAAGTAAGAGGCAGCTTATCCCAACGTTGCAAATCTAATTTAACTTGTGTGAGCAATTTAGAAAAATTATATTGATATATTAGATCAAAGGAATGTTAAATATTTACTCCCAGGTAAAGAAACTTTGTAGAGGATAACTGAAATGGCAACGCCCCAGCTGGAATTTGTTTAGCCAAATGATTACCTGGGAAACATTCACTTTTATTTATATTAAGCTTATATCCAGAAAAGGATCCAAAAGTGTTAAAAATATGCAACAAATCAGAGACCGAGCCGACCGGGTTTGAAATATAAAGCAGAAGGTCATCAGCATAGAGTGAGACACAATGTTCTATCCCTCCCCTAGTGATACCTGAAAAGAGCAAGGAATTTTTCAAAGCTATAGAAAGAGGTTCTATTGCTAAGGCAAACAATAATGGAGAAAGAGGACACCCTTGATGGGTGCCTCTAGAGAGGGGAAAATATTGTGAACACAAAAAGTTGGTTCTAACACTGGCAACAGGTGCGGTGTACAGAAGATGTATCCATGATGTAAAAAAAGAGCCAAACCCAAATCTGTCTAGTATAGCGAATAAATAGTTCCACTCGACTTGGTCAAAAGCCTTTTCTGCATCCAATGAAATAATCATCTCACCGGAGGCAGAAGTGGATGGAGAAAAAATAATATTTAGGAGACGTCGAATATTTGAAGATAATTGTATCCCCTAATGAAAGCAGTCTGATCTTCAGAGATTATTTCAGGAAGACAGGGATCCAGACGGCAAGCCAGCACCTTGGCTAATAATTTAACATCTGAATTTAACAAACTAATTAATTTGGCCTTCAACGAATTGACTTCGATATCCAACTCAGTAATCCTGCCGCTATGGTCAGTGAGAGCCGTCTCCATCTCTGAAATAGTGGTGGTGTATGAGGCCAAAGTGCTGTGGATACTCTCCAACGATGTTTGTAAAGGGGATAAGGAAGAGTTCAGCAAAGCTGAGAATTAGTCCGACAAACTTCGCCTTACTTCTCGAGCTCTAACACGAGCACTTCTACCGTTAAAGGAACTGGTGTCGCCGCCATGTCGGAAGCCTCACCGTCTTTACTTGAAGCTTCTTGATTTTTAGTAGGGATGCACCGATACCGATACTGGTATCAGTATCGGGCCCGATACTGAGCTCCTGTACTCGTACTCGTTAAAATGCCCTGATACCAAACGGCGATACCACACAGCATGTGATAAGTGCCATATTCAGAGAATTAAACACCGACAACAGACAGCAGAATGGAGTTATTAGAGATTAAGGATGTCTACGAAGTATATGTATATGCAGATGCGCGAGCTTGTTGAGTGAATATACCTTTCTCACAGACATCACTGGAAAGATTGTAGTTCGGTCGGATATGTCAAAAACAAGTAAAACAATGCACAAGTTACTTAACGGTAGGGAAAGAGAGAGAGGGAGAGAGAGAGCGCACGCAATTCTGTTGTGTGATCTTTGATGTTTACACACTTACCACGCGCCTCATTTGTATTAAAATTATATCGTAAAAATAATACCATTTATAGGGGCATTCACTTTAAACGTCATTTATTTTTAACCTTATCATACACGCCTTTTTGGCGAAAATGAATCTAGCAGCTTTTGTGAATGTGCTAAGGCTGTACTATTTCTCATCAGTACAGATACCTGCACGCGTTGCGTGTTTTGCTTGCTTGAGTGTTTCTGCATTATATGAGTGGCTTTGGAATATAAATCGTAGCACGTTTCAGATGAGATAAAAACGCGACTTCTATTTCTGAAAATATCACAGTTAGGAGATTTATAACGAGTGGTTCTCTGTATTATTACAGCGCGTGATTACAGTACTGAGCAATGCAATTTGCAATGGAGCAGCTCTAATGCTATTAAATTAAAGATGATGTACCATAGAGCAAAAAAATTTACAGTGAAAGTAACAAAAACTTGTAAAATACATTTTAATGGGTATAACTAAGTGTGAAAATAACAGAAGGATATACAATCAAACCAAAAATTATTCAGACACCATATATTTGAATTTTTTTTACTAGTGGGTGCAGGACTCTATAGTTTATTTATGTAAGTGAGGATGGCAAAATAAGGTAAACTGTGACAAATTATACCCAACATTTCTTCATACAGTGGACTGCCAGTAAAATTGATACAAATTTGGGTCTAAAAATTATTCCGACCGAGTCTGGGAAAAAAAAATGAAGTTGAGGTTTTCATGAAGCTGGGTGACAGCATGCCCAGGAGACTACAGGCTGTCATTAAGGCTAATGGCTGCCCGACTAAGTATTGATAGTTGTGTAAATACTGTCATACTAACAGCTGTCTGAATAATTTTTTTGGTTGATTGTAATCCATTACATACCTTTCTATCAAAGTTATCTAACATTATCAAGCTGAATTTGTTCTGACTCCGTTTAACTCTGAGTTCTTGTTATATTTTATTACCATTTTCTAAACTATAGCGAATAACTGTGATAATGTGAGAAATGTTGAAGTGTTGGTGTCTGATTTTTTTTTTTGACTGTATCTATTTGATAAATTAAGGTAACCAACTAACAATATACATTGGCTTTTGGTTTCTGTACCCAATATTTAAAAAATTTACAAATGCAATAAAATATTGGTATCGGTACACGGTATCGGCAAGTACCAAAAATAAAAGTATCGGTATCGGGCGAGTATACTCCAGTATACTGGAAAATATAATATAACAGTATACAGTATACTTTTTCCAGTATACTGGAAAAAGTGGTATCGGTGCATCCCTAGTTTTTAGCACAGCCCGGTTTAGTATTTTTGCCCATTTCTGTATTAGTTCTGCTCCCTGGACACCAAAGACACTGTATCAAGTGCAAATTATAAGTAAAGACAGCTGCTAATAGTACTGCTAATAGTAAAGTACTAATTAAGCAAAAAAGTCAGAGCACAAACACAGCGCGACCTCTCACTAACCGTGAAACCGGAAGTCCCTTCGTTGAACATTTTTAAGGCTTTTTTCTGTGCTGGCCAGTAGTTTACATTTACTTACTCTGCTAACATTTTCACTGTCTTCTGCCACCACCAAAGAATGATTAAGCAGCACATTTTGAGTGCCGATGCAAGCAAAGGGTACAACAGTGAGGTATTCTCAGTTCTCAAGATATTAATATTTCAACAGATATTCTAACCAGTTTATCTTTTCTTACTATTGTGGCAATCAGAAGCGGTTGAGCTTGTGAGCGTTTTTCCTTTGTATGAGAGGGGTGAGATATTTGATGCTGTAACTGAGTAGTAGTGTGTACGGAAGTAACTAACGCCTATTTTCTGTGCTAATGTGCCTTTTACAGAAACAATGTCCCCCATAACATTTAAGTTTAGCACAGATGTCTACTTTTAAAATTATGCCATTTACTTTTCCTTTGTTAGTAGTTAAATTTGCAAACAGAAGTAACAATCATCCAGAGCTGTTTAAAAATCTCCCTGTTGTGTTGCATCATGTTTGAATTCATGTCAAGTATTGGAAAACAACAGAACAAGGTAATGTTTGCTTTCTCTCTCTAAAATGGCTGTGAAGGTCCTAATATGGACGTCCTTTTCCCTGTGTTGCATCAGAGCAGGGTAAGGTGGTTCAGCTTTGTTTTGCAGTCACAAGTTCTTGAGTGGATGTAGAAGAGGGACTTTGTTTATTAGCTTCAGACAATGAAGGAAACCAGATAAAGGTGTGCCGTATGAGGAAAGTTATTAGACAAGCATGTAATCTCCTCACACTGAGATGTCTTCTTCTAAATCTAAGAGGTGTTTTCCAGTAGCCAGTTTAGATGTTAGAGTTCTTTTCTTGATATTTGCCTTTCTAAATGACTAGTGTCAGTTTGGAGTGTTGTTTTTCATGACTAATTTCTGTGTAAATATGTTCATACCACCTCAAACAATTGAAATTATTTGATCATAAATCCTTTTGTGTCTGTTATGCAAACGGGCACATTCAGCATGTATAAGTGTATATATGTATATTCAATTATATCCATAAATAAAATAATAATTGTAATTATATTGTAATATACAATATATAAAACTTAATATATTTAATTTATGTAGAAACATTTATTATTATTTGTATTATTATCAGTGCACTGTCTATCATCTTGCATTTGATTGCATGGCATTATAGTGAGCATAAAATGTGTGTGAACATAAAGTAACTGTACATCCAGGGCAAGTATTTCCTGTAAACTGCTGCTGTGGAAGCAAAATGAAATGAAATGCTGTGCCAGTGAGTACACACATCTAATACATTACTAATGAAATCCACTCAGCACCTGCCACTGCTTCAGATCTGGCCTCAAATATTAACAATTAAAAAAATAATAATAATAACACAAACAATTAATGAAGTAAATCTACAATAACTACATGATATGCATGTATTAATTTACATTACAGGGGTATGAGGGGCGAGGTTTAAATCAAAATAGTCACCATGTGCTATGCTATCTGCTGATAAAGTTCTTTCCTCACTGTACTGTAGCCATTGATTTATATTCATACAGTGTCCACTATCACTTTGTGGGAAAGGAAGTGGGCACTGCTAGGTTTGAAACAAATGTCTTTTTAAAGCATTATACATGTCATGAATGTTGTTTAATAATATTTGCTTAGCTATTGTATTGCACATAATCACTATACTCTTTGTAATGACTTCTTTCTTTTAAGCACTTGAACCCCTTCTGTCTAGGTGCTAAATATTTGGTGGGGATTTCTGTTAATAAAAGACTATTCAAATATTTCAAATGTGTACCTGATTTATTTTTCTACACCTTAGATCTTTTTTTTTTCTGCTGAGGAGAACACTTTATATTATAGTATTTGTAATATTAACATTAAGATTTTTTTTAAACATTTACAATTATATTAATTAATATAATTATTTATTATAATGATATAAATATTCAGTACATTTACCCAGAGCCCTTAGTGAGTGCATCTTCATTTTCTAAGTTCTCAATTACCATAATGTTCTGAAACAAAACCTCTAATAAGACACGTTTCAGGTTACAGTTCACAGTACAAGAATACATAAAAGACATTGTCTGCGATTATTGCATTACCTGTAATCATGCTGCTCTAAACTGAACCTAATTTTGGCTAATATTGCCAATGTTGCAAAAGGGAAAAAAATTGACGTGGGTCTCTTCCACTTGTCAGTGCTGAATATAAAGCTTATTAATTCATCATGTATACCTCTTGTATTCTAAGTATCTCTTATAATGTGAAAGCCATTTGGATTGATTTATTGATGCAGTGTCAGCTAAGTTGCATGCATTATACACATTATGCTTTTGTAATATTCCATTACTATCTTATCTTAGTAGCATCAATACAAAACCTCTGCCTTGAAAGCACTTAAACCACTGCAGTCTAATTAACTTACTTTTCTATGCCTCAGATTGTTTTTCAAAATATGCCAATATTCACCTCAACATTGAAGTCTTCCTAAAGGAGAAAAGATATATCTTCCTCCAAGTACTAGTCACAGATGCCTGAGTTATATTTACAGCATAACTCAAAAAGATATTGTTTTCAATTTGAAGGAGATACATGCAACGTTATGATGTCTCTCCATCCTTACTGAAGGCAAAAAGAAAGAAATGGATTTATAAGAAACTTTATCAGGCTGCCAAAATAAAAAGCTTTTTTATTTTTATTTCCTTGTGCGTATTAAGTTACACTTTGGTACATTTATGTTATGAATAAAATATTCTCTGATCCGGCCAACAAAGTAGTTCCATGACACCCAGAAACCAGAGTATTAGATAATGACATTAAACATTTTTTGCCAAATATTTATGGATATAACTTGACATAAACAACACAAAACAAGGGCAGTGTAGTGCTTGGTATAATATACAATATATAACATCCTGCAAGTTCACCGTAAAAAAAAATCAACCATTCAAAATGTAACCTCCAATATTTTAATTTATTTATTTATTTTTGCCATTTAGTATGAGCAACTTAAAATATTAAAAACCATTCACTCATCAACCATGTCAAGTTTTTTTGTGATAAGGGGCCAACTAACAGCCACTGAGCATGTTTGTTATAAATATTAAATAGTTGATCATTATTAAATATTTGTGATTGATGTTTTACAGTTTAGAGAATGTATTGTTATGTTTAATGAACGCAAATACCAACTTAAATTAAGTTTTGAATTAAGTTGAATTTATGTATAAAACATCTAAAAAAATATTTACAGTGCATCCTGCAAGTGTTTACTATAGCTAACAAATAATGAACTTAAATATGACTAATGTATCTACTGACCTGTTAAGAACACACAGACGTACAGTAGATGTTGAATACAACAATGTTTGTCAAGTCACATATTAAATAGCCTATGTCTTACCAAGCTGGTGTCCATTTTCAGACAAGTACAGGCCACAGTTTTCTTTATCCAAACAGCATAGCAATCCACAGTTCAGAAAAAAAATATATAGATGATTTTATTCACATGTTGTGTTCAGGTTTGCAGTTCTGTGTAATACAACTGAGTTGCAGAACCTTACTGCAAGACCTTCAAGCTTAAGTAAGCTGCTGACTGGGTTCCAAGTCCAGCCCTCCATTAGACAACCAGCTGCGTTCCTGGAAATGAAACATCAATGAATAGTGTTAAACTACAGTGAAGGAAAAGTGACTGTTTATAGTGTTTTCATACATATGCCTAGCTAAGAGAATAGAACTATGGTTTAAACAACTTTTTTTTTTTTTTTTACCATCCATATCCATATCTTTTCTGGTTCATTCAGAGAATTTAGCAAATTTTGTTTTGTCAGTGGTGACTTTTAGGCCACGTTCACACAGATGAAGAATGCAGTCGTATACATGCACAATGTGCACACATTTTCAGGATTTTCTGTGAACCCCTGCTGTCTTCAGTATACTAAACTAGCTGGCTGCCACATCTTACAATGTACAGGCCTTAATGTTGTCTGTGAGTCACATGAGGTTGCTCAATACCTCTTTACTTTAGTTCTTTGTTGAATGCATCCAATAACGATTAACAAAACATTGCGTAAATGTCCCTGCAGGAGAACAGTGTAGCAAATCAGCTCAGGGAAATAGAATATTAATAACTAGGTATAATTAACTATTCATATTTTAGATCCGCTGTAGATATTTAGCTGACCTCTCTGTCAACTGTCTTGTCAATTCTAAGAACGTTAATTTCCTGGTTAAAGGAAATAACCTTCTTACTGCACAATTCTATAAGTTTGTAACGTAAATCTGCATGATTATTGACTCCGGTTATGAGTAAACAATGAACACGTCAAGTGTGATACAAGTACGGTTTTATTAACTACATAACTTAAACTAGTCTAACATACTACATAATCACATTAAGCCGGTCTAACATACACAGACACACACACACACACACCTACAGTTTTGGTATATGACAGGGTTAAAGTTTAACTCAGCATAGAAAGAGGCATAAAGAATGGATTTTATGGAACACTTTGCATGTATATTCAACAGATCAAAGCCTTCAGGGATACGTCAGATTCTGAGTTCAAACACACCTTTGTAAAAAGGTGTAACTGATACTTAATGTATCAATTAATAAGACTAAGTTTGATACTTAGCGAGTCTCGGCGGTCTGAAAGAGATTCCTGATGCAAATCTTAAAGCTTCCCGTAGATCTTTGCTGAATTCGGGTCGATGAGAAGAACCAGTTTGAGTCAGTGTTACTTGATGAATGGAAAGGACTAGGCCCAAGAAAGCCTGGCACAGATGCTTTGGTATCCTGCAGCGTTTTTCTCACATCATCTTTGCTTCTGACTGAATCACCGACTGGGGCGGGTCCCTGGAGCCGGGCCTTTAAGGTCGGAGAAGATCTCCGCCTTTCAAGATGGGCTTGTCCAATGAGCAAAATGGAATTTCCGAGCGGGAGGTGGCAATTGCTGGAGGGTTTACGACCCTTTGTTCTCTAAGCATGGTAATTTGCAAATGGACTTAAATCGAAATTATTAACGATTCTCAGGGCCCTAATATATATTGCCTATGTACCACCATATAATATTCACGCTTGTTTCGATCATAAGAAGGCTAATTCATAGATACTAAACAAGGTAAGATTACATATAGTGAAAAGGGATGATCAGCAATGGTCCCCTCACAAGCATACTAAAATAGTCTAAGAATATCAAAGACAAAATACACAATGACAATAATATACTCAATGGCCTGAAGAAATATGTGTGTTCATTCAAATAACGGTTTTTCTATGAATTAACTAGAACACAGTCCATTCCTATTCTGCTTTTCCTTGGGACAAAGAGTGGGCTATCCTTCTCACATTCCTGGGGGTCATAAAACCAGTGATATCATGATTAGTTGTCATGGTGACCAAGGGGGGATGGTGTTCATCAGAAATCCTGGCATCCAGTTTATTGTGTGAGGGGACTGTGACGATTTGTTAACCTAATTAATAATTGATTTGTTAAATCAAATAAAAATTAGTGTGTCAGATTGGTCGAGACGCTACATATTTCCCCCCTTTCGAGAGTTGTTGTCCATACAATAGACAACAACGAGCGATGTCAAGGTGCAGAAAAATCGAACACACACCCTGGCACCTGCCTCTCACGGCTGGGAGCCAGTGGTGGTTTTTGGCTGTTGGTGCCGTGTTGGATGCTGTCTGGTGGTGTGCTGTGGTGATGTAGGCTGTAGCAAGGTGTGGGTCCTCGAGCTTATGCAGCAGGTGTCGAGGCTGTGTCACCTGTCATCCTGAAGTGAGTTAGTCCGGGTAGGATGTTTTTGTTGATGCTGTTAGCCAGTAGGCTATCTGTGGTACCCACGATGTGGAACAGCCGGGTTAGACTCTCACTGGTGAGAGTGCAGGTGGTTCCAGGGATTGCAGGTAATTGTTATGGAGATTTTGTAGCGTGCAGAGAGTTTCAGACTGACCTAGTGATGATGGCAGGAGAGCAGCAGGTGGTTGTTAGCTCTCTGTTCTGCCCGAACGTCACTAGAAATCTGATGTTTGCGGTGTCGCTTGGCTCTTGTGGCGGCACCGACTTGAGCTTGCCTGAGTTGTGTTGGTTGAGCTTTCGCTGTTGGGCATGTGGGCGCCTTTGCTCAATCCAACGGTGTCTGGCTGCTTCTGGGGGTGTCGACCGGTTTCAAGGGATGCTCCTCCCTTGGAGGGGTCTGATGCTGTGTTGCAGCAGGCAAGGAGTCAGAGGTTTGTCCTTCTCAATACTCCTTAGTTGAGTTTTGTTCAAGGAGCTCTTTTGCGAGTGTCACAGCTCCTGTAACCCAGAGGTAGACGTGCCCAGCTGTCCTTGTGTAGCCTCCGTTGTGTGGAGGAGGATGTTGTGGTGGACTGCTGTTGGACATACCGTGGTGTTTGCAGGATGAGGATGCCTTTTCCCAGTGGTTGGTCTGGAACCTGGGTCTGTTGCCATGGTGATGGCTCTGTCCTCTTCTGGCTAGGGGCTTTCTGTAGAAGGGTTTTGCATTGTGGCAATGCTGGGTGCCTTCTGGTGCCCGCTTTGGATTCTGAGTTGTGAAGTTCCGAATCAGTGGGGTTTGACAAACACCTTTAGTGGTGGCCTTGTGCTTGTTAAAGGCCTTCTGTGTCAGGTTACGCAGCTGTTGATTAGGCATTGTGCGGCAGGCCCTAATGCCTAGGTGCCTTCTTGCAGCTGGTGTCCTCCGCCATCCCAGGGTAAGTGTGAGCTTTGGAGTAAGTTTGTCAAGTCTGTGGTAGTAAGCATGGGGAGTTTCACGCCGGCCCTGCTTGGTGTCTGGGGCAGCGATCAGTCCGTGTTCAGACTCTGGGTCTGAGAGTATTTAGGTTGCCAGATGTGTTGTCTCTGGCCAGCTCGTTGGGGTCTGTGGGGTCACACGGTGTGTGTGTCTGCAGTGATCCTCTGGAAAGGTCCTTGCCCCACCCCCTTGTGGCTGCTGATTGGTGACGTGTGAACAGTGGCTCTCGCCCCCCCCCTCGCAGGTTCAAACTCTTGGCTGAGGGGGTGGGCCTGCTGGCCAGGGGAAGTTCTGTTTCGTGTTTTCCCTATCTGTTCGCCTTGTGGTCTGCAAGCATATTTCAGTTCATTTGTGACACTGAATTCACCTCGTTGCGTTGCTTCGGTTCGCCTGCAATTTTTTTTTTTTTTTGGCAGCTGCAGAGGTTTTCAGTGTTCTGACTTGTGGAGTGTCAAGCAGAAGGCTTTGGCTCCCTTTCCCCCCTTTCGTAGCTGTGCACAGGCGTGGAGGGCTTGCACTGCTGGCGACCGATATTCAGCTGGCTGTCTTTTGCTTAAGTCTATGCGCAGTCGGTAGGACTGTTTAAATTCTTTCTGAACCAAGTCAAGCTCCTTTCTAATTGCTGAGTCAGGGTTTGGACCTCAGCTCTGTCTGTATGCAGGTGGCCTTGTAAGGCCTAAGATGTGGTGTCTCTCTCATTTAGTTCCACATATGTTGTTTTAAGAGTGACTTTGTGTGAAACAGTTCTCTTTTCAAGTCCTGTGTGATGGCTTTTTCCAGCGGCGCTTGGTGTCTAGCAGCTGTAAGAGCCTCCTGAAGACTGGTGATTTCATTCTGTCGCACCATTCTGTGAGGTTCCTTGCATCCGTTCTGTGCTTTCTCTCGATGAGCAGGTGTCAGTTCTGCGAATTCCTGTGACTTGCAGTTTCGCTCATATCCTCCTGTCTGAGGCCCCTTTTAGGGTGTGGGCCGAGGATGAGGATGATGCTGGTACACGTGTTCGCTTATGTCGCAGTCCTCGCTGTTCTTTCTTTGCCATGGCAGGTCTTGGCATGCTTTGCGCCAGTGCTCGACTGAGTGTCCAGGTGGTCCTGGTGACCTGCCAGGGCTGGATGTCTGTGGAATGTCTTCGACATACTGGCACACTTGTGGGAACACCAGAGGGAGAGAGGCACAAGGCAAATGCAGGTACGTACAGAGGTGTTAAACTATCTCTAAGGGGAACGGCTGTGTAGGCCGTGTAAGGTCTGACTAGCTGGTGGGAGGCAGCTAGTGAGGTAGGGTGCTATGTTTTTGTGTTCGTGAACACAAAGGAAGAGTTTGAGTAACTTTTGTTGAGGGGCCGTAAGCAGGGGTCAGCTGATGACCGGGCTATACTACTGATGGTTCACGGGTTTGGTCACTATGACGAAACTGAAATAAAATAAGATGAACTCAAAAAAAAAAAGGAACATTTTTAGCTATTTTAGTTTTGTTTCTAAGAGATTTGGCTAAGCAGGTTTCACTTGTGTGTTATGCTGCAATAGACTTCATAACCCTAGGTTTAGGCTGTTAGCTAAACTAGCAGGGACCTACCAAATACCTCGTCAAAAGAAAAAGGAACAGTGGGAATTGTTTCTAGTTTTATGTAGCCTACATTGTGTTGCAATGGTAGCTGCCCTTCAACGTATTAGGCCTGGCACTGAGGCGTGAGGAGAAGTAGAGAGGAAACAGGGATTATGCTACTAATAACCTGTATAACTCGTTAAGGAAACGACAGTTGCTAGAACTAATGTAATCCTATACAAAAAGCGAAGATTTTGATGGTGAAATAACTAAAATAAGGTCAAAGTAAAACAGAACAAACAAAAATTTAAATAAAAAGGGTCTTAAGAGCTGTAGGAAATTAAAAGGGAAAGTAAAAAAAAAAAAAAAAAAAAATGGAATAAAAAAGTAAATACACTTTGATTTAATTAATCTCAAATTTAATAAAAATCAATTTAGTTGAATTGGTACATTTGTGCTAAACAATGTAAATAAATGCAATAAAATAAAAGATGTAAATAAAGGCCAAAACAAAAATAAAGATAGAGAGGGGAGAGAGAGAGAGAGAGAGAGGGGTGGTTTGAAAGTTACACTTTACACAACTATCTAAGTGTTAGTCGGATGCTAACAGTTAGCAGTTGAGGTAAAGGGCTTAGCTTTAGAGTTAGCGTTAGTTACACGCAATTTTTTGTTGACACACAGGTCTGTGAAGTTAATGCTGTTGTCAGATTAACCGGAAGAGTCTGCTCACACTTCCGGGGTCACGTGTTGCTAGGAGACGAATGCAAGCTCACAACAGGTGCATGTGGAGCAGTCTTGCACTGCTGTGAGCATGCATGGGAAACTCGTGCATGTCCCGTACAAATTCATTCATTACTCAATACAGCACATTCACTTCACAGGCAATGTTGGATTCGTAGTTAGCTACGCTAGAATTACACCATTAATTTTACGTAAATGTTTAAAATGAGCGAGTCATAATGAAATACAATTATACGTAACACATAATAAGGCCTTAAATTAATGAAATGTGGAGTATAGCTCAGATCACCTACACAGTACTGAAAAAAGGGATTTCTTCGCCCAAAATCAGACCAATCTATTCTGGTACCATTTATATGAGCTGCTAATCTGAGATTGCGTCGTCAGAAAAAGACCTATGCTCCACTAACAACAGAATTTAGGATTTCTTCGCTAAAGTCAGGTTATTTTCTTATCGTACGATTTAAAAACATTATAGCACTGAAACTTTCTAATACCTGTAGGAAGGCACCTTCAAGCTATAGTTTTATCTGATTATATTCAGAACCTGGTGCGCGCATGTATAAGAGTTACGTAAATGTTTCACATGAGTGGGTCGATATGAATACAATGATACATAACACATAATAAGGCCTTAAATCAGTGAAATGAGGAGCATCGCTCAGATCACCTACACAGTACTGAAGAAGGGGATTTCTTCGCCCAAAATCAGACCGATTTATTCTGGTACCATTTATATGAGCTGCTAATCCTGAGATTTCGTCGTCAGAAAATAGACTTATGCTCTACTAACACAGAAATTAGGATTTCTTCGCTAAAGTCAGGTTAGTTTCTTATCGTACGATTTAAACACATTATAGCACTGACAACTTCTTACTGCTCGTAGGAAGGTACATTCAAACTATAATTTTATCTGGTTTTGATCAGGACTGGTATGCGCATGGAGAAGAAGTTACTAACTTATGAAACAGACACATAAGGTTGATTATTGGGTCTGCTTGCAAGCAATGTTTAAAACGACTCCACCGTTCTAAATTACTGCTCGTACTGCATAAAGTAGGAAACTATTGTTTTCTGGTTAGCTTGTCAAAGTTTCTGGGGGTCACATCATGCGCTGCTGCAGGAATGCTTGGAAGGGACCCCCTCCTCTCTGTGGTTGCTGGAGGTATTATGGGTCTGTCTGCTGAGTTGTTAAGCAGAAAGTGCTGGCTCCCCCCTTCGTAGCTTTGTGCACCTGAGGGAGTTTTGCACTGCTTAGTGAGGATGCAGGAGTAGGGTGTTTATCCCACTGTGTTTCCTTTTGCAGCCTTTAAGAGTACCTGAGTTCTCTTTGGACCATGTCAAGTTTGTCTTGAGTGTTGTTCAGCTGCTGGATCAGAGTCTCAATTCTGGCAACTTTGTCTAAGAGCTCAGAATTTGCTGCTTTAATAGTAATTTTGTGTGGGATGTTTCCTTTCCAGGTCCTTTCTGGCTACCTTTTCCAGGTGCTCTTGCTGTTCAGCAGCTGTCAGAGCCTTTTTAAATCTATTGATTTCCTCCTGTAGCTCTATTTTGCTGGGGTCCTTGTGGGCTACTGCTGTGATCTGTTGCTTGAGATTATTTACCTCCTGTTTCAGACCCATGATGTTGTGGGCCATGACCTTGGCGAGCTTTTGTAGCCATAACTCTCGCTTGAGACCTGAGTCTGAGGTACACTTCTCTCTATGTCCAGTTGCTTTCGGCTCAGTAGGTGGTCGTCGGCCTGGGTAAAGGGGGTGTTCCTCACGACGCCTGGCCAGCCCTCTCTGTTCTGCATTCTGGGCAGTTAGTCTGAGCATCTGCACCGTTTTGACACACTGGTGTTGAGAGTAAGGGCTAGAGACTACTACAAGTTCAAAACAGAGTGTGAATGCTAAAATATTTTTGGGTCAGCATATGTTTTGCTGAAAGGGGCGTAAACAGGATTTTGATTGATGGCTTAAGACTACTGTCAAATTATTGTCAAAGTATCACTCAGAATTTGCTGACGGTTCCCCAAACAAGCTTAATCTCTGAGGTATGAAGGAGAAAAGGGAAAAGCAGAAGGAAAAGGAGAGCATTTCTATTCAAATTATGCTTATTATTTTTTTTTTGAAAATAAACAAATCAAAAATAGAAATGTCTCTGGTTCCTTTTGTGGTTCAGAGAGAACATCAAGGGGGCAAAACATGTAAATGGATTTACAATTACTGATGCTATTAACAAACAAGGTAATCATTCTGGTATTAGGAACAAATAGCAGCACTAGTGATTAGTGTGTTACTATAAGCACCCAATACCTTAATGAGTCTTTCTTCGATAGACAGTTAAGATTTAATTAATTTTAGATTTAATTAACTAGTAACTAATCAATAGCATTCAGGAAGGATACATCTAGAGAGTTAAATTCGCTGAGACGAATTGAAGCTTGAGAAACATAGAAAAAGAAGAAAAGAAGGAAGAGAAATGGAAAAATCAGAAACGAGGGATTAGGTTAAATTCAAATTGCTTCACACTGCACACACATCTGTATTTAAAAGCTTCAATTAAAGAGTGTTAACCCCTAATTGTGAAAGCTATTTGAGTAGCTTAGCCTAAAATGAAACTATGCTAAGTCGTGTTAGCTTAGCTGCTTCAAATGGTTTGTTTACAAACATGGCGTGTTGTGCTATGTGACGTTAGCACTTCCTGTGACAATTTGTTGTCACGGTAACCAATGCATGCCCGTGTAATTAATGCAGTTTAATGTCTGTCTATGTTAAACAGTCACAGTTTTTAGAACGTGGTGCTTTCAGCCTTCAAGACTTGTTGCATTACCTAAGCATTTCGGTGAGTGCTTCTCTAATGCAACAATAAACTTCTTGCACTTGTTTAAAGAATTACAAAACGTGTTTACTGTAAGTTAAAACCGGTTAAACATATATGTGTTATGTTTGCCTCACCTATGAGACTACAGTCAGTATTACCCTTAATTTCACTCAGCGGTGAAACAGTAATGACCACCAGGTTGCTAGGCTTGTATATATGCAGTCAAAGTGTAGATGAAATGCTTCAATCTAATTATAAACTATAAGGCCTTTATGCTTTAGAAAGAGGAGCAACACTCAAATCTACTTTGATATAACTGTACTGAGATTTCTTTTTCAAAGAAACAATTTAAACAATACTGCAATTTTGTGATTTCTTCACTAAAGCATATTACATTATGGTACAGTTTGGACATGCCGCTGAGCTGAGATTCAGACTTACGCTTTGTCAGGACAGATTTATGCTTTAATACTGAAATTAGGGTTTCTTTGCTAAAATCTGATTAACCTTACACCGATGCCATTAATCATGAAATACATAAAGACTCTTCCAAACATAATAGAGGTACCATACCAAGCCCATACTTTATCTGCATTTAAACAAGCCAGGAAATAGGGACACAACAGCGCATCTCAAGCGCATCCCTATTTTAACCTGGACTATCACGCGCACACTTTTAAGTTGACTGTGTTTAAACTCATAACTTTCGTTTTTATCATGCCCGCATTCTCCACCAATCTGTAACAAATCAACTCATGGGAAATATGAATAATTAACCATAACTAGTATAATTAACTATTCATATTTAGATCTGCTGTAGATATTTAGCTGACCTCTTAGGGTCAACTGTCTTGTTAATTCTAAGAACGTTAATTTCCTTGTTAAGGGAAATAACTTTCTTACTGTTCAATTCTATAAGTTTGTAACGTAAATCTTCATGATTATTGACTCCGGTTATGAGTTAACAATGAACACGTCAAGTGTGATACCAGTAAGGTTTTATTAACTACATAAACCTTAACCGATTCGAACATACACATAAACACATTAAGCCGGTCTAACATACACCATACACACACACACACACACATACGTTGGTATGGCAAGGGTTAAAGTTTACATCGCATAGAAGAGGCATAAAGAAGGATTTTATGGAACACTTTTGCATATTCAACAGATCTAAGCCTTTAAGGATACGTCAGATTCTGAGTTCAAACACACCTTTTTAAAAAGGTGTAACTGATATTTAATGTATTAATTAATAAGACTAAGTTTTATACTTGCTAGTCTCGGCGGTCTGAAATAGATTCCTGATGCAAATCTTAAAGCTTCCCGTAGATCTTTGCTAAATTCGGGTCGATGAGAAGAACCAGTATGAGTCAGTGTCACTTGATGAATGGAAAAGACTAGGCCGAAGAAAAGGCCTGGCACAAATGCTTTGGTATCCAGAAGCGTTTTCTCACATCACTTTGCTTCTGACTGAATCAACCGACGGGGGCGGTTCCCTGAGCCGGGCCTTTAAGGTCGGAGAAGCTCTCCGCCTTTCAAGATGGGCTTGTCCTATGAGCAAAATGGAATTTCCGAGCGGGATGTGGCAATTGCTGGAGGGTTTACGACCTTTTGTTCTCTAAGCATGGTAATTTGCATATGGACTTAAATCGAAATTATTAACGTTTCTCAGGGCCCTAATATATATTGCCTTTGTACCACCATATAATATACACGCTTTTTTCGATCATAACAAGGCACATTCATAGATACTAAACAAGGTAAGATTACATATAGTGAAAAGGGATGATCAGGAATGGGTTCCATCACAAGCATACTAAAATAGTCTAAGATTATCAAAGACAAAATACACAATGACAATAGTATACTCAATGGCCTGAAGAAATATGTGTGTTCATTCACATAACGGTTTTTTTCCCCCTTTTAAGGAAATTTGTAAAAAAAACACTAGACACAGCCATTCCTATTCTGCTTTTCTTGGGACAAAGAGTGGAGCTATCCTTCTCACATTCTGGGGTCATAAAACCATTGATAATCATGATTAGTTGCATGGTAGACCATAGCGGCCGGGTGTTCACAGACATCCTGGCATCCAGTTTATTTGGTGAGGGGACTGTGACGATTTGTTACCCTAATGAATAATTGATTTGTTAAATCAATTAAAAATTAGTGTGTCAGATTGGTCGAGACGCTACACCAGAGTCGCCATAAACTTGCTAAAACTTCTCTGTTTTGTTACCTAACCCCTGCCAGAGGAAGGTACTTTCCAGCTGCCTTTAAAAATACACACACACACACACACAAAAACATGACCAGGGACATGTTCATTATTATATTAGAAATGGGTGTTTACACATCAGGGTTATATTGATGTTTATATTTCCCTTTCTTATGATCTGCTTTTGTAATTCATTAGAGTTGTGTAAATCCAAAGAAGTTACATTATACCAAATTGCAGTTCCCTTCAGACCAATCTGAGGGATAATGTGTTAGCCCTCGGGATAGTGAACAAATCACAATATTTAAATTCAACCACAAGGCTAAAACTTCAGAATATACTGTATCCAATTACTGACAAAATACCTAACAATAGTTCAACAATTAAGGCAATAAGTTGTAATGGCATAATAAAGTAATATGAGCATAATTCTGTGTGTGTCAGTGTGTGAATGAGAAACATTATGATGTATTAACATGAAGCAGGGCGAGTAACATAACACTTGGCTTTGCAGAAATCTGTGAATCACATAACTATGCAGCACTTTATTTGTATTCAAATGACATAATTGAGATATCTATGGTTGAATAACAGTGACAGGATCTTATATATTAATTTTTATAATCTATATATGGCTCTGATGTCAAAAAGAATCATATTGTAGGGCTATTTCATAGCCTATCAGCCTGTCACAAGCTGAATCCCCTTGAACACTCTAGAATCGTCTGCGTATTTATTTATTATTTAAATTATTTATTTTCCCAGACTGGGTTCTGCCTATTCCATATAGACACAAAAAAAAGTTGTCGGAATGGTTTGACCTGCGGTTTTAGGGCATCGAATTGTAGTGAAATTAATTGACAGTGTATGTCTACAAATAGTCATTGTGGTATAAACTTAAAAATACATTCACACTAAAACATCGAGTCACACTTACAAGAAATAAAGTGACAGTTTCTTTGTTATTATTCCTTTTTTTTTACTCCGTGGTGACAAAATTTCACTTTTAAATAAAAGTTGCGTTGTTTTGTATTTGATCTTAATCTATTTTTACCGTGTGTCGAATTATCTTCTGGAAATTCCGCCCTGACGACATCTGAGACAGGAAAACCAACCTGGCCCCTCCGACAAGCACACCACAAAGAGCAGTGTCTGATTCTGGTGAAATATCAGCATCGTAGCCTTGCAGACACTTATTACAAGACTAATAAACTCGAGGGATTAAGTGGGTTTGATTAAGATAAAGAGACAGTCCTGACACTCAAAAATAGCCCTGACTTGAATGAATCAAGATTTGTTTTGGCCATAATTGATGTTTTTGTTACTAATGTTAGAATAAATCACATCAAATCGAACTACTGACAAAAACTTGGGTTTTATGTTTGTTTTGACCTAATTGGCTGCAGAAATAGTTTGTGAGGTCTTGATTTCTGAGATTTAAGAAATTAAATTCTGTATACTGTTTTATACTGTTTGGGAAGTGAATATAATATAAGAAGATGTACCGCTTGACAATAGGTGCAATAAAATATCATCTTTACACATTTATTGAAAGGTTGCACTTATTTAAATAGAAGAAAACTGTAAGTAGTGTTATACAAAACTGGCATTTGCACTTTTAAACTAGGAGCTAAAGCAAGATAAAACTTGATATTTTAAATCATGCATGGATTCTGTGTGCCACCTCGTGTTTTTTGTACACAACAAGGATAAACATTTCCTATTGCTGCTTTTGGGAGTGATTTTTGTGAATCAGAGCATATCTAATGTTGTCATTCAGAAAAACGTGTCACATGTATCAGATGGAAGCTTGGCCACCCGTGCTGCGCAAGCATTTTGACCGCATTAACAGCTGACGTTTACGTTCAAATAACTGACACTAGCACAGAGGCCACATACACACAACTGAACCACTTCACCTCTGCCGCCTTCTTACAGTATCTTTATTTTGTTGCAATCAGAAGCAGTCCAGCATGTGAGTGTTTTCCCACTGTAAACTGTGGAGCAATCTTTTTTTGTAGCTGTAACTGAGTAGCATAGTGTAAGGATAAGAAAGTGGATTGTGGTTTCTGTTTCCTTTGCTAATGTGCCTTTATTGATTTCTCTCTTTCACAAAACTAAGGTCATCAACTGCATTTATTAAGTTTAGAGCACCTATAGGAGCGCTACCTTAAAAATGATGCCATTCATTTTTATTTTATTAGTAGTTGAATTTGCAGACATAGGTAGCAATCATCCATATAGCTGTTTAAAAATCTCGCTGCTGTGTTACATCAGATGTTTGAAGTCATGTCAGATGTTGATGGAAAAAAACAAGCTAATGTTTCCTTTCTCTCCCTAAGATGAAGTCCTATCGAAGTCCTAATATGGACGTCCTGGGAAGATGACTCAGCTTTGTATTGTAGTCACGAGTTATGAGTGGGTGTAGGTCGGATGGGTGGCAGAGGAACTTTTGTTTATTAGCATCAGACAGTGATGAGACCAGATAAAGGTGTGCCATGGAAAGTAGACAAGCTCATAAACTCCTCATAACTGATCTGAGATATCTGAAACTTGATCTGAAATATCTTCTTTTAAAACTAAACTTTAGAATTGTAGTGATTTGTTAGTATTTCAAGAACCAAGAGGTGTGTCCAGTTTACATGCCTGGTCAAATAAACATTAAAAGGCAGTTTAGATATTAGAGTTCATTCCTTGAGTTTTGCCTGTTTCTATCTGCCCATAAAAAAAAGATGTTTGGCAGAATGACAGTCTTAGTATGCATTCACTGTCATTCAGTGGCCCTTATTTAATGTGTTGGTGATTTATTTAAATTATAGTGAGAGTATTATGCTGGGAGTATTGTATTGTGAAATCTGTATCATGTATCAAACTGAATCGTGACAGGAGTGTATTGTTACACCCAAAGTAACAGTTAATTTGGTGTTAAGAGAAGAAAAAAATGTTAAATGTCGCACGTACAGTAAAAACAGTATTGTTTTTCATAACAGTAATTTCTGTGTAAATGCATTTTGGGTTAAATATAACCACATTTGATTTGTCAGATTCCGTTATACACAATTTATAGTATTTTACACAGTCATAGTTATGCATATGACATGGTATTATAATAATCAAATAACAGTAAATGTTATTATCAGCAGCGCCACTCAGTAAGTAATTCGATTTTGTTGGTCTGATTAAAAGCCAATTATATGCCATTATGTGGGTAGTTTTTTTCTTTTCACATCCTCAGGAAGTTATTCAAAGATATTATGTCAGTATCCAAATCAGTCTTTTCTTGAGTCAAATTATCTCCTTGTTTGTATCATTTTAATGAGTAATAATGTCCCTGTGGAGTTTTTGGCTGTAGTTTCAGTGAAAGCTGTAAATTTAAAGGAAAAACAAAACTGTTAGTAGGGCTTGGAGATAAAAAGATAGTGATAATGCTATATGATATATTTTTCCTTAATAGAACGATAACACATGTTCAATATAATGTTTATGCACCAAAAGCTACAGTACGTAAGCTATGACTGCTATATAAGTTGGCTCTGAGTGCCATTCGTCAGAATCTTTCGACTGAGAGTGACAGTCATCGACTCACGTGCAGCCTCATAGCATGGCAGCTTACGCAATGCTCCTTCCCTTATCTCAGGGAATCAAGGTTACGTTAGTAACAGCAGTCCAGTATCATTGTGCTATAAGCAAGTGCAGAACAAAGCCACTCTGTAAGCCATGCCCCGGAGTGCCCCTAATGAGGGCTTCTAAAAAGCATGAGCCAATAATGAGACCCAAGCCAGCAGGCTGAGGTCTGAATAATAAATCCCTCCCCACTACTAAAAGGGGATTAGGTAAATTAGGCAGACAAAATCCATGCCTGAAGGGCAGGGACATCCAAGTTATAAAATATGGCAAAGGTAGATGGCAAAGGCCAGCTGGCTGCCTCACCAATTGAAACTCCACTGGACCAAACCCAGGAGGAGGCCATTCCTCTGGTGGAGTGTGCCCTCTCACCAATAGGACACAGTAAGCCTGGTGAGGCATAAGCCAGGGCTATAGCCTCAACTATCCAGCGAGTGAGTCTCTGCTTCGTAAACAGCAGCCCTTTAGAGTGGTCTCCGAAGCATACAAAGAGCTGCTCTGAATGCCTGAAATGGGCCAGAGCACTCAGTATACACTCCAGGAGCCCGAACCAGGCAGAGTGAATTGGGACCCTGCTCATCCTCTGAGTTAGAAAGAGCTAGAACGGTGATAACTTGTGCTCTGAACGGAGTGGAGAGCACTATCGGCACATAGCTGTGTCTTGGTTTGAGGACAGCTCTACAGTCGTTAGGCCCAGACATAAGGCATGGAGCACTGACTGACAGTGCTTTTTCTGGTTTTCATGTTGACCAACGCTAAAGCCAAAAGGAGGGCGGTCTTAAGTGACAGGGGCCGTAAATCGGCCGGAGTGACTCAAAGAGGTGGATTCATTTGTTGTTTGCCATTTGTTTATGTAGCTACATGAACGTGAACAAAACAGGTTTCAGTATCAGAGTAAACATGAGTTTACCCCATATGCATATAATGCAACTGAAGAGACCATTCAAAAGGGAACAGCGCCACACAGACTAATTATCAGCTCAAACAGCAGCGCAGTGCATATTATATTATTAATGTAGATGTGACGAGAGGGGCGGGGCCGAGAGCCGTGGGAACGGAGCGAGGCCGGTGGGGTAATTGATAATGAGCGACACCTGCACCACTCACCAGTCTCAAGTCTCACGGAGGATCTCCGGAAGGATACAAAGGAGGGCGTGACGAAGGGATAGCCCCCGGGAGGAAAGAAGAGCGAGGACCAGGCTGGACTATTTGTGTGCTGGTTTGTTTCTGTGCGCGGCAGTCGTCCGCGAGGGGCTGTCGCGCTATGTTGTGTTTATTTATTTTATTATTAAAATCTTAAATGTTCGCCGGTTCCCGCCTCCTTCTTCCCGATCTACAAACTTTGTTACACTGGTGCCGAAACCCGGGAAGGAAGTGATAACGCTGCTGCTGTCATGTCATCTCCGTCAAGTTCGCCGTTTGCGGAAGTCATCCACTCGCTCGCGGGCCTCCACCAAGAGCATCATCAAGCGCTGCTGGACATGAGGGAGGATCAAGAACGTAGATTCCGGGCCCCCGTCCAGACGCAGCAGGAGGACCGCGAGCTGTTCCGGAGCTGAATAGACCGGGAGGTTCGGGCTGGGGAAAGTCCACCTGCCCCGGCCCTGCCAGCCCACCTACCCTTGAACAAACTGAGCCCTCAGGATGATCCGGAGGCCTTCATCGACCTCTTTGAGAGGACCGCCGAGGCATGTGGGTGGCCCCGGACGAACTGGCCAGTGCGCCTCATCCCGCTGCTGTCAGGGGAGGCCCAGATGGCTGCACAGCAGCTGCCAGTTCAGAACCTCCTTGCCCGCTACTACGGAATGACCGCAAGACGAGCATCCTCCAGCCTGGGAGTGTCTGGCCGACGAGACCTCTCGGCAACAACACCAGATCAGCGGATTTTAGAATGCCTCAGCCTCCGATCACTGGAGCTGGACCGGAACACGCATGCCGAGCCTTTGTCCGTAATGCGTCCCCGCCAGCAGCTCGCGAGTAAACTAACCTCTCATCCCAGGAGACGCGATGACCCGCAAATGGCTGATATGGTCTGGGCAGAAGCGGGGGGGGGGGTGGGGGGGGGGACTGCCTGACCAGTACATCGACCACGTGGTGATCGCGAGCCAGTTCGTTAGAACGCGGCGTACGCACCGAACAGTGCCCAGTGCGCGTACAAGTCCACCGGAACGCCGCGTGCTTGGGGGGGAGGGGCTTGCGCCATTTAACGGCGCGAGACCAGATGCGTGCCGGGGGGGTGTGACCAAGGCGACAGGGCGAGAATACCTGCCCTACTGTCTTTATCCTGTAATACATCATACTCTCTACTCTAAACCCTGCTAACTCATCATAGCGTACATTAACGTAGGCCGGGGGAATGCAGGCCCCAGATTCAAGAGACTCCAGGCGAGGTCTTGACGCGGACCCAAGGTTACGTTCTTTAAATTAAACAATATAATATATAAAAAATTAGTGGTTCCTCTAGCTATCTCTTCCTTCAGGCAAGTGCCTTCGATCAGTTCCTCGACAAAAGCGGGAACGCGGGGGATGGTTGGGACAGCCCTGTTGGCACACTTGCGTGGGTCACCCAAGCGGAATTGTTGCATTGAGGTGCTCCGGCTGCACAAGAGGCAGACGCGTTGAGGGACACTGACCATACTCCGGGTCAGCACTGACGCGACGCCACCACGCCACAGCGCACTGCCGCCCGGGTCCAGGCGGCATGTCCCAATACCTAGTGAAGTATAAGGGGCTGCCGGCGCTACCTATGGCGCTCTGGATAGGGATTCAGATACACTAAGAATTTACCCCCCCCCCCCCCCCCCAATCCAGAACCTTAAGCATCCACATAAAGCCTAATTTAGACCGCGTCTGTGCGCATTGGATCAAGAGCACATAAGAGCTGCGTTTGCCGTCGGAGTGCCGGCTGCCGTAGCCAGAGTGCTATACCGGGGACATGTGGTGCAGGCTAATTCAGATAGTGCTCTACCTAGATATCCGAGTTCCGGGGGTGCTTCAAAAAGCATAACCCGTGGAGAGGAAGGGTGCGTCGCCAGTCCCAACCCGACCACCCTCAGGCCCATCGCTAATTACTGGGCCAACAAGTGGCCCAGCTTAATCACTTTGATTGGTGGTATTTGTGCCGGACCCCACAGCCGATGTCTCTTAGGGCAAGCGACAGAAAGCGCAGGCAGCAGAGGATGTGGAGGTGCAGGCAAGGCGGAAGGCTAGGTGGCCTAAAGGCTACCGACAGATTCCGCCTGAGCGACGCACAAGGGGTGAGCCGAACCGTAGGGAGGTTTGTGGTGTAGCAGCGCGGCGTTCACGTGCCGAGACAAGCTACTCGCGGAGCGTGATGACTTTCCCTGGAGCAGTCTCGGCCCGTTGCGACGCCTGAAAAATGCCATTTGAACAAGGAGTTCTTTTTTTATTTTTTATTTTTCTGGAGGACTTTTCTTTGGAGCAGACCGTAGAGCTCTGTATTTTTTCCTTAAAGTTCAACAAAACACAAAGCGCGGGCGCTTCAGCGCCGGAGGTTACGCAAGCTGCACCCATGCAGAGCGAGAGACTCATGGGCTTCAGCTAGCGTTCTCCTTCCCTACTGGCTAAGCCCAGAAAGTGATGGCCACGAGTCCCAGTCTCTCTCTCTACCACGTTCTCCAGTCTGTCTTTTTTTTATCTGGTCTCTCCAGGCTAATTACTGCAATCAGTCACAGGTGTTCATCATTTTGCACTTGACCTACTTACCGCTCCTCTCCCGTCACTCTCTCCCGCTGCAGACTTCGCTGAACCACGCCCCCCTCGCCACAGTAGACAAGTAGCATTTGTATTTATAATAAATGCATTTAGGCTTCGTTTTCAAAGAAATAACGTAGAAACCATATAGTTACATTTTACCATGGTAGGGAGGTGCATGGATTTACCTTTGTAGGAAGTCGTTCACCCTTCTAGCGCCTACCATGATCTTTTATATAGATGACAATGGTAATGTTAATAAACGTGTTTTTATTTTTTTATCATATGTATATGAGGATTGTTCACGGTTTGCTACGGCATTGTTACTGTTTTTGTTAATGAACATAAATTTACATCTGCCTTGTGCTACGAAATAAGTTCTCTGCTAAAGATATTTAGTAAAGGGGAAAAAAATCGCTGAAAAGAGGATTTTACTGGCAAAGTTTACTCATGCATATTTTGATGTAGAAAATTTCCTTTATTATTATAAATGCTTGGATACGGTACCATCATGATTTAGCTAAACTGTTCACCTGTTTGGACCAGTGTTTGTCAGGTTTCTGACAAAAAAAAACAAACAAAACTAAAAAAGCATGCAAATGTAAAAAGAAATGTTAGCTGAAATATACACAAGAAAACAACGAACTGAGGCTGGTTTAGAGCACAGTGAAAGCTTATTACTAGCCAACAGTAATGCGCGTACCCAGAGCCAGTTTTCTTATAAAAAATCAATCATTAGCGAACATTCCAATCAATATTAAAATAAAGAATGATGCCCCCCCTACAGAGTGATTCAGACAGCCAGCGCTACTGCTTGTGTAATATACACGAGTGTCGCACAATGCGTTGTTGTTGTCATGCTAATCACGCCTTGTGCTAGCTAACTATCTGCTGAAACTATACCACAGAAAAATAAACATTTTTCATGATATTGATGAATATGTTGGCTAGGTATATAAATAAGCTGAACTGTTAGATGACTGAAATTGTTGCAAATGACTTGCACTGCGGGAATAGGGGAATGGGGCTTCGGCGGTCTGTTGACTCGTTATATATCACGACCCAATGTAAACACAAACTTCCATAGACCGTAGGAAACATTTCGTAGTGCCCTATCAAAGGCCTTGCTGCTAACCATAAACTATACAGCAACGCAATTGACCCCATTAACACAAACAAATTAGGGGTGTGGACCGCTTTTTCTTGGTAACAGCAGTCACACCCAGTTATTGATAGATAGGAATTTTTCAAAAGAATGCAAGTTTAGGGAGAGAATCCCCTACTTACGGTGTTCTGTATCAACAATATTTATGAATGAGATATGCCACTCGGGGTTGAGTGACTAATAATCTGATTTTTTTACATACTATTCTTAGACGTTTTTTTCTTTTATTCTTGGTTACTGTAGGCATGTGAGTTAAATAAAATCCATATCATGTAGATAGGTGTAGGATATTGACTCTATACTTTTATATCATGGACTTTAAATATGAAAGTGTACATACACTACACATGCTCATACTAATGCAGCTGTACTGTACATCTACAGTGATGATATTTCTGTTTCTTTCTAGTTATTCATATCTGTCTACATTTACATGTTTGTATTTCGTCCATTTCTTAAGTGGTGTCTATTGTCAGAAACTGCTACATCTAAAGAAATGTGATATGGTCAGTAAAAAAAAGGTGTTCTAATACTGACTCAGCAAGTGTAAAGAATAGCCTGTTGTTTCATAGTAAACATTGTATTTTGCACTCATATCTGTAATCTGTAATCAGATATGTCTTTGTTTAATGCAGCCTGACAGAGATGTCAAAGCATACACCTAAACAAATATCAGCAACCAAAGAAACACCACTACATAATAATATATAACATCACCTACCTGGTGCTTACATCTAATCAACAAAAAACTCTCCGTAAGCAGACTAATAGCCTGCGCATACTAGCCCAAGAATACTGTCATGTAGTTTCTGTAATGTTTTATAGCATACATTATCTTTACACATTTTTTTGAGAAATCAGTCTGTGGACTAAAAGACAAAAGCTGAAACCTTATGGCAAAAATTCACAGTAATTTGTTTAAAGGAAAACTGGCACAGCACACCAACACCAATGCCTTCTGAAGAGTCATCCCAATTGTAGCCCCACTGTTTTGCGGCCTTCAGGCCGTGCACTAATCAGTCACCTTACGGAATTAATTTACAGCCAGTATTGTATCAGGCGACAACAGTTAGATGAGGGTTGCGGTGATGCCCAACCAAGACAATGATCAACGCAAAAAAGCACCAATGGTGGTTTCTGAGTTATAGTCAGATTGTGTTTTGCTCAGAACTATACATTATGTGAGGTACAGCAACAGAAATCAGTTATTTTTTAAAGAGGTTTGCCCAAACTTATTCTTGCTCTCCCCCAGTAGAATATAGTTTACATACATACAGTATGTCTGTTCATCCTACCATCCTTCATTATTCCTGTCTCTCCCTCTCCTAATGATCGGACCGCCGAAAATGTGCGCCATGCGGATTTAGGATGATGAAGGAAATATGACATTCATATTCCCAATTGTAATGGCAGCACGAAGACGCCATTACAGAGTGTGCCTCCTGCAAAGGAGGTAGCTTGGTTGAGGGACCATGAAAGATTTGAATGCCTGGCCTCATACTGCCATCACGAGCCATGTTAGTGTAATATTGTTCTTTTTTTTTTTTTTTTTTTGGTCTATGTAGTGTTTATAGATTTTATGCCCGTAGCTACATAGCACCATTAAAGTCGTGGCCACCTAGCATGGTTAGAGAGTCGCGAATCTTAACCCAAGGTTGATTTTTTTTCTTTGTTTTTTTCTTATAGGGTTCGTAGTCTGTCGTACGGAAGGGATTGTCAGCGTGGGCGGCAGTGCAATGTACAGCACTCTCTCCACTCTCAATCTACCATGACTGAGGTGCACCTATGTTGAGACAAAGGCCACCGAAAGCCCCAAGCTGCCCCCTCTTCCGGGCCGCGGCAGCTATAAAGCGCCTGCCCCTGGCTCTGGGTGCTATGTGCTTCAGTTTTGTGTGAGTTCACTGCTGTGTGTGTGTGCACTTTGGATGGGTTAAATTCAGAGCACTAATTCCAAGTATGGGTCTTAGTACTTGGCCACATGTCACTTCACTTAAATGAATTTAACAGCATAACTGAACTGCCATTGCTTTGCTTTATGCTTTCAATATTGACTGATTTGTTTATTTTGCAGATCAATGAAAAGCAGCAGTGTCCTTGTAAGTAATTCATTTATGCTACAAATTTGACTGACATGATCTTTATAAACTTGCCTGTTTAGCATGACAATAGGATACTTATTACCCTGTTAAGAATTTGCTGTCTGCAATACAAGAATACAAGTATTCCTGTTGCTCAAACAGTAAAGTATGCGCTAACAAGATACATTAGCAACAGTATTGCATCTGGCTCTTGTGGACAGATTTTGTGACAGAAATGGTAGCCAATCAGGTGTCTCGACTACACCCAATTTAGTTATCAATGTGAATGAACAACCCCCCCCCCCCCCCCTACAACTAGCAGGAACTTGTATTGCCACTAGATTAGCTATGCTGCACTGCATGTGAAATGTTGTATTGCAGCGTTAAGTGCTTATTCCTCCTCCAATTTACTACTATCCATAGAAGGCCAGATCTAGCCCTGCCAGGTTTTTATAAGCACTATCTGAATGTATATTTTTTTTTTTTTTTTGTTTTTTTTTTTTTTCTTTTTTTTTTCTTTTTTTTCAAGATGTTACCCAGACAACGTAGTTACAATAAAGGTGTGTCACTGTACTCCTCACAGAGGTGTCTGTTCGCAAGAGCGCGCTCTTCTTAGTTTTTCCTCCAGCAAGCTAGTTTCCTGTTACAGAAACCAGAATGCACATCCATGTTATTATTTTGTATAAAGTTCTTTAGCATGCAGACGTGCAACAGTTTAAAAATAACACAATCAAACATCATCCTTCAAGCATAATGGAATGCAACAGTGACTGCTTGCTTTTCAGTGACTTTGAAATATTTTGCATTGATTTGTTTGTCATAGGGATTTGTGGAAATTGGGATTTGTGAAAAAATTTATATGAACCAAACTATTGCAAATGACAGAATCTAATAAAATGTTTTTACAATCTCAGATATGTTAGCGATCAAATTGGTTTCTATATATTTTAATGGGAATTGCTATAATGGGATTTGTACTTCTGGATCCTGATTGATATGCTGCAGGCTCTCCACAGTGATTTCAGAGGTTGTTTATTACAAGCAAAGTAATTAATGAAAGTTAACGAAAGTTAATAAAGTGTAAACTTTTCAATATGGTAAAAATTGAAATATAATATACATAATTTAAATGTATATATTTAAAATGATATAGGCTAGTTCACCCAAAATTGAAAACTGTCATGATTTTCTCACCATTTCTGTTTTTTGTCCATACAATCAAAGTCAGTTGCGATTATAATAATTGTGCTGACCGACCCTAATGTATCTTCCAATCATGTTCTTTTTATTTTAAGTATCCACTGAAGATAGAAGAAAGAAGGTCATACAGGTTTGAAACAACATGATGACAGAGTGCATAGGAAAAGTTTGATGTCATTAATTTAGCTTTTAATTTTGTCTTGTTAAATAATGCAGTTTGTTTATTTTTTGACAGTGTGGGCCCGCTTTCTTCTAGCCCTGGAGGCCGCTTTTACCGTTTATCGATTTGATATTGGAGTGCGGTGGTGGTTCACAGGTGGAGGTTTGCAGTGTTGGTGATTGTCACTGTAATCATTGTGCTTTATTTGTCGTACCCGAAGAAAAGACCAAGAGTTGCAGCCTCCTCTTTAAAAATTGACGCTGCATGAGACGAAGTTAAACACATAGGCTTGTGATATGTGACGAAGCTGCCAGATAGCGGGCAGCGATGGCCGACGAGAGCATTGGCTAACGCGAGCCGAGGTACGGCCGTGGAGTAAGATGCGAATGCGCACTCACGGTCTCGAGATCCAGAGGAGAAGCTCAGCATCCGGAAGGATAAAAGGAGAAGGGACGCAGGGGTCCAGTGCTGAGCCCGCAGCAGAGGACCAGCCCGCCATGCGACTTTATTTTAGTGTTTGGTTATGTTAGTGCGCTTGGGACAGGTCAACGATGTTGGCGGCTGTCTAGTGCTATTTGTGTTATATTGCATATTAAGAGTTTTCTTGAAATGCTTATGACCAGTCCCGACCTCCTTCTTCCCGGGTCGTGGTGACTAAGGAATTGTACAGCTTGTTAATATTTTTTTAACCTTTCTAATATTGTTTCAAACCAATGGATACTTTTTATCTGTGTTAGTGTTTATACTTTAGAAATGATACCTGTCTTAAAAACAGACGGATTTGAATTGCTGTATTGACACAGCGATCATCGGATCAATTTTATAACATACTGTTGCTTCGATCAGGGACCTATCCTATGCAGTTGGCGGGGATGCAACTGGTCGTGGTCTGTTGGAAGTGCCTTGCGCTCACAACCAGTGGACAGGCACGGTTGACCGCTGAGTAGGAGGGCACCCACGAGCGTGAATAGGACCGAGGGCGGCAGATCCCCCCCGCCGAACGCAATTGCCTGAACAGCGTAGGAGAGGATGCGTTCCGAGGGGCAGGGGCGACTGCTACTACCCTAGCACCGGCGCCCCCGCGTTGAGCTAAAGGGCAGCCACCTCGGCCTTATGAATGTTGTAATCGTTATATAGTTATAAAATCTGATCTTGGTCATCTTTGAAATATACCCATTTCTATCAGGCAGAAAGTACAGTACAAAATAGGACTACAGCTCCAAAAGGCGTCCCTTTAAGTTTCCTTCCAAGTACGTACATCTTACAACCTGGACGTTCAGCCCTTCAATGACTCTTAGTTTTATATAGTCAATACTCTAATCTTTCATAGCCAGGCCCTAAGTGTCTTGAACATTAGGGACTGGGGGTGCAAACTGATTGTCGTTCAGGAATAAAAAATTAAAGGGGTTTAAAGGGATTTCATTTGGTATTCTTAAATGATGTAGTAGTTCTGACTCTTTTCTAATTACATGTAGCTCTATTATCTGTTTGTGTGTGCGATTGATGCTACATTATAGGCGCTGTAAAGCTTAAAGGATTTATGTTTGTCTTTTTAATTAAATGATCATGACGCGTGTCAGCTATACATGATGAAATAAGGATATGAAGCAAAGTTGCAGCAACATTAATCCCTCGAATAATATTCTAACTCTGACAATGCGACATGTCAGGCTTTTGCTATATTTCATAATAAAATTTCTAAGTGATCCCAACATTTTTGCGCAGTAGTGTAACGGGGCTGATGAGACGTGAGAAGTGTGGATCCATCTGCAAGCTTTATTAAAGAGACGTAGTACACAGGCAAGGTCAACACAATGGCAAACAGGTATATGGCGGGAAAAAACACAAGAATAGTCCTAGGGCAAGCACAGGTCGACGATCGGCAGACAGAATCAAAAAAGGGGCAAGACTAAAGGGGTAAATCCAGGAAAACAGGCAAAGATCAAAAACCGCAAAAACAGGCAAGGCAAGGAAAACACAGAGACTCGGAATGGGGTATGGGCTAAACAATACTCAGCCGAGAAAGGTGGTTAGAGTGGGTGTTATATAGTGTGTGAGGTGATTAGAAACAGCTGTGTGTAATGAGTGCAATCAGGGCAGTGTGCAAAATGTGCAAAGAATGATGGGAATGTCTAGTACGGGGTGCATGACAACAGTTTGTTGTAGTGACGGAGTAATGTAATGAAAGGGACATCTGGTGGTGAATAAACGGAAGTCCATGAACCGAATTCGTGACAAGTAGTATACATGAAAGGGGTGTGAGGGGTGAGGTTTAAATCAAAATAGTCACAATGTGCTATGCTATCTGCTGATAAAAGTTCTTTCCCCCTTGTACTGTAGTCATTGATTTATATTCATACAGTGTCCACTATTACTTTGTGGGAAAGGAATGGCACTGCTAGATTTTATTAGATTTGTATCAAATGTCAGTTTAAAACATTAGTCATGAATTTTGTTTAATAATATCTCTTTGTAACGACTTCTTCCTTTTAAACACTTAGGCCTCTTCTATCTAGATGCAAAATCTTTTGGGAGATTTCTGTTAATAAAATTCTGTAAGAACATTTCAGTTTGTACCTGATTTATTTTTCTACGCCTCAGATAAGTTCAGAAAGTCAGCAGCTGAGAAGACGAGAGCAGCGTTGTGAAGGTGTGGCTCCGTTAACACTGACACTGAGTCTGTAAACTCATTATGTCATCTGACAGGTAGCTATGTTCACATATACACTGGTGGGTTTGCCTGACATTGAAGTGGTCTTTGAGGTTTCCATCTCATTCAACACTGCCCACACAAAATACCCTCCATGTCAAGCAGTTAATCATATCTGAACACTGAATTTGATCTTAAATGCATAATTTCAAACTGGACATTTAGAAATGACATTTATATCACAAAATACAGCACTCAATTAGGTTTGATTCATTAACATTAATATATTAGCGTTTGTGAACTACAATTGTTAGGGTTAGGGTTACAGTGTTTATGTACTGTATATACACACAAACAATGTACAGCTGCTTTAAGTCATACTAATTCATAATCCACTATTATTAACACTTGAAATGCAAATATATTAGTATATGTAGGAAGTAATATTAATAAATGCTTTAAATGTATTGTTTATTGTTAGTTCATGATAGCTAACACATGAACTAAATGTTAAATTAAGTAGGGTGGTACATTCAGCACACCCGCAGACAGTTCATGGCCTGATGTATGCTGTACATTTAAATGACTAGAACTGGCTAAAAGCACCAGTTCCAGTTTCACTGGCTTTAGGAATCTGCACAGATGTTTTTGCAGAGAAACTGTTGATCAGATGATCAGAATGCCGGGAAATAGTTCTGTTTACATGTTACCAGCAGCAACAAAAGATCAACTTATTGCCTTCAGCAGGGTGAGAGAGTAAAAAATTTAAAGTTTACTTTGTTGATTCTAATTTTAGTGACATAGTACTATTCCCGTGACCCTGCATACATGCTTAATATATTATTTATGCAAGGAATATCACAGGCCGTTAGTACTGAAAGAGATATTCACTTCAAACCTCTCATATTTTGTCACAGCAATAGATCAGCAATAGATAAACTTCACTACACTTCAGTATATGTGAGTGCTGGGAATTCCCCCAGTTTTCACCTCATCTTAGAGGTTACAGTGGTTGCCATATTAACAGAAGAATTAAGGGCTGTCTAACTGCAGTGCAGCCAATCATGTGCCACTAAGATCACCTCACATATCATGAAATGATGCACAAATTAGTGAACTGTTATGACCCTGACATTCAGCACTGACTGCCAGCTACTTCAGCCACTCATATGCCAGAGAAATAATCACACCACCTTCTATTTTCTCTTCACACTACGAACAATTTACCAGTGGAAACCTGCTCAACTTAGCTGTTGTGGTATAAATTTTTTCTACCCAGAGTCCTTAGTGCATCATCATTTTTTATGTTCTCTATTCCCATCATGCTATGAAACAAAACCTCTCTGCAGTGTCAAATGTGACAGGTGTAAGATATTGTAGTTCAGTTTATCATAAAAAAATGTTTATGATCATTTAAAATCAGTCATTAAAAACTTCACAAAGTTGAAACAAATATGGCAAAAAAAAGTTACATCTTGGCAATGGTTTTGCATACTGAAAGGAAACTTTTTATATGTCTTAGCCACAGTATCCTGTGGGCACCTGAGTAGACATGTCACTGCACCTGAAATCATATAGATAACTCTGTATGAACTTTTTATACTGTGGAACAAAGACAAAGATATGTTGTCCGTGTTTTCTGTCCATACAATGAAAGTCAATGGTAACCTAAACTATTTGGTTTACCAACATTCTTCAAAATATCTTCTTTTGTGTTCTGCAGAGGAAAGTAAGTTGTGCGAGTTTGGAATGACATGAGAGTGAGTAAAGAATGACTGAATTATCAGTGCCAGTATTCTTATATTAGCCATACTGGCCATTTTAAATTTGGTTATAAATGTTGTTTTGCTGCAATACTTGCTGTAAATACATTACAAAAAAGCTTGGAATGTGCTGTTGGCACCAGGACCTGAATGATTTTTGCGTGATATTTGCTACAATTGTCAGAGTGAATTGTTGTTTTATTAGTTTAACATTTTGTCTCCATCTGGTTTGCGGTTTTGAATGGTTTCCTAGGATATTTGTACTGACACTGATATACACAAATTAAAGTGAATATAACAAGGTATTTCCGGTCAGGATTGTCAGATCTGTTTATGATTTGTTCTTATGACCAGGTCCCAAGCTCATGAGTCATAGAAGAAGACAGGAAGTGCTATTAGAACTTGAGAACATTATGTACAACAACGTATATTAACACACTCGCTTTACCCGTTGTCGATGCGTTATTAGATGGTGAACTTGATGGTGAACCATGATAATGCAGGTCCATACCATCATTACAGAAGTGATAATGTTTCCCCGCACATGACATTAATAAACTGCATATCATCTAGAAAAGCAAGAAAACACGTCAACATTATAAGATGACTTAATAAATAAGGCTCTCTTCAGCAACCCATACACTGTGAGAAAAAGGTATTTTTCTGCCAGGATGTTATCTGTTAACTTAGTTAACACTTAGTTAACACGCAATGCATAGTTAAAAATGTGGATTAAACACTTGTGAAAAATCAATATGGAAAATACCTTAATTGAGGCCTATTTTGTCACGCTTAGAGTGCAGTTTGTCTAGATGCACGGGGCGCCCCTCCCAACAGAAAGTGTGAAAACAGGAGTGACCATGAAGTAATTTGTGCAGGTGTAATATAATCTATGTAAATGTTCTTGCTTTTATGTGCTGCTGATGACTTAAGTTAGGTCATTAAATATATAAGAGGCCGAATTGACATTTAATTGACTTTAGGCACTTGTTTCCTTTGCCTTGATTATACGACACGTTTTACCTTACAGTTTACAACACAAAAAGTCAGCCATTATCTCAATATGCCACTCTGATTTTGACCTTATTTTGAGCAAGAATGCAAACATTAAGTGTTAGTCATAGTCATACTATGACATTCTGCTGGTAAAATATGCTACATATATATTCACATGTTTAAGAGTGGTTTTCCCACCAGTGGTTTAGGCTGTAGGATTGCAGAATGACTAAAGAAACGTTATCAACACGATGGTATAAAACTGTTAATTTCTTGTCTATTACCACCTACTGCCACTAATACCAACGACGGAAATAACTGCAGTTAGAAATAGCTAAATATGGGGGAGAGTGTTGCTATTGTTTGAATATAAAGGCTTAGAATTAATAATGTATAATTCTTCTATTATAAATATGTCATATAATTTGAATTAATGTAATAATGAAAAGTATGGTCAATGAAGAAAGGCATTTGGAATTTTTGATGCAGTGTCAGCAACAAATGTTCAGTTGCAAGCATTATACACACTTGATCTCTAGATGACTTTTTTTTTAAGTATATCAATACTCCCCTCTAACATGGCTCATGTCTGTAACTCATGTCAGATAGCTGGCTGTGCTCACAAAAACATCTGAAACTATTCCTTAAATCTCAGCTTTCTAGAGGTTTAAAACACATGAGCTCTCCTCAGCATCAAAGTCAGAAAATGACAAAAGCTAATGTTTTGTAATCACAAGTCAGGTCTCTGCTTTAGTCCTAAGATCTTGTTTATCCATACATTTTGTTTAGAATGAGACCATAATGTGCATAAAAGTATTTAAAAGTACATAAAAGTGCATTTTAAGACAAAACCTTCTCTGTTTTGTTACCTTTCCCCCAGTCCAGTGGAAGGTATTGCCTTTAAAAAGCACATACACACACATAACATGACAAAGTTTAGTGACAAAACTAATCACAATTTTTTAATTCTACCACAAGGCTTAAACTTCACTGATTACTTTGAAACAGATCTAATTATTGACAAACTACATAGTTCAACAATTATGACAATAAACTGTAATGGCATAATAAACAAGGTAAAGAATGTATTTTTGGGTGTGTCAGTGTGTTAATGAGTAACATTATTATGAATGAATAACATGAAGCAAAATGAGTAACATTATGACAACATGGTTTGCGTCTTTGCAGAGTTCATCCACATACTATTACATAATCACATAACTATGCAGCACTTTGTTTGTATATTTTGTTTGCATATAGTTTTATAATACATATGGCTCTGACATTAAATTAATATTACTGTTTATAGGATCTAGAGGGATATTTTGTAGCCTAGCATGACACAAACTGACACCCTCTGAATCAACACACATTCTGTATAAAAGCAGGCAGTCTTTTTTTTCAGTCCTGTAATTGCCTCACAGACCTTCACAAACCAATAATGAGAGCAACTGTGACTCATTAAAATGGATATTTAAGGCTATTCTTGTCTAAAGCAGCGATGCCATGTCTGGGGATTACAGGTGGCTCAACTGGCCAATGACTGACTACTTTGGTAGTTGGAAGAAACTTTCTGACTAACATATAAAGTGACCAAGAATGGTTTGTTTTGTTCTACATCATGTTTAGGGGCGAGTAAATGTCACAACAATAACAGACCAGAATTCAACCATACGTCAGTGATTCAAGATAAGTATTAAAGTAAATGTATTCCCAAAAACCAACAGAAAGCAGCCATTTCTTAGAATTGTATTTCATTTACCGTTAATATTTTAGGGGTGTGCACTTTGTCACCAGCACACACAACACTCAATACAGTCTTTCTGAACAGCTTTGTTTCCTGCTAAAGACCACCACACTAGACTCACGAGAATTCAGTTAGTCAGATTTAGACCTCTGAGAAAATATTTCCACTTATATAGTAGACATTTAGCAAACTGTGTGTAGGTGATCCATGGGTGTAACATCTGAGGCTGAGACTAAGGGTGCCCTGATTTAACCAGATAAGCTGGTTTTGGTGTCATGACAACAACTTTATGGACTCCCATCTCTCTATTCGTACATTTACATTCTTTTCTGACTATGTCAAGGGATTTGTTTTCTCTGTCCCTTCCCCCTATGACTAGCATATCAGAAAAAAACATCCTAACCACAAGAACACACCCTTTATAACTAAAACAAAAGTAATAAGCAACTGTTATTTTCCTTATTAGAAAGGTGTGTCACATACACTGTTCTAAATGGTTGTTCATATATAACGCATTTTCTTACTTGCTTACTGTAAAGGGCCTAGCACTTGAAGCAATGCAGCAAAATGGAGAAGACCAGTCTTGAGACATGGTTTTAAGATTAAACTTTTTACCTTTACATATTTACCTTTTTATTTATTTATTTAATTACATTTGTTTCATTATTTTTTTTTTTTTCTTTAACTGATTTTAACATCACACAGTGGTCACATATGTTCATAACGGTCCATTAGCAAATGTTTAAGACAAACAATTAAAAACCAGCTCAGTGGAACGCAGAACGTGTTCTTTGTAAACAGCACACCCACCATTGAATGAAAAATAGAAAGGGTTTGCCACACCAAGCATATGCTTTTACATATGTTACAGTATGGACAAGTAAAGTGGTCTAATTAAGAAAAATAAAGGCATCCTAAAAAAATAAATCGCTATTTGACACACGCTTTGAAGAGCTGGGTAAATATTTACACTGTGTCTACTGTACATGAAACATGACACTGCTATGGCAAGCCGAATTAGCTTTTATAGGGCTCAACAGTATTTGGACAAAGTGACATAATTACTATTGAGCCGCTGAAAATGGAGGTACTTTCCTTAAAATGGCTGTAACTCCTAAATAGCAAATGTCTTATTTTTGTGGAACCTCTTAAAATAAAGCTAAAAGTCTGCAATTCAATCACATCTTGATTGTTTCATTTCAAATCCATTGGAGTGGTGTATAAAGGCAAAAGCACAAAAACTCAGCCCAAATACTTCCGGACCTGGCTGTATAGTAAGATTTTCATCACATTATTTTTTTATTATAATCAAAATGTTATAATATATTAAACTTTCCATTGTACTTCTACTGGTCCCATAATGGTTGCACAAAATGACCCAGTGTATAGATCGACATTTGCCATTTGCCAATTGTGAGAGTGACTAACACTCACAAATAATGTAATGTTTTTAATTGTTACTTTATGTATCCATTTAACATTTTGTTTTGCTGTTTTAAAACATTTCCTATACTATTTGCACTGACAATGATAGAGAATACATTTAAAATACTTCATTAAAGTAGAACAGATTAATTAAATCATCCTATTTTCTAGTCAGGGGTATCAATTCTGTTTACTATATTATTATTCATTCTTATAGTCAGGTCCCAAGCTCATGAGTCAAAGAGGAAGACATTAGAACTTGAGAACATTGTGTAAAACAAAGAACAGTAACACCCACTTTCCCCTCTTGCTTGCTTCTGTTCGGAAAGAGTATGGACTATTTATAGTAGCTGGTAACCTTGATTGTGAACCGCAATGATGGTCCATACCATCATTACAGGAGTTATAATCCCTGTACATAACCCTAATAAACTCTGCATATCATTTAGAAAAAGCAAGAAAAATGGCAACATCTTAACATGACTTGATATATGATTAAATTCATGATTCTCAGACACTGTGAGAAAACAAAATCTGTAGAAAAACGGAAAAGGTATTTTTTTTTTTGACAATTGTCCATTTATTTTACAGACATTTATTTAACCCTAAAAAAGGCAATGCTTAATTCAAAATACAAAAACACAGTACACTGGGACCAATGTACTTTTATGTACTTTTCTTAGAGCACAGTCTTTGTAAATGGTACATCACACCATGACCACAAATGCTTTCATTTAGACCAGGGGTGTCCAAACTCGGTCCTGGAGGGCCGGTGTCCTGAAGACTTTAGCTCCAACCCCAATTAAACATACCTGAACCAGCTAATCAAGCTCTTACTAGGCATACTAGAAACTTAAAGGCAGGTGTGTTGAGGCAAGTTGGAGCAAAAATCTGCAAGACACCGGCCCTCCAGGACCGAGTTTGGGCAGCCCTGATTTAAACGCACCCCTTCCAACAGAAGCTGTGAACATTAAGAAATTTGTACAGGTATAATATCATTTATGTAAATGTTCTTGCTTTTATTACTTTAGTTAGGTCAATAAAAAAAATTGGCAGAATTGACATTATATTGCCTTTAAGTGGGTGTTTCCATTGTCTTGGTTATACAACCTTTTTCAAATTCTGAATGTAAAAGCTGAAAGTAAATCAATAATGTATAACTCTTCTATTGTAAATGTGTCATATGATGTGAATTATTAGGATAATAAAAAATATGGTTAATGATGAAAGCCATTTGGATTTAATGATTTACTGGTGCAGTGTCAGCTATATTGTACGTCACGTGCCATATTTCATAATGTTTCATAAACTATTGTTTTACTCAGCATGAGCATAAAACCTCTGACTTCTGTCTTGAGCATCAAATAAAAAAATTAATTAAAAATAACAACTCTGTTTTTAAGGTTTTTGAACTATCGAATGTAAAAAAAAAAAAGTTGGACCTTTAGGGGCTCTATGTGCATCATAAAAATAAGACTTAAAGGGGCGTTCATTAGCTTTTCACTTTTTTATGTAACGTGGTAAGGTGTAGTGTGTATGTTGGGGCATAAAAAAGATCTAGAAAGTTACAAACCTCAAAGTCCACTCCAAAGGGAGATAAATAGTTAATAAAAAATCCCTTTTCAAGAACTACAACGAATGGCTTATTTGGACTACAGCATTTGTTTTCCGGGCTTTGTGATATAACAAAGCGGCCCATTAGAATATCATTAAAAATAATTCCCGCCTACAGAAATTCGAATGGTTGGGGGGGTGGGGAGGGGTGAGGTTGTGGTTAGAATGAGACGACGAAGAAGAAGTGCTGCTGCAGTTAGTGCATCAGAGAAGAGCTGCTGTGCTGTAGCGTCAAATTTTCTGCATGTCTAGAACAATTCTTACAAGTAACAACACGACGTAGCTGGGCGCCGCGAACAGACACCGAACGGCGCCGCCGGTGTGCCTACACTCATAGAAAATAAAGTATTTGAATTTGTAAGATGTGGCGTGACGCGACGCTTCTCGTCCTGAAACGCTGTTTTTTTTTTTTCACCTCCGTGCCCTAACGTCTTTGTTTGGGCTTCCAAAAGTGGATGATGTCAGGAAACAGTGATTGCAATTTACTTTTTAACTCTGTTCATGAGCATTATAACCCCAATTTGCTATTGTGTGCTCTGTGCTGCGCATTTTACTGAGGACAGCTTCCACAAAATGAGTGAGTAGTGCCGGATTCGCCAAAAAGTTTTGTTGAAAGACGGAGCAAGTGGGCGTGGCAGTACTGAAACACTGTCTAAACTGTTCGCCAATCACAACACACTGGGAAAGCTAACCAATCACAACACATTTTGTTTTTCGGAAGACGGACCTTCATCAAAGCCGGAACTAATCGAGCGGTTTGTGCCAGCCTGGGGAGAGAGGTAATGTAATAATGTAAATTATGTGAAAAAATTATGCGTTTTTTCGATAAACACAAGCGACTGAGGATGTTCTAGTAACCCCCAAACACAAAACTCAACCAATTTGTTAAAAAAGAGAATAATAGGGACCCCTTTAAAGATAAACAGTGGCCTCCAACGCAAGTTCTAGTATCAAAAATATTGTAAATTTGTATCATATAGATATGAGGCTAGAGGTCTTACATTACTTGATGATCAAGGAAAGCACAGACCAAATTAAATTAAGGGATACAAAAAAAAATGCCTATAATTTGAGTTTATTTTAAAAGTGCTTGAAGCTGGTGCCTCAGGTCTTTGATTTTTCTCAACTTTTATTAACCAACTAATAATAATTACAACTTTTAAATAAATATGTCATGCATTTAGTTAGTACTTCTCAATTGAGCTTTTAATTAAGTAAAGATATATGCACTGGCATGTTAAGAACACAGATATGTCGCCCCAGTCGTCATTGCCACCGAATACTGGGAGGGAGCGAGGACAAAGGAGACGATGGGGGTGGAATCTCAAAACACAGAGACTTAATATAATATGGAGGAAACAGGAAGGAAACACAAGTGCGGCAAAAAGGGACGGCATGCATACGGCCAAGAACTCTGAACCCTTAAGAACTTAATCAGGGGAAGACGAGACACACCTGGGATCAAATTGGAAACAATCAGGGAGCAGGAACAGGAAGATAACCAAAAAAGGGCATAATAACACAAGCGGGAAAACTAGGAACACATAGGGAGGAAAACAATAAAACGGGAACACAAGTCTGACAAGCAGGATATTGATACTTGAATACACTAATGTTTGTCAAGTCAAATGTTCAATAAAACTTACCAAGCTAGTGTCCATTTTTTTGACAAGTACAGTCCATAGTTTTCTTCATCCAAACAACATAGTAATCCACAGTTTTCCACAAAAAAATATATATATTGATGTTTTTCTTTACTTTTGTACAGCTCCATGTAATTCAACAGACTCCAACTCCAACTCCAACTCCTGGAAATTAAACACCAATGAATAGCATTAGCTTACAGTGAAGGGCATGTGAATGTTTATAACATTATAATACAAAATATTAAACAAATACTAGCTAGGAGAATAGAAGTCTGTAACAATTGGCCACATCCATCACATATATATTTTCTGGTTCATTCAGATTCATTCAGAGACTTCAGCAAAAGGGAAATAGAATTACTATAGCCTCATATTTGCTGACGTTAGTTTACATTTTAACAACACACGAGTATTATTATTACTCTTGATCACCTGACTGGCCTTTACTCTTGTAAATAAAAGGTACCAGGAAGAAGCAAAAATGGGTTTTCACAGCAAAAAAATAATATTTTTTTTTTTTGTGCTCTCTAAAGAGTCAGTGAAAGATGTTTAATGAACCATTTTCTTTTATTCCAAAGAACTTTGTACACAGGATGTGGCACCATCTCTCTCTTCTCCCGTTAGGCGTCGCCACAGTGGAATTATCCGATTAGCCATTTGGTCTCTATATAATCCATTTGTATCACTTTTGGATGTAAAGATGAAAGGTATAATTTACTTTCAAAGGAACACAAATCTGAATTCATTTTTTGTGTGAACTTTAAACCTGTTTTTGATTTAGATCTTTCTGTGGTGACTTTTATGGAACATTATGACCATGTTCATAATGCAGCGGAACACAGTCATATACAGAAATCTTACACATGTGTATTTTTTTGACTCAGAACATCACTTTCTCTGAACTCCTGCTGTTTGAAACGTATAGTTATCAGCCACATCATACAATGGACAAGCCTGGATTTTGCTTGAATTGAGTCACAAGAACAGCAGTTGCTATTAGCAGATATAAATGTACCTTAGCAGATATAAATAGACAAGCGATTCTGTCCTAGGCCACATTTGTTTTTTTGTGTAATGCATCCAATAGCATCTAACAAAACATCTCCTAAATGACCCTATTTTTATCAGAGGTCTTTATGCATCAGCATCACAGTGAATGACTAAATAAGTATGATTGTTTTGTTAAGATATTTTGTTGACCAGAATGTGTACACCTTCTTTGTTTTGTTACCTTCCCCAACTCCAGTGAAAGGTACTTTCCAGTTGCTTTTAAGACACACACACACACACATACACAATGACCAAGCAATATGACAAAATGATCACAAAGATATGCATTTTTCCAATCACTTATAAGCTAATTATTTTAAAGATGGATGGCTATGCAATGGATGTTTGTATTTGCTTTCTTATGAGCTGCAATTTTAGTTCATTATAGTACAATTCCCTTCAGACCAATTTGAAGAAAAATGCATTAGCCCTAAATATAGTCCCTAGGTCCCAAAATACACAAAAATAAAAAATAAAATGATACTAATATTATATCTCTATATATATATTATAGAGATGATATCGCTATATATATATATTATATATTTAGATTTAAATACATTATGTTCATACTAGTTATATTAACACAGATTAATGACAGCGAGACTTTGCCTATTTAAAATATAATTAAACTTTATTTGGCAGTGTACCTTCCTGGACAATGAACTCTGCGTGTCGCTATTTGAGGCAAATGATGAAATAGACTGAGCCACTGACCAACTAAAAGGCCGTGCGCGCAGTATTTTTGGGTTATTTAAAGGCGGGTTAGTAATAAGCCCTATGCGCCTATAGTGGGGCCCACAGACGCCCGTACAGTCTGTTTATGATCCATCATGATCTTATTGAAAGAAACGGCCATCAAAGCTCCAAAAACGTAGCAAATACACTATACAGATATCATGCAGAAAAAGAATGAAATCTGCCAACATGCCGACACTGACAACAGCCTTATCACACGGAGCCCACGGACTGGTTGACACTGTGAAGCTAAGGCAGGTGAGCCGGGTAGGATCTGGATGGGAGACCTCCTTGGAAAACTAGGTTGCTGTTGGAAGAGGTGTTAGTGAGGCCAGCAGGGGGTGCTCACCCAGTGGTCTGTGTGGGTCCTAACGCCCCACTATAGTGACGGGGACACTACACTGTCAAAAAGCACCGCCTTTCGGATGAGACGTTAAACCGAGGTCTTGACTCTCTGTGGTCATTAAAAATCCCATGGCACTTTTAAAATTCATCCAGGTGGATGCTGCACACTGGTGGTGGTTGAGGAGGGACCCCCCACATGATTGTAAAGCGCTTTGGGTGTACAGCAATACACAATAAAGTGCTATATAAATGCTTCATTCATTCATTCAAGAAGGCTATTTAGTTTAGTAGTTAACCTTTCACAAAGTCATGCTAAAACATTCACAAGAGCACTACACAAAATTCTTATCTAGCAGTGTTTACTAATGAAAACTATTACAGTAAGTAGGCTATGTTGCATAAATAATAAACAAATAATAAAATTATCCACCCAGTAAAATATTGAAAAAAATTGGTGCAATAAATAAGGTAGCTAGTTTAACAATGTCCATCCCCGAAAACAGAGAAGAAAAAACTTTGTTGGAATTATTTTTTTTTTTTAAATCAGTCTAGTGTATATAACGAGTTGAATTTGTAGGTGTTATAGCCCAATTCTTAACACCCCACCCCAGACCTCGCTCATTTTCAAACCCTGGTTACGGCCAGTCTGAGGACTCAGGCACTGTCTAGCCCTCTTGATAATACCTGTCTACCCAAGCCATGCGCTAAATTTTAAATTCTGCTCACTTTACGACTTAGAAACCGAAAAATATGTGCCGCATTACAATTTATTATTGATTTAGTTTATAAAGAGCTCTCTCTAGTGGACGAATATTTTGGTGGGGCACTGTTCCACCTGCCCAATTCCTATTAAATCCCTTACCCCGTTTGTTACATTGCTGTCAAAGGTTGGTCGACGCTGTCATACTAGGGCTGAGAGAGACGAAGATTGAATTTCTAACAATAGTTCTGGTTAAAGACCATTATTATTATATTAGGCTAAAGTTAAATGGTAGGTGGCATAAAAACCCTTCTGTTTGAAAACGGCCTCCTCTCTAAGGCCGTCTCTGAGTCATCCTCTCTCTCTGCTTTCACGCAGTGGGTGTTACTTTGTATAGCACAAGACCGGCGCTCCCATTTAGTCTGCTCACTCAACCTCTGCCTGCCAATGAAAGCACAACTGTTTCATCATGCAGACCACTCTGTTGTTTGCCGTTTTGTTCCCGTGTCTTTCTTTTAATGAGGGAAAGTCGCTTGAAGGTAAAACTTTGCATTTTAATTCCACTGGCAACGATAATGCAGTATATATAGTATCTATGATTATATGCACTGATAAGTGCCGCTAAAGAAGGAAAACATGCATGATGAGCCATTTTGGTTTGAGTTATTAAAGTTCTCATATGACGTACCTTTTTGTGTTAAAAGGTGCTTATTTCAAAATACTTACATACTTACATTTTGTCAGAGAAAAAACTACCGTATAGTCTAAACCTTAATCTGAGCAGGGGTTTTAATTGTGACCAAACCTGTCGATTCATACAAGCCTAAGCAAAACCAGTTTTAATGCTGGAATTAGAGATTTGATTAATTTATGGAATGTCGCCGCACAGGTGAAGCGTGTGTGTTGGGATTCGGAGAGAAGATTCATCCTATGACTTTGAGCTGCCCAACGCTGTAGCCGTGAACATGCAAACCCCTGCGTGTGATGCGGAGTGGACCATTGATGTATGTAAGCTATCAAAACTTGTTCTCCTCTGACAGGCCATTCTGCAATTTACTTTTTACTGTTATTTTTTTATCTTAAATGTAATTAATAAATAATAAATAGCCTAAACTAAATGCCAGGTGACTACTTATTGTACAAATTATTGCCTTTTAATTTTATTTTCCACCAAAATGCTATAGCAACAAAAACACACAGTGCTAAACACCCCTTTATTGCTAAATACTTTCACAATTTCTCATCAATAGGAGGTAATTTATCAAATATAGGGCACACACTATAGGTGTGCAGGGTTAGTTGTAAGACGTGGTTTAAATATTTCCACACATGCTAGCATAACCAAATTTACGGTATTTAGGCCTACTAGTTGCCATGTCAAGACTATATAGAGAAAAAAGTGTGCTAAAATGCAAAAACCTTTTTAAGATATTGTTGAATATTTATTTTACCATAGCAAAAGTACATTTCTGGCTGAAGTAAATTTTTCATCTCGGTTTTAGTATTCATTTAAAATGTGACAAATCTGCTGTTTTTTATCTCCTATCTATTATTTACCAGTTTACATAGTTCTTTAATGCTTCGATAACTAGCAGAAACGAGTAGCTATTAGCCCTGTTGTTGGTCTAATTTTCTGTGTTTTGTCTGATACTATTTGTAACTGATTGTGACTAATTGTTTTGCCAAATTGCACCAGAGTCAAAGGAAGCAAAATAGGAGCAGGTGTTCAATGTTTGAAAGTTTCACCATGTTTGTCTCACAATTCTCCTCTAGCGAATCTACACAGCAATCCTGGATGGAAATTCAAGTTACTTTTCTCATCCCTTCAAAAAATTAACTCGTTATGGAATCAGTGCATCTTACTGTCCAGCTTCAGTCAGATTCCACGTCTCTTGCCCCGTAAGTTCAGAAACAATTATTCATCTGCTCAGAATAGTTTTACTGCTTTTTATTTGAAAGATTGTACACTCTTAAAAATAAAGGTGCTTCAAAAGGTTCTTCACAGTGATGCCATAGAAGAACCATTTTTGGAGAACCATTTAAAGAACCATCTCTTTCTTACCTTCTTGTAATCTGAAGAACCTTCTTTTGCCACAAAGAACCATTTGTGAAACAGAAAGGTTCTTCATATGTTAAAGGTTCTTTATGGAACCATTTAGACAAAAAGGTTCTTCTATGGCATCGTGAAGCACCTTTATTTTTAAGTGTATTAATTTAAAAAATGTAATGCTTTTTGATTCTCTTGTAGAAATACACAAAGAACCTCGATTGTTCTTGTGAGTATTTTTTTTCTTCCAGTTTTTCACTTTGCATCTCTTTGCTTATTGTTCTCCACATTAACAGAAACTATACAACAATATTAAAATAAAACAACAATGACGTCTAATTGTGTCTCTTACTTCAGGCACCAATGCCACAGACAGCAATTCCATTTTTCGCACAATTCTGCTATCTAGAGGTAAACATTTCTTTAATATTTAGCCTATTATTTACTGAAGATTTACATTTGATTCATGTTAATAAATCCATTTGTTTTCGCAAAACTTTAAAAATTACTTTGATATATATAAAAACAACATGGATAAAATTCAATCCAGCGTACACAGCACACATAACCTAGGTTTTTTAGAAATGTAACTTTATTTTTGTAAGAAATTTCAGGAAATGTTGGCAGGGATATAGTACTGCATCTATGGTGATAGAACAGGGAGCCTCTGTAAATCCATGTACTCACTTTTTGCAATATAATTCCATTTACAGAAACCTCCTCCTCTGCCATGAAAACTGGTTTATTAAAGAGACAACACTGTGAGTAAAATCTTAATAAATGACCAAATTTGCAGCAGTGATCAAGCAATGGCTTTTCACTAGTTTACTGTCTCTTTAGAAACTTAACTAAGCATTACCAACTTAGGGAAAATTAGGATGATTATCATTTCAGCATCAAAGTATGCCTGCATAACAAGTTTAATGCAAATTACATGCACATTTCTTACCAGACTTCACTGTCTTAATATGGTTGCAGTTCAGAAATTCCACAAAAAAATAAATAGAATATAAGCAGTAATAAATATCCATATCTCGTTGAAGTTATGAAGCCACAAACAAAAAAATAATGCAAGATCTCTCGAGTTGCTGCAGCTTGAGTGTCGTTACTCCCGGTTCCTGTTTTGCAAATTTAAACAGCCACTCCCAAATCCACCAATCACATTGAATCACACACACACGCGCACACACACACACAAAACTGCACTGGAAACGGTTCAGTGGTTGAGGAAGCTAGACTAGAGTTCTGGAGATGGGGGAGGGAATACAGTACTGCAGGTGGTGTTGTAACGCATTTTACTGTAAGAAATAAATGCATTTAAAGAGAGAACACTATAATAAAATTCGTAAAACATGACCTGATGGACAGGCAAATCATGAATCATTAGTGTTATTAGTACTTTACTATCATCTCTATAATCAATTAATTATTATTAGCTATTATTATGTTGTCATGTGACCATTAGAACATTGTCATTATAAACAGAGTGTATGCATTTTGTTCTGAAAACAGCCTTTTCATGAAGCCTTTATTAAAGCAAGTGACACCTGTGTGTTGTTTGTTGTATAAATTGATATTTTGGTGATATGTTCTTCTCTATAGATGGCTGCACCATTGCTGTTGCTTCCACTTTTGTCCCAGTACTTGTCATTTTGGTGTACATCATTTGCAGGACAAACAGGTATTTGACATACATTTTGTAATAATGCCATATGCACAAAAACTAAAACTATTTACAGCTATAAGATGTGTATTAACTATTTAACATGTCAAAACCTTATTTTCTAGCACTGAAAAATGTGCTCTTATCAGAGAAAATCTGACTTGTTCAGTAAAAGTAATCTAAGGTAGCATCTCTACTTGCCCAAAAACCAACAGTAGCCTAATTGACGTGGAGTCACAACAACACATTATACTATGATGTATATTGTATTATATTATATTATGAAGGCTAATATACATGTTCTACCTTTTTATTTCTCCCCAGAATGGCAGATGGTGCATAATCTACTATATTTCCGTCTTCTGTTTGTTACATTTTGTGAAGTGGAGTATTACAACTAGAGGTTTTGTAATCATTTCAAGTAGAGGCGCTTGTGTTCATCTGTTAGCCTTTTCTCTTTGCTCATGGCTGTCTTGTTTATTTGTAGTTATTGCCATTCTTAAAAGGATTTTCTTATTTAAGTTTTTCCCCTTGTAGTCTTATTTATTTATTTTTGTATGTGTTTTGGATTATTCTGAAACTGCAATTAAACTTTGCGAATGACTATACTCAAGTCTCTGAATCTGTCGAGTAACAAGCAAGTCACAACTGTAATGCTAACACTTGGATTTGTGAACGTGTGTGTGAACAAGAAGTGTTTTCAAGATTCAGATTTCTTTGAATTGACGATAACATAACACGACTCAAATGTACAGTATGTGCAAAAAAACGGACAAATCCGTTGTTGGGTTAATATGGTTAGCTATAACCAAGCGACCTTGCCTGTGTGAACTGGAGAACATTTTAGAATGGTTACTATAAACTAGCTAAGAAATATAGTGCCGTAAACTAATAAATGATCACTTACCGGTGGGCAACATGCCATCTATTTCGGTTTGTGAACTGATAGATCGAATGATGACTATTTGTAAGTCACCAAAGTCATCACTACAAGACAACAGCAAATCACTAAATAGTGTAAATAATATAATTACTTCATCGTTTCATAATTTAGGGCAGATATGTCAAACTCAGTTCCTGGAGGGCAACAGCCCTGCAGACTTTAGCTTCAACCCTAATTACAGTTTTTTTTCTTTCAACTGCTTAGATTTTCAAAACTTTGCCTCTTTTTTCAAAACTTTACATACACACAAATCTAAGAATTGCAAAATGCCTCACATCACTTGCAGAATGAAGCACTGTATTCAAAATATCACAAACACATCTCAAAAGCAAACATTCATCTTACATTGCAAACATATTTTTGGATATATCATATAGGCCTACACACAGTATTTCAAAACCTAAAGCTCTTCTTTCATGAGTTCCCATGTACATTTCTGTACATGATTGAAAGTAATTGGCACAGAGATGTTGGAAAGTTCACGGTAAACACGAAAGCAAGATCGAAACCAGATTGAAGACTGAACTTTTTTTCCTGTAAGCATTTGTGGTTGTGAATACAGTATTAAACATTACAACAACAACAAAAAAATGTAAACCATGTGTAAAGCAATGAGTGTTTTCACGTGTGAGGAGTTAGTGTGAGGCACTGATGGATTAGTGTGGCATTTTGATTGGTTGTATTTGAAAAAGGAAATCAAGATACTTCCTGTTAGATTTGTGTGTGTTACATAGAGAATTGTGTGTTGTGTTTTGCAAAAAGTGTTTTATGAAATGGAAAACTGAGTCAAAAGCTGAGAATTAGTGTATGGTTTTGCAGATTTGGTGGATGGTTCTGGTGTTTGTCAGGTTTCAGAAATTGTGTGACAAGTAAAGATTTTGAAAAAAACTGTAAACACACCTGATCCAGCTAATCAGGTGCTTCAGGCTTATCTGAAAACTACATGCTTTGTGTGTTGGAGCATGGTTTGTGTGTTGTGTGATCTTTGCTTGAAATCACAATCATGATGGACACCTAAACCAAGTTGGTCAAGCCAGGGTTGGAGGCAGGTTGAAGTCTTGATGGTGCTCTCTTATGCAAACTTTTCGAAGATACGACATCAAGTGATCTTATATGTAAAAGAGATGACAGATGAGGTAGGCTAGTTAACATAAATTAACTTGAATAGTCTTTAATATTCTGTACACCCAATATCAAGTACTCAAAACAAAGGATTTGATGTTTTATTGCCCTCATACCTGCACTGATTACAATAACATTGTATTGCAGGTGATATCAGTGCTACGTAAGATTCAACTGCTTATGCTACAGTGCTAATTTGTAATGGTGAGAGTGTGCAAATTAAGTATTATTTTCACATTTTCTTTAGCCAAAAATGGGAATTTTAGGCCACCAAACTAGTTGCCTATATCCTGATTCTGAAACCAGAATGAAAAGCACAAGCATTTTTATTTAAAAATGTTCATGGCCAAATTTTCTTTGTAGTTACTTCAGCCTAGCAAATGTGAAATGATTAGAACGTGATACAAGGCAATAGTTATCTTGCGGTGTTTGACTTTCGAGGAAATGTGCTAGACATTCTGTGAGGCATTGCAAATGACAAAATTGAATCAAAAATGCTGGTACAATATACAATATCTGACTAGGTATATATTTAGCAATAAACTATATGTCCCTGTCAGGTGCAACATTTTAAGTCCAAAAATGGAACTTTTAGAAAAATGGAAGAAAAAAAGGTTAGCTCTTTTGGCATGTTCTGTAAAAACATCCTAAAATTACTTGCAAATCGCTTGTTGATACAGAAGCATACATCACTTAATCTCATTAAAAAAATGCATTTCTCTACACTCTTAAAAATAAAGGTGCTTCACGATGCCATAGAAGAACCTTTTTGTCTAAATGGTTCCATAAAGAACCTTTAACATCTGAAGAACCTTTCGGTTTCACAAATGGTTCTTTGTGGTGAAAGAAGGTTCTTCAGATTATGAAAAGGTAAGAAAGAGATGGTTCTTTAAAGAACCTTTGACTGAATGGTTCTTTGTGGAACCAAAAATGGTTCTTCTATGGCATCGCTTGAAGAACCTTTTGAAGCACCTTTATTTTTAAGAGTGTATATTGAAAACGAATAGGTAAGAAAGCCATACAAGTCTGGAACAACATTAGGGTGTGTAAATGCATAATATCAATCTTTTTCTGAAATATAGCAGACCTTTAGTACGGATAAAGATCTTCAAACACATAATATTTGTCAGAACATTAATACAGATAAATACTGGGAATTCCATGTGATTTCAGCTCATCTCAGAAGCTGCAGGTTACCAAATTAACATCATGATTAAACACCAATCTCCAACTAGCCAGCCATGTGCCTGTGAGATTACCTCAGCTTTTCACCTCAGAAAAGGACAAGAAAGTGTGACCTGCAATAACCCTGTGGTCTGGTCATCTGACAGATACGTCAGCCTCTCACATGCCAGAAAAACAATCACACCACTTTTCTACTCATACTCATATTTTTCAAGAGGAAAAGGTGGGTGATATCAGTAATTGCTATGCTGCCTTGCCACCGCATCCCCCTCCTTTCCTCTGTTTGATGTACAGAACAGGGTCTAGTATCACCCTCACTATTTTGCTGAGTCATACGTCATTTTCATACACTTCACCTCCTTCTTCACAAAGGGCCCTACTCGTGGGTAATTTTATGGCTTCATAGAAGTGTTGGCTATTCCTACATAGCTCGTAAATCTCAAGACATGCAGTTTCTTTGCTTAGTGAATGTTAATTATTCCTTTTATCTTGAGCACTCAGTGCACCTTCATTTTTTTGTTTGAATCGTTTTATTTAATTATTATTTAAGAAGACAAGACATAATGGTACGTTCGATGAAAAATAAGCAATTACAGATTGTCCCAATTTAAATCCTCCCACCACTCTGCATGCAAAATAAGTAAATTAGCCAATGTTGTTTAAATGATGACACTTATCAACTGACTATCTTATAACGTTAAACTCCTGTCTATTCAAGTCTAACTCAGATCATGCTGACCCAAAAGTTATGAACAGTCTTGCGATAAACCTATTTTGGCACGTGTCAGAACTCAGTTTTGATCACTCCTTCTCTTCGCTCTTGTCTTTGTTTTTGCTTTCATTCTTTGCTTATGGCTCATTATCTCTTTTTGTCTCCTCTCTCCTCTTAAATTCTCTGCATTTTTCCCACATGTACTCTTTTTTCTTTGTCAGTGTGTTTTGAGCTTCTCGTGCTTGCAGAAACCTTTCTTTCCATCGTGTCCAGTTAACCAGTCTCTTCTGCCAGTCTAGTTATTGTTTTGTTCATGATCCTCTCCTCTGCCTGTTAGTGCTGTGTTTACTGTTGCGCTAGAACTCACCAGTCAATGAACTGCCCATCACGATTCTGACTCTTGCTCTTATCTTTGGCTTCGGTCAAAGTTTGCTGAACTGTCTAGCCATGTTTGATATTCGCTCTCCTCAGACTGCAATCAGTGAACACCACAATAAATATACACATGTACAAGAACGGTTTACTGATTCTGTACATTTCCATTTAAAATAATGTACACAAATATAATGTGCTCAATTGAGGCGGATATCTTTTCAAATATTATAATGAAGACATGCGCATGTACCCTCGATAAACCCCTTTAGGTTATGTAGGCTAGTCTAATAGTTGCACCTACAAAACAATGAACACTAGGCAAAAATAAATAATAAATTCTCCTGTGAGCACAAAAAGAGAATGTAATTTTATGAATGACATCAACACAGTAGTCAAACTGGCAGTCCTACATCTAACCCATTGTTACAACACTAAAGAGAGCGGTTTTAACGGCACAGTCACGGTAGGAATGGGGCAGGTTAACCATAGAACTGTAAAGCAGACAGGCATGTCTTGTGCTGCACGTGTTTAGCTCCAACTCTAATTAAACAAACCCCAACCAGCTATGCAAAGTATTTGGGATTACCAGAAACTTTTAGGCGAGTGAGTTTGGTCAGACTGAAGCTGAACTCCTTGGCCTCCAGAAACAGGATGGGACACCCTTGGTTTAGTGCATTCCATAGAAAATAAAAAAAATCCCTAAAAGTCCCTGCCCTGTTTACAAGTGGTCTAATACATGTAATCTTTCTGCAGCATCACAGAGTACAACAAAACAAGTATGAATGTTTTGTGTCTGCTTTGGTCGTACAATCTTGTTTGTCGAGGTAAAGCAGGATACAAAGATGTCCATAAAACTGCTCTATCCTTGTCTTGTTTTGTTACCTTCTCCCAGCCAGTGCGAGGTACCTTCCAAGTTGCTTTTAAACACACACAGACACATGACCAAAAACCACTTTTATGAAAGTCTCTGTATAAGTTAGACTCACTTTTACATTGTTGCATGTCATAACTCGACTCTCTCAGCTAATCAAGGTCTTACTAGGCATGCTAGAAGCCTCCAGGCAGGTGTGTTGAGGCAAGTTGGAGCCAAACTCTGCAGGACACCGGCCCTCCAGGACCGAGTTTGGAGACCTCTGTTATAAAGTTTTAAATATGTTTTTTTTTTTTTTTACAAAAACACATTGCTTCGCTTCAGAAACCATTCGTTAACCCACTGGAGTTGTATGGATTACTTTATGGAGGGAGGGGATGCCCTTTGTGAGTTCAAAACTGCTATACACAAAAGCCTGGAAGAACATGTTTTTTAAATATAACTCTGATTGTGTTTGTCTGAAAGAAGAAAGGCATATACACCTAGGATGGTTCGAGGGTGAGTAAATTACGGAATAATTCATTTTGAGAGTGAACTTTTGCTTTAAGTTACAGTATAGGAATGAATTGCTAATGGGGTAATGGGATGCAATCAGCAAATCAAACAATTCATTCATGCATTTTTGATGCCAGGCTGGTGTTATACTCTGATTTTCTGTCTGGTTCTCCTGAATTAGCCTGGGCCAATCTACCTCATGTAAAAAAATCTCTAGTTCTGCCACTGCTGTTAACAGACATCCACTAACAATGAGACCAATGTGGCTCATTAAATGATAGGCCAGAAATGTTATCATATAGACCAGTGATCCTCAAATCCACTTTCCTGCAGAGTTTAGCTCTACCCTAATCAACACACCTGAGTTTGCTAATCAATGTCTTCAGGATCATTAGAAAATTACAGGTAGGTTTGTTTGATTATAGGGTTGGAGTTAAACTGCAGGAAAGTGGATCTCGCGAGCAAGATTTGAGGATCACTGATATTGACCAACTGTAGTACAATTTAATTTGCTGTGGTGAAATGGTTATAAACATCTATCAATCCATTCTCCAAACAACTTGTATAGAGAGTTCTTCTGTACTGTAAACAATTCATTTGAAATCAGTACTAAATTAGATTTATCCAACACGCCCAAACATGATAATGCCGGCCAGCCTACTGTATATACTGTAGCGTTACTCAATCTTGTTCCTGGACTGCAGATGTCACATACTAACATACTAACACACTTGTTTTGCCCCATTAGTACTCTATGATCTCAGCTAAGTAATAGAGCAGACAGTCATTTTGTCATGGATGTGTCACATGGGTGTCAGCACTGCTTTGAATGCTTAAATGATTTTAATAGTAAACAAGGCTAAGAGGTTAAGGATTACAATAAGGTTAGAAATCAAGAATCATATATAATATTTTGAAACATTACTTAAATGAAAGCTGCTGTGTTTTCACATTTATCAGAACAGTGGGCAGGACATTTTCCACAACAGACGTACATTCACCAAAAAAGGAAGAATGAATCCAGTCAAACAGGAGGAGTCTTCTGACTGATATGTAATGATATGTGTGATTGTTTGCTTTACTGTCAACCCCGCTCTCTCCTGCAGTCACACCCAGCCCCTATACAACAAATTGACTGTAATGTTACGCAGGTGAGACAGGGAGTTACTTTACCTCTGTAATGTAAGAAGTCTAAATGCTTTAGCTACAACCTATACCCCATTACCTGGGTGAATTGTAATATTACAGAATATATGGACATCAGTTTAGTTTTTGCACATGCATTTATTTTGTTAACCAATATTACTTGTTACAGATTATATTTATTCCAACAACTAACATTTACCTCTAATTGATCCTCAAAATCAGACTATTGCCTTTTAAGAAGGTAAAACATTTAAGGAAAAGGAGGTAAAAATTATTTATAAACAAGAAAAAATGTGATAAAGAAATATGTAGACTTAATGTATATGTACATGTGAACATACATTTTGAGGACCAAATGCCCAAATGACCACGCCCATCAGTCATTATAATGACTTAATATAAGTTACTTTCAGAATTGTCAAATGCCAGCTTATACATTTATTTCAGTCTGGCTATTTTCTATTTGGATATTTCTACCTCTGAATTGTTTTGTCTTTTAAATCTTTTATACAGTTGTTGTTGTTAAACTGGTCTTGTAACTCTTGGTTAATTATCTTACAATTTTCCTATGAAGATCTATGTATAGAATATTCGATTTAATGGAATATATTTCAATAAACCAAATTTTAAAAATGGAAAGTGCAAGAGTATATGGATTTTTTGCATTTCTTTTGTTAAAGTGTAAACCTATGGAAAACTTTTTAATTAAAAAGTAAATAAAATTTACAATTAAAATTGGTTTGTCAGGTTTTATTGACAGAAATCCCTCAAAGGAGACAACTAGAGAGCAAAGGCTTTCGGTGGTGAAAATCAAGGCAGAAATAATTTTAAAAGGTTATATAGTAAATGTTATGATGAACAATAGAAGCTTTGCAAATATAAGCAGCTTAATATAATAAAACGCTATAAAATGCTATAACTATTTCAACTGACCTTTACCATATCGTCATTACTACACAATATGACATTATTTAAGATGCAAATATCATTACATAATCTATTATATTCTATATCAATGAATTAAAAATACTAGGCCCCTGTTTACACCTGGTATTAGGATGCATTTTGGTCAATCTGATCAAAAATAGACGAGGGAGACATATTCCCGTTCTGTCCTCTGCCATGATTTCTTTTGAGGGGAGGGTCTATTGGCCAGTGTGTGGGCTTTTTCTGATCTTTCGATTTAATGTTGTGAAATAAGTTCACGCAATTTACATATGAGCTGAACGCTGTGTGTGTGCTGTTGTTGTTGTTGTTTTTTAGCTACTTTTAAAACGTTTTCTGTATGGATAAAATATCTGATATTGGTCAAAATTATGGGAATTGAGAGAGGAAAAATATTAGTCACCTATAAGTTGCCAGCAAATCCTTTAAATTTCACTAGTATTCAGAAAAGAATAAGATCAATATCAGAGTTTCTATAATTTTATAGTACAAAATAGGCCTGCTCTCTAAAAATGCTGGGTTAAAAAACAACCCAGCGCTGGGTGAAATATGGATAGACAGCGATTGGGTTGTTTTGACCCAGCGAACATTCTTGCTAGTTTTATGTAACTCATCATATTGCTTAAAAATTACTGTATTTCTTGCTTAAAATGAAGCCCAAATTAGAAATGAACATAAGTTATATAAATAATAATTACATGATTAAATGGGTTAATTTTCTTTTTTGGGTGAACTAAGTGCTCAGTGGTTCTGAAATGGTTTTCCAGTCAATCAAACCATAACCACACACAAGTGATGTGGTCTGTCTGACATAATTACAGACCATGAACATACACACTATCAACAGTTATCTATTGAAATGTCCTAAAAAAATTAATGTTGGCCCATGAGGACCATTCAATTGGAAAGAGCAACTTATATCTCCATTTTGTGTTCCACAAAAGAAATAAAATAGATTCTGATGAAAATGTTAGTGCTGCTAGTGTCACGTGTGCACTATTTTATATGTGGACTTTTGGTTTGTAGCTTTGGTTTGTAGATTCCTGTTACTGTTTCCCCTCGTGTTGTAGTGTGATAGTTTCCAGCTCTGTCTAGTTAGTGTTGTTAAGCCCAGTGTATATAAGCTGTGTACTAAATCACTCCCTATATCCTTAGGGCACTATTTTAGGAGATAGTAGTGGTGTCTGAAAGTGTAATATCATACTCGTATACATTTATTGTAATTGATTATTAAATTGTTTATTACATGTTAGTTTCCATGACAGATAAATCTGTTAATTACTACTAGAGCCACCAGTTTGCTAAGTTTCTAATAATTATTAAACAGCAAGCACAAACTATTGAAGTGTCGTACAGTCATGGCTGTTATGGTGTGCTTATTTCTGTTCCTGGAGTTCCCTGTTTGTTTCCTGTTCCACTGGGCTAGGCGGGGCTGAAGCCCCGGGCCTGAGCAAGGAGGGGGCCCGTGATTGGCTGTGCGAGATAAAATGGGATATAACATTTGAAACACTGCCTGTAAATTTGGTTAAATTATTTTTTTTTAAAACAATAAACCTACACTGAAAATGAGCCTCACACATATGCCAGAACTAGAAGAATAGGGGTGGGTTGTCAAATTCAAGTTTTCTGAAAGTCATTTTTTAAACGCACATTTAGGAAAATTTTCCTTTCTAGTTTTAAATGGAATTGCATTTGAATTAAAAAAAAATATTAGATTCTACGACTGTAAGGCTGATGATACATGGGGCAGCTTTTTGGGCAATGTTGCCGTCAACGGGCAACCAGGTGAGACATAGGGCCCATGACCGATCTAAAGTATCCATATAGAAATGTTTTACCCATTCTCAATGGTAAAGTGCACAAGCAACATTGCTCAAAAAAAGTTGCTCGGCAAAATTGCTCAAAGTTGCCCCGTGTATCATCAGTCTTAGAGTAAAACACAAACACAGGTGTGGTGGTCTGAACAACAACCTTGTCAAAGCAACACCCATTTACTGGAAATGAGATTAATTCAAAGAAAACAGTAGGGGAATCACCTCTTCAGCTGTTGCTTATCACCAGTATTATGAATAAGGAATGAGGAACTATCTAACATTATTCTTGGTTATAGGCATGTGAGCTAAAATACCATACTAACTGATCTATTTGTGGCGGTCAGTTTTGATATTGTGGGGCCGCCACAAATAAATCACTGTATGTGAAACAATGCACCATATCCATATATATCATCATCATCACAATGGGTCTTTATGGAGGGCCCTCATTGAGCACATATCCTGGAGGAGACGTTTAACTGGCTGGCTATATTTAAACTTCTTTAAAAGGGTCATATGATGCGATTAAAATTTTTCCTTTCTCTTTGGAGTGTTAAAAGCTCTTGGTGCATAAAGAATATCTGCGAAGTTGCAAAGACTAAAATCTTAAATTTAAAGAGATATTCTTTATAAAAGTTAGACTCGTCCACACCCTCCTAAAACGTGTCTATGTCACTATGTGGGAAGGTTTGCATAACACCGGCCAAATGTTCACGCTAAGAAAGAAGGAGTAACTTTTATTCTCGCTGTAGTAATTGTTGCCGCCGCCACCATGTCGGAGGCGCTGTGTTTTGTTGTGAAAGTGAAACGACTTTGTTTGGCCTTCCAAAAATGGACGATATCTGCTTCGTCCTGCTGGAGCTGATCCGTGCTGGTCGCTGAGAGAATACATCAACTTTGCGCTGTGGATCGCCAGATCGGCTTTCACCTTGGACGAAGCGAAGCCCAGCCCGGGGTCGTCACATGTGATTGCCACAAGCCTCCTTTGTCGAATCCACCGGCCGTGCCGTTCTCAAGCCCGCCGCCTCTGCTGACTCTAGCCCTCCCCATTCCTGGCACGCTAGCCCCCGGCCTCTGCTCCTCGAGGTCTTGCCGCTGCTCTGTGTTTCTTTGTGAAAGCGAACTACTTTGTTTGGCCTTCCAAAAATGGACATGACTAGAAATCAGTGGTTAAGTTGTTTACAACACTTTTCCAGAACAGTTCAACCCAAATATTTTTTAGATGTGTGCAGCACATTTTATGTAGAACCGTTTCCTGATCCTGGGAGAGTATACTACAATGCCGGCTGTTCTGACCCACAGCCTGTAAGTAAATTTTTTATATTAAAGAATTTTTTATATTTATATATTTAAAGCGAGTTTTTTGGGCAGTGTAGAATAGGGCTTTTTGTTTGTCATTTCTCCGATCACAAAATGCAGACATGGTTTTATGTTTACAAGGCGCGATGCAATGCGTAAAAAGACATTATAATCCATAATTAGGTCCCCATTGGATGCAACAAATGCCTCGTTTGTAGTGGGTTTTATGTTTTTGTCTCGTCGCTCCTGCCGGAACATGGCATCACAGTATGGTGAGGGGAGTAACATTTCCATCACACGCTTGAGATATTCAGCCAATCACAGCACACCTCGCTTTTTTCAGACCGATGAGCTTTGTAAAAATCGTTTTTCAGAAAGGTGGGGCATAGAGGAGAAAAAATAATGTTACAGTATGTGGAAAATAATGGTTTTTTTTAAAACTTAAACCGCATAAACATTTCGTTACACCAAATACACCAAATAATGAACTTTAAAAAAAGCATCATATGACCCCCTTTAAGACAGGACCGGACTTTATCGGAAAGTGTGCATACACTTTGCCCATACTAATGCAGCTGTATACATTTGCAGCGATGACATTTCTGTTTCTTTCTAGTTATTTGTATCTGTCTGCATGTATGTGTTTGTATTCTTCTGTTTCTTATGTGGTGTCTATTGTCAGAAACTGCTACTAAAGAAATTTGAGATGGCCAGTAAAAAAACAGTTCTGATTATGACTCTGAAATTCTAATCAGCAAGTCTAAACAAAAGCTTGTTGTTTCATTGTAAACAATATTTTGCACTGATATCTGTGATCAGCACGTCTTAGCCCCGCCCCATTCTGCAGGCTGACGCAAGGTGCTGCAGTTTTGTCAAGAGGGAAGTATCCGGGAGAAAGTGCAGTTGTAAGAGACTAGTCTATTCTTCAATTCAAGATGAAAGCTGTTCTTACTATTCTCGGTAAGCTTTTTAAATAATTAATTTCTAGGTACTACTTTCCATTTTTTTCGGCTACAATACGTTTTGTTAAGCGAAATCGTGTTCCGTTGTGGCTTTGGTCATTGTTAATCTGAAATGAGTCTTAACAATCTTTAAAAAGATAATAGATTTAGCTTCATTACGCCAAATACGTCAAAAAAAAATTCACTCGGCGTTTTATTATTGTTTAATTGTTTAAGTGAAACTAACAATCTTAACAATGTTTATTGAAAAACGAACGTTTTTTATTTCACTTTTTTCTGTATTCGCAGCTTTACTGGAGTGAGTTTTAGAGTTTCCTATTACAAAGTTTTGCGCAAATCGTGATATGATTGAAGTGTTAATAAGTAAGAAATCGCCTATAAAATTGTCCAGTTTATGTATATGTTAAGCTGGATAATGTCACATTTTCATCACTATGGAAAACACAACTAACTAGTTGGTTTACTTGAGTGTTGTTGTCTTATGCTGTTATTTTTGGATGAGGAGAAAGTCATTTCCTGTGGTGTGATTATTTTGTCCTGCATGATTGGCTGCAGTAATCGTATGATGCAACCTGTGACTTATGAGATTTGAGAAGTCATAGTAGTGTAAATGCTAATGTTTTGAGAAGATATTTTTAGGCCTCAAGAGGAAATTCCCTGAGTGTGCAGAGTTACTGCTTGTGCAAGTGTATGAACATATAGACTGAGCAAAATGCATTTTCTCATAAAGATTGACATTTATGTAAATTTATAATAAATATAGACTCAAATAAATTAATAATAAACCAACAATAAAGTTTTTTTCTGCTGGCCAGTAGTTTTGGTTGCTGTTGTTTGACCATCAGAAGCAGTGTAGCATGTGCATGTGAGTGCTTTTCCACTGAAAACAGTGGGGAAATCCTATTTATTGTTGTCACTGAGTAGCTGTGTAAATATGAAATTGGGTAACATCTTCTTTTTGTTTTCTTTGCTGACGTGCCTTTGTTAATTTCCTTTTTTTTAAAGAAAAGATCCCATCCCCCACTACATTAAGTTTAGAGCACATATGTTATCTATAATGGCATAAATTATATTTCCTCCTTCAATGTTTTCTCCCTAACTAATTGAATTTGCAAACAAACAATCATCAATTGAGCTGTCTAAATATCTCCTTGTTGTACTGCATCAGGTGTTGGAAGTCATGTCAAATAATGTCTTGTGTTTATCCTAAATCCTAAAATGGCTGTGGAAGTCTTAAGTTAGTCCTTAGATAAATGTTAAAAGGCAAAGGTGCTGAAATTATAGTGTAATATTATTGTATTGTTACACCCCCCTAATAGTTAATCAGGTGTACAAAGGCAAATTATGTTGAAAAAAGTTTTAATGCAACATGTGCAGAAATACTCATGTAATTCATGAATTCTCATTTCATGACTAATCCTGTGGATTATGTAAAAGCTTCAATAAGCCTACACAAATGTCCACAAACCACAGTTCGGAATTTAGCATTTATCTATACCTCGTTGGCCCAATCAAGATAAAATGGGGGGGCTCCAGGAATGTGGTTGGAAACCATTGGATTAAAGGATGTTTAAACATGATTAGCAGTAAACCGCTGTTGACAAATCTTGTCAATGTAGCAAATTGGTACTCTTTATATGGTGTAAACACTTGGGCTGTAATTTAGCTCTTATCAACTGTTGATAATACATGAGTGTGTCTGTGTTCTGGTATACATGGTTTATGAGGACACAAATGTGTATAACGACATTGGTGCTACAACGTAAACATGGTTTATGAGGATACTTCCTGTGTCTCCATAAAGCAAAAGGCTTAAACATGACATTTTTAAGTTTTATGAAATTCAAAACTTGCCAGTAGTTTCCTGTAAGGGGTAGGTTTAGGTGTAGGGCGATAGAAAATACAGTCTGTACAGTATAAAAACCATGGAGAGTCCCCCATAACCATGCAAGAGTTTGTGTGTGTGCATGTTTATGTGGTTTATTAAATTTGTATAATAACATGGGTATGATGTAGGTTTTACAACGAGAAGGTGATTTATGAGGACTTTTTCAGTGTCCCCGTAATCAAAGGCTTAATAATAATTCAGATGAGTTTTTTTTGAAATCTAAAACCACAGAAAGTTTGCCTGTAAGGGTAGTTAGAGTTAAAGGGTTGGTGTAGGGCAATAGAATATAGGGTCTGTACAGTAGATAAAACATTACGCCTATGGAGAGTCCCATAAACCATAAAACCAACCTGTGTGTGTGTGTGTGTGTATTTGCACATTAGGTCTAGGGCCCTATGATTTCCACGATGTGAAAAACACAGATGGAATCATGGAATCCAGTCATAAAAACTTATTTTACTGTATATTGCGGAATGTCCGGAATTTTGCCAATTTTGAATGAATAATCAAAAGTAGGGCAGTACCGTACAAAATTCAAAAAAAAAAAACGTTATATGGACTATGTCTGTGAATATACGCCGCAAATACTATTTAATATAATCTTGCATATACGGCGTGTTCTCTCTGTGCAGATGCGCGTTTTTGCCTACATATACTGAAGTGCCACTTGATGCTAGCGTGTTTTCAGCCTCTGCCACCTCCTCAATATACGAGTAAATAATACATAAACATCTCTAAGCTGCTCTGAAATCACTTCATAGCATTTTAACCGTCTTTCTTTGAGAAAAACTATCGTTAATCATACTACAAAACAAAACTTAAAGCTTTACGCAAAACCCTGGGGGTCAAAAGAAAATTTGTTTTTGGTTGCTTGAAGAAACTGTCACAGAAATATATTACTTAGGCCCCTAATGTAATGATAGTACTAATACTAATAAAATTATTATTAAAACATCATTTTTAAGGAATATTTACCAGAAAAATTTAGATACACAACAAAGTATTTCTGAAAAAAATTAATTAGTTAATAATAAATTATTTTTTATGACATAAATTAGACATGCTTTTAATTATTAAAAATGAATGAAACCTTTAAAATAGAATCCAGAAAATTAATGGAAAACACAGAATTTGATCAAAATAAAACAAAATTTGAGAAAAAAAACATATTTCACAGGGCCTTACGGTAATTTTGTTTCAACTTTTAATACATTCCTGGAAATTGTGTGATTTCAATTAATGTACATGTTTTTTGATTCATATTTGTTTAATTTAACCATTAAACAAATTCTAGAAAAATTAAAACTAATAAAAAGGAAATTTGGGAAAAACTCAATGGATTCAAACATCAAATTACATTGAAAATATATATAGTGTGTACGGAAAGTATTCAGACCCCCTTATTTTTTTCACTCTTTGTTATATTGCAGCCATTGCTAAAATGCAGTCAGTTAATTTTTTTTTCCTCATTAATGTACACACAGCACCCCATATGGGAGTCTGCTTTTTTCTCTTGCGTCTTTGTGGTTTACATGTGGGTTGGGGGTGGTGTCTTCCTTGTCTTTTTGAAACCTGTCAACCATGGGTGTGCAGTTAGTCACATGTTGTGGTCGGGAAGGTCGTGGGTGCAGGCCCTTGGTTGTTGTCTGTTCAGTTTGTATTTAGTAGAAGCACCCTTTTGATCAAATACAGCCATGAGTTTTTTTGGGAAAGATGCAACAAGTTTTCACACCTGGATTTGGGGATCCTCTGCCATTTCTCCTTACAGATCCTCTCCAGTTCTGTCAGGTTAGATGGTAAACGTTGGTTGACAGCCATTTTTAGGTCTCTCCAGAGATGCTTTATTGGGTTTAAGTCAGGGCTCTGGCTAGGCCATTCAGAACAGTCACAGAGTTGTTGTGAAGCCACTCCTTCGTTATTTTAGCTGTGTGCTTAAGGTCATTGTCTTGTTGGAAGGTAAACCTTCGCCCAGTCTGAGGTCCTGAGCACTCTGGAGAATGTTTTCGTCCAGGATATCCCTGTACTGTACATTCATCTTTCCCTCGATTGCAACAAGCCGTCCTGTCCCTGCAGCTGAAAAACAACCCACAGCATGATGCTGCCACCACCAAACTTCACTGTTGGGACTGTATTGGACAAGGTGATGAGCAGTGCCTGGTTTTCTCTCACACTCCGCTTAGAATTAAGGCAAACAGCCCAGAGAAATCTGATTTCTCACCATCTTTGTGTTCTCATGTGTTTTTTTAGCAAACTAACTCCCTGCGGTTTTCATGTTTCTTGCACTAAGGAGAGGCTTCCGTCGTGCCATTCTGCCATAAAGCCCCGACTGGTGGAGTGCTGCAGTGATGGTTGACTTTCTACAAGTTTCTCCCATCTCCCGACTGCATCTCTGGAGCACAGCCGCAGTGATCTTTGTGTTCTTCTTTACCTCTCTCACCAAGGTTTTTCTCCCCCGATAGCTCAGTTTGGCCGACGGCCAGCTCTAGGAAGGGTTCTGGTCCCAAACGTCTTCCATTTAAGGAATGGTGGCCACTGTGCTCTTGGGAACCTTAATTGCAGCAGAAATTTTTTTTGTAACCTTGGCCATATCTGTGTCTTGCCACAATTCTGTCTCTGAGCTCTTCAGCAGTTCCTTTGACCTCATGATTCTCATTTGCTCTGACATGAACTGTGAGCTGTAAGGTCTTATATAGACAGGTTTGTGGCTTTCCTAATCAAGTCCAATCGGTTTAATCAAACACAGCTGGACTCAAATGATGATCAGAAGAAATGGACAGCACCCTGAGTTAAATATATGAGTGTCACAGCAAGGACCATGGACCATGTGATATTTCAGTTTTTCCTTTTAAATAAATCTGCAAAAATGTCAAAAATTCTGTTTTTTTCTGTCAATATGGGGTGCTGTTTGTACATTAATTAGGAAAAAAAATTACTTAAATGATTTTAGAAAATGGCTGAAATATAAAAAAGAGTGAAAAATTTAATGGGGTCTGAATACTTTCCGTACCCACCTCTACATGAGAAAATTGTGCTCTTTAGACCAGGAGTTTTAAAAGGGTCTGGGGGACACCCAGGAGCGGTGCATGAGGGTCTGTGTTAACAAAAAATTTGTTTGTTTTGAAAAATGAATTATTTTAATTAATTGAAAAATATTTTCCCGCTAATGCATATTTAAATATTACATCTAAATATTTATTTTGGCTTTAGTACAGCTGACATTTAGTACATAAATGTCAGGTATTTAATTATTTTTGACAATATTTTTCTCACACAGTAAATTCATCTGAAAATACATTAACATTTTAGAAAAAGGGGCCTTTGTAGGGGGATCATATCAGGTCCTTGGCATAAAAAAAAACCTTTGTTTTGATGCCCCTGTCTTAGATCTGTCCTGTGACAGGTGGGTTTAGCAAAGCTCAGATTCAGAGCAAAAGTGTAAAATAGATTTAAAATAAGTAATAGTAGTTATTCATAGACAGTGGGTACGGAAAGTGTTCCGACCCCCTTAAATTTTTCACTCTTTGTTATATTTCAGCCATTTTCTAAAATCATTTAAGTTTTTTTTTTTTTTTCATTAATGTACACACAGCACCCCATGTTGACTGAAAAACACAGAATTGTTGAAATTTTGCAGATTTATTAAAAAAGAAAAACTGAAATAGCACGTGGTCCTAAGTATTCATACACCTTTGCTGTGACACTGATATATTTAACTCAGGTGCTGTCCATTTTTTCTGATCATCCTTGAGATGGTTCTACCCCTTCATTTGAGTCCAGCTGTGTTTGATCATACTGATTGGACTTGATTAGGAAAGCCAAACACCTGTCTATATAAGACCTTACAGCTCACATTGCATGTCAGAGCAAATGAGAATCATGAGGTCACAGGAACTGCCTGAAGAGCTCAGAGACAGAATTGTGCAAGGCACAGATCTGGCCAAGGTTACAAAAATTTTCTGCTGCACTTAAGGTTCATAAGAGCACAGTGGCCTCCATAATCCATAAATCGAAGACGTTTGGGACGACCAGAACCCATCCTAGAGCTGGCCGTCCAGCCAAACGGAGCTATCGGGGGAGAAGAGCCTTGGAGAGAGCGGTAAAGAAGAACCCAAGATCACTGTGGCTGAGCTCCAAGAGATGCAGTCGGGAGATGGGAGAAATTTGTAGAAAGTCAACCATCACTGCAGGCCCTCCACCAGTCGGGGCTTTATGGAAGAGTGACCCGACGGAAGCCTCTCCTCAGTGCAAGCCCATGAAAGCCTGCATTGGAGTTTGCTAAAAAACACCTGAAGACTCCAAGATGGTGAGAAATAAGATTCTCTGTTCTGATGAGACCAAGATATAACTTTTGGCCTTAATTCTAAGCGGTATGAGTGGAGAAAACCAGGCACTGCTCATCCCCTGTCCAATACAGTCCCAACAGTGAAGCATGTTGGTGGCAGCATCATGCTGTGGGGGTGTTTTTCAGGTGCAGGGACAGGGCGACTGGTTGCAATTGAGGGAAAGATTAATGCGGCCAAGTACAGGGATATCCTTGATGAAAACCTTCTCCAGAGTGCTCAGCACCTCAGACTGGGCCGAAGGTTTACCTTCCAACAAGAGAATGACCCTAAGCACACAGCTAAAATAACACAGCTTCACAACAACTATTTGACTGTTCTTGAATGGCCCAGCCAGATCCCTGACTTAAACCCAATTGAGCATCTGGAGAGACCTAAAAATGGCTGTCACCAACGTTTACCATCCAACCTGACAGAACTGAGAGGATCTGCAAGGAGGAATGGCAGAGGATCCCCCAAATCCAGGTGTGAAAAACTTGATGCATCTTTCCCAAAAAGACTCATGGCTGTATTAGATCAAAAGTGTGCTTCTACTAAATACTGAGCAAAGCGTCTGAATACTTAGGACCATGTGATAATTTCAGTTTTTCTTTTTTAATAAATCTGCAAAAAATGTCAACAATTCAGTGTTTTTCTGTCAATATGGGGTCCTGTGTACATTAATGCGAAAAAATTACTTGGCTGCAAATATAACAAAGAGTGAAAAATTTAATGGGGTCTGAATACTTTTCCGTACCCACGGTTTATATATATATATAGAATCGTTATATTTTGGCCTTTGTATAGCAGGCATAGGATTCCTATTTTTTTTTATATAACCAAATGAACCTAGTTACTAACTGATTGTTTTTTGTATATGTCTCTTTTCAATTGTGGCCATGGGCGGTTATTTATCTGATTGTCATCAGAAGAACTGAGTTCTGCAATGCCAGGGAAAACTGAGTGATGGACAATTTATACTTTATATGCCTATGGAAGGTTAGGAGACCATCTATGACTGCTGACCATGGCTTGTTGATGTATATATGTTTATGTCTTAGTAAACATAGTGTAGATATTCATAATTTTGTCAAATATCTGGATTCTGCATTAACACTAAGTCCAAAATCAAACAGGAAAACAAAGTCTTGGCTTAACTAATTCACCAAACACTTTACTTTTCAACATTTTATTGAAAACCTGAGTGATCATTGACCAGTGCCAGTTGTGGGGAAAATTAAGTAAACCTCTAGCTATTTTATAACTTCTCCACATGTTAACTGATGTCATTTTAGGGTAATGAGATGGGAGTGGGGGTTGCTCAGGTGCCATGACCTTTAAGGGCACACAAAAATGTTCTGAAAAATGGTCTGGTATGACAGTTCATGACCTTTAAGGGGTTGGGTGATGCACCAAGACAAAGCACAGTTGTTTCGTGAATTGTCATAGTTTGTTAGGTCCCAGAGGTGTTTGTATATAGTTGTATAGTATAAGTTAAATTAGAGGGATAGTTCACCCATAAATGAAAATTCTGTCATTAATTACTCACCCTCATGTCGTTCCAAATCCGTTAGACCTTCGTTCATCTTCGGAACACAAATTAAGATAATTTTGATGAAATCTAAGAGCTTTCTGACCCTGCATAGACAGCAACGCTACTGACACATTCAAGGGCCAGAAAGGTAGTAAGGACATTATTAAAGTTACTATCTATCCCTTTAAGATCAGATTACGATTTATTAGTAATCAAACGGAAATTCTGATATTTTCAAAAGGGTTGGGAAACTTATTCTTCTCATGGTAAATGTCAAAAAAAGTACTATAAATAATACATTACAAATAGCATTAGCGAAAAAGTTAATGTATGCATATACTTATTCTTAATCCTTCCATCCAACCTTTCTGCATGATTTCTTCTCTCTCCCTCTCTTGATCAGGAGAAAGTGGCAGGGATTTCTGATACTGAAGGGAAAATTACGTTCATATTCCCAATTGAAAATTTGACAGTGAATGCAGCCATCTTACAGACGTGCCCTGAAAGACTAGAATGCCTGCTCATCTGCCCCAGCGCCAATGTAAGTGTAATATTGTTGATGTGTTTTAGCTTTTATGTATCGCTAGGTATTTAATTAATTTAATAGCATAACCAAATGGACATTGATTTGCTTCATGCTTTCATTATGGACTCTCTTTTTATTTCTTGTGTAGATCAATGAAAAGCAGCAGTGCTCTTGTAAGTAATTCACTTACTACTATATACTCATTTGACTGACTAGATCATCTTTATAAACATGCCTGCATATCTTGACAGTAGAATACTTACTACCTGGTTAAGAATTTGCAATATAAGAGTCTACAATACAAGTATACAAAAATATATATTTTTAAATGTTTACCCATAAATGTTGAAGTAGGTGTCTTCAATACACTCAGTTTAGGGCATAGCAATATAAATTGATTAAGAACAAAACACTAGAGATCTTTTATTTGCCTAGTATGCACAATGAATGAGATTATTGTGTTGCAGGTGATGCATATCCTCTGACTACACTTCCTGAAGGTAAGTTCAGCTGCTTATACTACAGCGCTAATTAAGCTCTCAAATAAAATAAAGTTTTGCCACTCTGCCACTCTTTTCTGTTGGCAAAATAGGCTTTTTGTAGGATCTTTAGCATAGCAACAATTTGAACATACCACCACCTTTAACTCATAATGGAATGCAACAGTGACTGCCTGCTTTTCAATAACTTTGCAAATATTTTTCCCATTCATTATCATCATAAGGATTTGTGAAAAATCTGCAAAAGTGCAAAGGTTTTAGCAAAGTAGTTTACGAGTGTAGATAGACTTACTTGATTACACATCTTCCAGTGATTCATAGCAATAGACTGTCACTGCTGTGGTCATTTGGAAAATGTTTTTTTCCATAGGAAGAACTTGTGGGTAGTGTGGTTTTTCACTGGAATTTCATCTCTGTTAAACTTTTCCTTTTTTAAATCACACTCTAAAATTACTTGTATCTTCTACAGAAGCATATATCATTACTTTACAAACACAGATATATTGATGTTAAAATCAGTTTCTCTATATGGAAAATCAATGCAATTTTTTTTCTTAAAACGATAGTTCACCCAAAATTGAAAATTGTTAACACTGACTCACCGTTAAATCATTCCAAATCTGTATGACTTTTTCTTCAGTGGAACTTAAAAGAAGATGTTCTGAACAATGTCTCTTTTTTTTGTCAATACAATGAAAGTCAGCAGGATCTAATGTTGTTTGGACCCTAATGTTCTTCAAAATATGTCCTTTCATATTCCTCTGAAGTAAGAAAGTCATACAACTTTGGAACAACATGATGACAAAGTGCATAAGAAAAGTTTGATGTCATTAATTTTGCCTATAATTTTGTCTTGTTAAATGATGCAGTTCATTGTGTTTGTAGCTATATTCTAACACCTTTCTGTTGTGCTTTTTTTACGTTTGTTTGTTTCTTTGTTTCCTAGTGGGTTTTTCTAGCTGGAGCGTTTATATTTGGACTGGAGTAAGTGTGTTTGCAGTGTTGGTGATTGTCATTGTCATCATTGTGCTTTATTGGAAAAGACAAAGGTGAGGTCCTCTTAAAAGCTGCCACGAACAAGCTAAGCACATGGCTTTGTGTTATATTTGTCTTTTAATATCTGTGTAATTTTGTACTTATAGGTCAGGATATGTTCTTAGTGATCAAGGTTCTGCTGAAAAGATTGTTTGATTGTGGTATGTAACATCATTGGTATTTTATAAAATACTGCTGTTATGATGTAAAATAGTTCAAATCATTATCCTTGATCTTATCTTTTGAAATGTGCCACATTATATTAGGCAGTGAATTACATTACAAACAGCGGTGCGTACCACTAAAAGCATTTCCCTTTCCTTTTTATTTAACCACAGGAGAAGTTACATCTTTGCACCTGGGCATTCTTCAGTCTTCAGTCATTCACTATGCTCTTATCTTTTATATAACAAGGTCATAACTATGTCTTGAACATTAGAGAAGTGGCTGGGCTCATTTTTAGTTTAAGGAATTTGTAAGGAATTACATGATTAAAGGGTTTAAAAGGATTTAAGGGAATAAAGAAAAATTAAGATCAGTATAATAAGTAGAATTTATTCAGGCTACACTTAGCATCTTTTGATTTTGTGTTTGTCTTTTTGACTAAACTGATCATGACTCTTAACTAACCGAAATGAAGCTATATAATGAAATTAGTATTATATAGTATCGAACTATATATTTATATTTATTTATACGACCATTTGTCGTATGCAAATGGGACTTTAGTCTGCTAATGTACATATGTTACAGTTATGCAAGAAAACTATAAATAAATAAATTATAATGTAACTTCATATATGTAACTTATAGTATAACTATTGATATATCTATCACTGGTCCAGTCAGTCTGTGGGAAAGAACTTGGTGGATTGCATGGCATTATAGTGAGCATAAAATGTGTGTGAACATAAAGTAACTGTACGTCCAGGGCAGTATCGTAAAGCTTGCTGGGAAGCCCAAAGTGAAATGAAATGCCGGTGCACCAGTGAGTTCACACATTTAATACATTACTAATGAAATCCACTCAGCACCTGCCACTGCTTCAGATCCGGCCTCAAATATTAACACGTGTTAAAAAAAAAAAAAAAAACTAATATAGTAAATCTCCAATAATGATCTACATGTATTAATGTACTTTACAGGTGGGGGGTGGGACACAGCGTTTGACTCTAAATGGTCATTATGGTCTATGCTATCTGCTGATAAAGTTCTTTCCTCACTGTACTGTAGCCATTGATTTATATTCATACAGTCTCCACTATCACTTTGTGGTAAAGGAATTGGGCACTGCTAAGTTTGATTATATTTGTAACAACGTGTCATGAATGATGTTTAATAATATTTGCTTAGCTATTATATTGCACAGAATCACTATACTCTTTGTAATGACTACTTCCTTTTAAGCACATTAAGCCCTTTTAAGAACCCCTTCTGTCTAGGTGCAAAATATTTATGGGGATTTCTGTAAATAAAATACTAAAAAAAAAAAAACATTTCAAGTGTGTGCCTGATTTATGTTTCTACACTTCAGATCATTTTTCAGTAAACCGTAGATAAGAGGATGAGAGCTGCACTGTGAAAGTGTTGACCGATCACTAACCCTTAACACTGACAAAGACTGTAAGTCATTATGTCATCTGACTGACAGCTGTGCTCACATAAACACACATGGTGGGTCTGTCTGCCATTGAAGTGGTCTTTAAGGGTTTCAGCCCTGTCAACACAAAACTCTCAGTGTCAATCATATCTAAATAGTGAATTTGATCTCAAATGCAAAATTACAAACAAAATATTTAGAAGATACATTTACATCACAAAACGTACAACATGTATTAATATAGTTTCATTTCATGTCATTTAACAGGATGGTATATTCAACACACCCATGGTTCATGGCCAGATGTATACTGTACACTTGTATATTGTAACCAGTTCCAGTTTCACTGGCTAGTTATTTCACAACTTTTAGGAATCTGCACAGATGTTTTTGCTGGGAAACTGTTGATCAGATGATCAGAATGCTGGGAAATAGTTATGTTTACATGTTACCAGCAGCAACAAAAGATCAACTTATTGTAAAAGTTTTTGTTGATCATTTTAGTGACTTAGAACTATTCATGTGACTCTACATGCATGCTTAATATAGCAAGGAATATGACAGGCCTTCAATACTGAAACAGATATCATATGTTTTTGTCACAACAGCAATAGACAAACATCACTACACTATATAGGAGTGCTGGGAATTCCCATTGCACAAGATTTTTCAGCTTATCTTAGAGGTTACAGTGGTTGCCATATTAACAGAAGAATTCAATGTTGTCCAACTGCAGTGCAGCCAATCATGTGCCACTAAGATCACCTCACATATCACCAGAGCAAGAAACGATGCTGACTTCAGTGAACTGTAATGACCCTGACATTCAGCACTGACTGCCACCTGCATCAGCCACTGTTTCTCCACATACTACATTTCTAACAAGCAAACAATTCACCAGAGGTAACCCCCTCAACTTTGTGTATGCTGGTGTTGACCTACATATTCATTACATTTACCCAGAGCCCTTAGTTAGTGCATCTTCATTTTCTAAGTTCTAAGCTAAATGGAAGCGAGGCTATTATCTTGGCAATGGTTTTGCGCATTGAAAGGAAACTTTGTACAGTATATGGCATAGCTACAACAATAACCTGAGGGGACCTGAGTACTTGGCACTGCTCCAAAAATTATATAGCTAAAATAAAGGTATTTTGTGTTGTTCCAACCTTGTATGACTTTTTTTCTGTGGAACAAAAATGAAGATATTTTCCTCAGTATTTTCATGTTCATATAATGGCTGGGTCCTAAACGTGGGTCATAGAGGAAGACAGGAAGTGCCATTAGAGATCTTGAGAACATTATGTGCAACCAAGCAGTTCATTAACACACTCTACATACATCCTCTGTCTCTGTTCAGGCAGGATATGCACAATTTATAGTAACTAGTGAACCTGATGGTGAACAGCAATGAGTGTCCATACCATAATTACAGGAGTGACAAATAATTTTCCCTAGACATGATCTGCATATCATCTAGAAAAGCAACAGAAGCTGGGAAACTTCATATGATGTGATTTGTACAGGTGTAATAACATAGTCACATAACAAATAAACAAACAATAAATGAATATTTTTGGTCATTTACTGTAGTCTGAGCAACATAAAATATTAAAAAACATTCACCTACAATGGCAAGTTTTGTGAAAGGGGCCATAATTGTTTAAAGTGAATCCTGCAAGTGTTTACTATATGAACTAGCAGGATGTTGAATACTTGGATACACCAATGTTTGTCAAGTCAAATATTAAATATGTCTTACCAAGCTGGTGTCAATTTTTAGACAAGTACAGGCCACAGTTTTCTTTATCCAAACAGCATAGTAATCCACAGTTCAGGGAAAAAAACTATAGATGTTTTCTTCACTTTTTGTATGACTACAGTGGAGGAGATGTGAATGTTTATAATGTTTTAATCCAGCCTAGTTAAGAGAATAGAAGTCTGTAACAATCGATTTCACAGCTCAGATAAGTGCTAGAAAACAATCGTTGGTTTTCCAAAGAACCAATGAAAGATTCTTGAAAAAAAATAATTCATTAAATTAAATAAAATTTTGAATGACATGAATCCCTTGCTTTTGATCAGTGACTCACAGCGAGAACAGTGCTTCCTCAATACCTCAGCATATGTTACTTTAGTTCTTTGTTAAATGCATCCAATAGCAACCAACAAACCATTGCCTAAATGTCCCTGCCTTGTTTTCCAGAGGTCTAATACAGATAAGTGTGACAGAATGACAAAAGACGTATAGTATGAATGTTTTGTGACTGTATGTCTCTTTCCCAAGATGTTAAGATATTTTAGCAGGAGATTAGACGTGCCATAAACTTTCTAAACCTTCTCTGTCTTGTTACCTTCACCCTGCCAGAGGAAGGTACTTTCCAGCAGCCTTAAACATGACCAAGGATGTGCCAATGTTTGTTTTTCATAGACTTAACAGCAAGTTATGTTAGAGAAGGGTGTTTATACATCTGGCTTCTATTGATGTTTATATTTACCTTTCTTATAATCTGCTTTTGTAATTCATTAGAGTTTTGTTAATCCAAAGTAGTTACATTATACCAAATTACAGTTCCCTTCAGACCAATTCGAGGAATCATGTGTTAGCCCTAGGGATAGTGACAGAACAAATCACAATATTGAAAATATACCACAAGGCTAACACCTCACTGATTACTTTGGAATATCTAATTATTGACAAAATACCTGACACACCAAGACGAAATTCCTTGTGTGTAAACAACAATTAAGGCAATACATTATGGCATAATAATGAGTGTAATTCTGAGTGTGTCTGTGTGTGAATGAGTAATATTATGATGATGTAGTAACAAGCAGTATGAGCAGTATCTCTATCTATCTATCTATCTATTATCTATCTATCTATATACAGTGGTGTGAAAAATTGTTGGCCCCCTTCCTGATTTCTTATTTTTTTGGATGTTTGTCACACTTTAATGTTTCAGATCAAACAAATTTAAATATTAGTAACACAAGTGAACATAACATGCAGTTTTTAAATTAAGGTTTTTATTATTAAGGGAAAACAAAATCCAAAACTACATGGCCCTGTGTGAAAAAGTGTTTGCCCCTAAATCCAATAACTGGTTGGGCCACCCTTAGCAGCAACAACTGCAATCAAGCATTTGCGAAAAATGGCAATGAGTCTTTCACATCGCTGTAGAGGAATTTTGGTCCACTCATATATGCAGAATTGTTGTAATTCAGCCACATTGGAGGGTTTTTGTGCATGAACCGCCTTTTTAAGGTCATGTTACAGCATCTCAATAGGATTCAGGTCACGACTTTGACTAGGCCACTCCAAAGTCTTCATTTGTTTTTCTTCAGCCATTCAGAGGTGGACTTGCTGGTGTGTTGGGGATCATTGTCCTGCTACATAACCCAAATCCGCTTGAGTTTGAGGTCACAAACTGATGGCCGTACATTCTCCTTCAGGATTTTTTGGTAAACACAGGAATTCATGGTTCCATTTTAGTCACAGCAGTCTTACAGGTCCTGAAGCTGCATAGCAGCCCCAGACCATCACACTACCACTAACATATTTTACTGTTGGTATGATGTTTTTTCTGAAATGCAGTGTTACTTTTACGCAAGACGTAATGGGACACACACCTTCCAAAAAAAGTTCAACTTTTGTCTCGTCAGTCCACAGAGTATTTCCCAAAAGTCTTGGGGATCATCAAGATGTTTTCTGGCAAAAACTGAGACGAGCCTTTATGTTCATTTTGCTCAGCAGCGGTTTTCGTCTTGGAACTCTGCAATGCAGACCATTTTTGCCCAGTCTCTTTGTTGTGGTGGATTCATGAACACTGACCTTAACTGAGGCACGTGAGGCCTGCAGTTCGTTGGATGTTGTTGTGGGGTCTTTTGTGACTCTTGGATGAGTCGTCGCTGTGCTCATGGGGTAATTTTGGTCAGCCGGCCACTCATGGGAAGGTTCTCCACTGTTCCATGTCTTTGCCATTTGTGAATAATGGCTCTCACTGTGGTTCGCTGGAGTCCCAAAGCTTTAGAAATGGCTTTATAACCTTTTCCAGACTGATAAATCTCAATTACTTTCATTCTCATTTGTTTCTGAATTTCTCTGGATCTCTGCATGATGTCTAGCTTTTAAGGATCTTTTGATCTACTTCACTTTGTCAGGGACGTGAGTTTTGAGCAACATCGATTCAATATGCCGCTTCTTGATGTAGACAGAGCTCTCCCCTGTTCGCCTAGTCCAATGTCGCACGTGAACCTCCGGTGTGTGTGCGGCTCCGCACCGAAATTGAATCACTGGTCCTTTGGCCGACTCAATCCCATTACACAGTTTTTGACACAGGGGGCAATATTTCACTCTTACATTCCGGGTCATGTAGTTTTAGTTTTCCCTTAATAATAAAAACCTTCATTTAAAAACTGCATGTTGTGTTTACTTGTGTTATATTTGACTAATATTTAAATTTGTTTGATGATCTGAAACATTAAAGTGTGACAAACATGCAAAAAAATAAGAAATCAGGACGGGGGCCAACACTTTTTCACACCACTGTATAGATCCTATCTATCTATCCATCATCCATCTCAGACTGCTGGGTTCTGCCTATTGGTTTTATTTTCAAAGTGTTTTGAAAAGGTAGTTGAAAAGATTTCGCTGACAGTAGAAATGATGCACCTACTCATACCCAGCCAGCTAAGTCAGTGACTAACTGCAGGAGTGTCACAACAACCGTAGCGGCTGATTTTGACACAACCAGGTGTTGACATGAAAAAGGTGAGACTAAGAAACAAGCTGTTTGTCATTAACATCACTTAGCAAATGTGAAAATTGTCATCTTTTGAACTGAAATAGTGAATATTGACACTTCCTAATGTTTTGTTTTAATGAACTTGCCCTCAAATAAAATTATACATTTGATAAATAACTACAAATAATTTATATAAATTAACTAAATATTTACTTTAACTCAGCAGTGCTGTATTTCACAACCAATGATAAGAACAAATGTGACTCATTAAAACAGATTTTGATCAGGTTTGATCAGGTGTTGTTGTCTAAGGCAATCCCATGTTTGATAAAAGAGCTGAATAAATTATCATAAATTAACCTTTCCCGCAGCATGATTAAGGTCCTTGTGCAGCCAGTCCTTTGATTGACCAATGACAGCCTACTCAAAAGAGGCCATCTTACTGACATGTAAAGTGACAAAGACCAGCTAGTTGTATTATTGTGCACTTTGTCACCAGCCATTCACGCCAGATCAGTCTGAAGCACATCTCTCCATCTTTCAGTGCCCATAAGCAATACTATACAATACTAAATCGGCTGACATATGCTCCAGATATTTCCTTTTTAGTGAGGTACCTGATGTTCCATTGTGTGAGAGGACAAATTGAGATCAGTTGGGAATCCTTGCATACGTTGGCAATGGGTCAGCCAAGACTGGAAAATGATAACATGAGTCTTTTAGTTGCGTCTCATGATCAAATGCTGGATTTCAAAATATTCAAATGTAATATGAAAAATGTTGGTCATTGGCAACTTTTACTGCTATTACCTCCTCAGAACAAATAATATATTAGTAAAAGAAATATCTTGGCCCATGGTTCTTGTAGTATATTTATTTATTTATTTGATAATCGAAAAGTCTCTTCAGCATCACAGAGAACAACAAAATATGTTTTTGTGACTGACAGGTCTGTTTCTTTTTTTTAATCCTAAACTTATTTACCTTTAGTATGTGAATATAGTCCATGCGTGTCATTCTGTAATGTATTTCATTTAATTTTTTGGATAATTGAATCCCAAGTCACTGGAAAACTACAGCACCCTTGCACTACACCTTTTGAGAGTTTCCATCATTCAACAGTTCAGGTTTCTGCTGAGCTGAGAAAGGTGTGTGTACACTGTTCTATGGGGTCGTTCACACAGAGCGCGCTCTCTTGCTTGTATTTAGAACATGAGAAGCAACACAGCAGAATGGAGATGTGCATTGAGTAACTTATTTTAACTTCACTCAGCAGTCACATATGTCCATAACTGTTTTTTAGGGAATATATACATACAATGAAAAACCAGCCCTTACGAAAATTAACCATGTTTTTTTTATTGTAAAAGTTTTTTCGGCATATTGATTACCATTTAACCAGTTTTACTACAAATACCATGGTTAAACTATAGTAACCATGGTAGTAACCATGTTGTTTTTTTATATTTGAAAGAAAATTAAACATTATTTGACACCGTTAGTCTGTGGTCTTTTAAGGTAAAAAAGGACAATATGTTCCTGTAAAAACATCCCTGTATGAGTTCTTGTTTTTTATATTTATATTTATAACCAGTGTTGGGCACGTTACTCAAACTAATTAAATGTATTACTCGTTACTAGTTACTCATTTCAAAAGTAATATTATTACTTATTACTTTCTGGCAACAGTAAGTAGTTACACTAGTTACATTACCTTTCGTTCATGCCCCACAGAAGTTGTAACTGCATATTTTTCCCATAAAATTCTTCTAAAATGTTACTAACAGTATATTTCTGCCTCATCATTTGATCAAAATCCACATTGGATCACAGTCAGAAGTGATTAAACACTCAGTGGTAATTGATAGTTACGCTTAAGTAAAACATTTATTAATCTCATTGTTGGAGAGTCTTTGGACTGACAGGATCTGATTCAGACTGGGATGAGTGAACCCCCTGGGTGCTGGTTAGAGCACAATAATTATATAAGGATGAGGACACCGGTTATCAGGTTTAGGGAATGTATTGATAGGAGATTATCAATGACAGGCAGTAGAGGCATTAGTCTGGAACACAAGAAATACAATAAAGGATAATGAATAACTAACAATAACAAGGCATTTACAATTATAACATCCATTGGTAAATAAAGACAGCCAAAGCATACTAAATCCTCATCAGTAACATGGTTTTGTGAAATATACAATCCAAGAAGGGAAAAAAGGTATCACATTGTACATTATCAGTGATCGCTCGTTTAGCATCATGAACAGCTCGAAATGTCAAATCACGCCATAAAGGTATCATTGAAAACCAAAACAGTGATATACATCTCAATAAAGAAGAAATAATAACAGCATCATTAAGCTAAACTAACAGAAACAACGGCTGTGGCCATGTCTGGACGTGTGTGTGTGACGCAGTTATAAATAACTCAATACCGATCTCCATAGACACAAAAATAAAGCAAACGGGTTTACTTGTAGGTCAATGACTAACACCTCAAAGTAACTTCTGCAGGAATGATCAGAAATAAACAGGAAGTAACATCCATTCAGCGTTCAACAGCAGCAGCGGCTCAACTCGCGAGACTACTCAGCCGGATGATGACGTACAATATCAGAATAAACAGCTCTCTCTTAAAGGAGCCTTTACAGCACTCATTAATTGTCATGTGTCGCTTGCAGAGGTGTCAAGTAACGAAGTACAAATACTTCGTTACCTTACTTAAGTAGAAATTTTGGGTATCTATACTTTATTGGAGTAATTATTTTTCAGCTGACTTTTTACTTCTACTCCTTACATTTTCACGCAATTATCTGTACTTTCTACTCCTTACATTTTAAAAATACCCTCGTTACTCCTATTTCATTCCGGCTTGTCATCGTTAAAAAAAAACTATCCAGATAAATCGCGCCATCCGGATAGAGTGAATTTGACTGTGGTTGGATGAGAAGTATAAACATACCATTCCGACACCGTATTGGTTTGTACACGATCCATCACACCTGCACATGACACAAATCACGTCACAAAAGGAAACATAGCCAGTGTTGGGGTCGTTACTCAAAAAAAATTATTTCTTAAAAGTTATTATTTCTTCACTACTTGCTCATTTATCAAACGGGTGCTTTCTCTTCGTCCTCCGCAAATTAAGCTACAGTCGGTAGTTCGGCAGAGAGACGTTTGAATAAATTAGCGTTTGCGATTGACAACGCATCTTCTAGTTAAATGTGACATTGTTGCCATTAGCTATAGAATTGAGCATAGTACATACCGGGAAGGTATCAGGATTATGAGTTATTTTTAATTTTTATTTGTTGATTAATCACTTGGATTAATCATTAATTTTGACAGCACTAATGTTTATTGTATATAGACAACCATACAAGGGTAATTGTTACTAAGCCTGCCCTGGGTACACCAGTTTTCTTGTCCGTTGCCCTCACAGATTCCTGCAGCTAAGCTTGGATGTACATTTACATTCAAATAAAGGTTATTGATGACATGCCTCTGAAGTTTGACTTTTTGCACCATTACAATACTTATAAGCAACTAGTCATCATATCTTCCGCTCCATGAAACACATTTTAATGCTCAGTAGTACACATATATGGTTCTTTAATGTATTTGCATTGTAATAAAATGCATTCATTTTCAATGGGCACATATGCGGCTGAAACAGGTAGCCTAGTGCATCCCAAATTTTTCAACATTAACATTTTAATATAACACTATAGTCATTATGGCCTTTAGAAAAAAAATTTTTTGAGGAGGTGGGGTAGTGCACAACAGGCCCCTGTGGCGCGGCCTAAGCTTTTGTCCTTAATGGCATTTTTTTCCTTACATTACTTTTACTTTTATACTTTAAGTAGTTTTGAAACCAGTACTTTTGCACTTTTACTTGAGTAAAAAGCTTGAGTTGATACTTCAACTTCTACAGAAGTCTTTTTAAACCCTAGTATCTATACTTCTACCTGAGTAATGAATGTGAATACTTTTGACACCAGTGGTCGCTTGAAGCTAATTGTAGCATAATTTCTCTGTTACCCATATACGACTATATTTCATGTATTTTATCAAAAGAAATCAATAAGTTCATAAGAAGATGTTTCGTTTTATAAAAAGATTTTATACAATGTATAACGGGATCAGAGGGATGTGGGTGGGCAAGCCATGTAATGCCAGAGTAAAGTAGGCTAATGCCACAACTTCCACATCTGTTCAGATCATCTTTTCTCTTGACAAAATGAGAGTGACGATAAAAAGATAAAGAATCATTGTTATTAGGCAAAAACTCAATGCAAGATAGAAAGTATTTGTAAATAGTTCCAACTGTTTGTTTGAAATGGGCCTCCTAATTTTTTATAAAGCAGTATACTTGTTCGAGATGCATAGCGAATTGGCGATGCCCAGCCATATTTTGATGTCATGTGTCGTTCGCGAACGAGCCGGCTCTAAGAGCCGAGTCTTTGTAGCGAACGAGAAGAGCCGACTCCCGTCGGGGAGAGCCGAATCTTTAGCCGGAGCCTTCTATTTTAGCCCAATTTAGCAATTGTGAATGGTTTTTCGTTACAAAAAAAATTTAAAACAACACATGCGGCTAATCAGATGGGAGGATAGACTATAGGATCATACTATTATGTGAAAGAAGGAAGGGGGACACACGCCCCGAAGATAGCGAGAGTAGTGTTAAAGGACAGGTACACAGAGCGAGAGAGAGAGGACGGGGATCCGGTGTTCCGGCGAATTCAGTTCCCCTGTTCCCCCCTCACAGCGCCTGCGCAACTTCGCAGTGTTGCCAAGTCCGCGGTTTTCCAGCGGTAGTTTTTAGTAGCAATTGGGCGTTTCTTTTTTAAATATCCTGGCAACCCTGAAACTTCAGTACTAAAATCATGACTTCATGATTTCGCCCCGGGCTAAGCAAGTCAGCTTATGGTGGTTTTGCTGTCTTTCTGCAAGCAACGTTCATTTCACCATGTTCATTAGATCATTTGTAATTAAATACGTATTCATGTACATGACGTCCTGTTCAATCGCAACATAGAGTCAGATTTCCTGCTAATTCTAACTTTTTCCTGTTTTATGAAGTGTAACACCATACATTACAATTAGACAGTTCAATTCCTTCGTTAGGGGCATTCTTTTGTTCAGACGCCCATTTCCATTTTGTTGTTATTGTTGTTGTTAGTGTGTGTGTGTTTCTGTTAAACAACTTAAGCCTTGTCGAAATAATAACAAATCAACTTTAATAAATATTGTCTTTAATAAATATTGACAAATAAATATTGCACAATGACTAGTCTCTCTTTTATTATTTTAGGTAACTCAGAGTGATGCTCCTGATGTGTTTTTAAAATGTCATAATTACGTCTAACCACTTTTATCTGCAGAACACTTTACACTGAAAACACAGGGGGAACAGATTTTTCCAGAGGCCTGAGAAAAGTGGTTCCCTCCCAGTATATTACCTTCTGAGGATTTATAGATTCAAGATTTTTATTTGTCGCATACATGGTTATATAGAGAATATATGACCAGCAGTGAAATGTAAGTCAGGTCCGCTCCATGGACAGTGCAATTATTAAAGAATATAAACACAAGAAAATTACATATAAATATAGTAATGGAAAAAATAAGAATAAAATAAAACGCGCAGGACAGTATACTGTAGACTTAATAAATATTAAGATGAGCAGGAATGTACAAGAAAAGAATGTTCAAACAGGTTATATACATGATTTATAACACAATACAGTGATACTGGTTATGTTTTTCAATGTCATAATTATGTCTAACCACTTTCATCTGCAGAACAGTGTTTTTACATTGAAAACACAGGGGGAACAGATTTACCTGGATGCAGCATTTTTGTTTTTTTTTTGTCTAGATATTAATTTGTCATTTAAGTAGGCAACATGAATTAAAGGATTTAAAAAAAAATTACAATTATTATTATTTTAAAATTCATTTAATAAAAGCTTGTTTAAGAGGATTTGGTTTTTTATATTACTGTGACTTAATTAATAAACGTGACAATAAATGATGCTTATATACTCTTTTATAGAAGATTTAAACGATCTCTGTACTTTTTTTGGGACTACGCAACGACCCAAGTGATTCAGACGTAACACCTGCTTGGTTTGGGGACTTTTTATGTTATTTTTTAAATTAAACCTAGTATTATCTTATGTTTGGTCCTTGCTAAATTGGCAGTTGTTACAGATTATTGCAATCTAATTTTGAGACAGTTATGGTTATTTAACATATTGTATGATCTTTCAGATTACCTGTGATGGATGTGACAGGTGGTACCACCAGTCATGTGTTGGCAACCCACCAGTCAATAAAGAATATTATTGCCCAGCGTGTATTATCTGAGTCAGTATATTATGAAAATTTTGTAAATAGATTTTGCTTGCTTTTCAAAATTGCACTTGTATTGACTTTGTGTTTCTAAGATTGTAAATTTTAGTTTGTATGGTTTAAAATTGCTTTTCTGTTGTACTGTATTGTACTATTGTATTTTTAAAAAGTGATTAACTTATTTTTGATTGTGATTTCCCATTGTTTAAACTTGTGCACTCACTGTTAACATTAAAAAGACCAGAACGTCTTGAAATTGTGTAGTTTTGAAAAAAAAAAAGTGTATCTTTTAAGATATGTTCCCCCTGTGTGTTTAGTGTTTTAGTTTAAGACACTATTCTGCAGATAAAAGTGGCTACACATAATTATGACATTTAAAAAAACATCAGGAGCATCACTCGTTACCTAAAATAATAAAAGAGAGACTAGTCATTGTGCAATATTTATTTGTCAATATTTATTCAAGTTTATTTGTTATTATTTCGACAAGGCTCGAGTTGTTTAACAGAAACACACACACACTAACAACAGCAATAACAATAAAATGGAAATGGGCGTCTGAACAAAAGAATGCCCCTAAAGAAGGAATTTAACTGTCTAATTGTAATGTGTGGTGTTACACTTCATAAAACAGGAAAGAGTTAGAATTAGCAGGGAAATCTGACTCTATGTTGGGATTGAACAGGACATCACGTATATTAATACGTATTTAATTACAAATGATCTAAATAACACGGTGAAATGAACGTTGCTTGCAGAAAAACAGCAAAACCACCATAAGCTGACTTGCTCAGCAGGGGCGAAATCATGACGTCATGATTTCAGTACTGAAGTTTCAGGGTTGCCAGGATAATTAAAAAAAACGCCCAATTGCTACTACAAACTACGTGGCCCACTCGCGGACGTGGACCAATGCGAATTGCGCAGGCCGCTGTGAAGGTTCCCAGGGGCACTGCATTGCCCGGCACCCCGGATTTTTTGTGTGGTTAATGGTGAGTGTGTGCGCACAAGGTGACAAGTGGTTTGGCTTGCCAAAACCCCTCATCCCTCCAGAGCTAGTCTTTCAACCCCAGGACAAATTATCACAGAGAGGGCATTGCATCAGCACACCCAAGCTGAGGCATCTGACATTTCTGAATGCCAACCTGCACTAAAGACTAAAGTGTCCTAATGTCAAGACTTTTGCCTATATTTATTTGATTTGTTTGCTGTGGTTCTGTATTCAGTTGTTCAATTAAAGTTTTATTAATATGTTAAATAATAGTAACTGTATTTTTTGTAACGAAAAATGCATACAAATAAGGCTATAAATTGCTTACCAACACACAAACCATTCACAGTTGCTAAATTGGGCTAAAATAGAAGACTCCGAGTGATACTAAATGAAGAGCCATTGGGAGCCGTAAGAGCCGGCTCTTCTAAGGGAGCCGAGCCAAAAGAGCCGAATCTTTGAAAAGAGCCGGACTTCCCATCACTGGGCGGGCGTTACAGACAACTTTGGCTGTAAGTTACTTACTAGGGGAGTATGAGACTGGCTTATACATTGCGCTCATCCAGCCGCAGCCTCTCATATACAGTATCATCATGCATACCGCGCTATTGTTTCTTGCTTATTCGTTCTCGTGCTTTTCTCTCATCAAGGGAAAGTCACTCGAAGGTAAGATTTCCCATTTTAATAGTTAACGAAAATGCATTTTATAACTATTATGATGATGTGCATCGATAAGTGATGCTGAAGAACGAAAATAGGCTGTTGACGAGCTATTTGAGTTATTCAAGTTCTCATACGTACCTTATAAAAATGTACTTGTGTTAAAAGGAGTTCATTCCAAAATATAGTTTACTTGCATTTTGTCAGACAAATATGACATGAGGTTAGCTCAGTCCGAGTATGCATAGGTAACCTGTCGTTTTTTTAAAGTAGCCATAGAGTAGTTGATGCTAAACTCCAACCCCCGTTTTAATGCTGGGATTACGACAGATCGATTTAATTAATTTGATGAATTTCGCGCACAGGTGAAGCGTGTGTTGGGATTCGGAGAGAAGATTCATCCTATGACTTTGAGCTGCCCAACGCTGTAGCCGTGAACATGCAAACCCCTGCGTGTGATGCGGAGTGGACCATTGACGTAAATATCAAAACCACTTCCCCTCTGACAGGCCATTCTCATTTAATTTCATTTTAACCTGCTGTAAATCTAATGAATAATTAATAGATAAATTAAATGTCACCACTTAAGGTACTATGGAATAATTTTATTTTCTCTCAAAACTCATTTTCTAAACTTTTTTTTATTTTTTTATATGAGAATGGATAGGATAGTAATCCCCATGATAAGACTAAGTCCATATGGAAACTCATCTTTATTTACATGTTGTGTTTTAAACAAAGTTAACCACAAGAGGTCACTATCACTGCATGTAGTGGCGCCCATGTGTTCATCTGTTAGTTTTCTTAAAAAGGCCACTAAAACATCAGGTTGACAAAAGATTTCATGTTATTATGCAGTACATCCAAAATGTGCCTTAATATAACTGCCATCTAGATTTGATCTAGATTATATCACTAGTTTAATATGCACCAATTTTCTGTGTTTTTCTGATTATTTGTCACTGATTGTTCAAAAATTGTTTTGCCTTGTCTTGTAGGCATTAGTGAAAAGAAGCAATATGTTAAATGTGTGAAAGTTTCACCATGTTTACTGAATGTCTCACAATTCTCCACTAGCAATTCACAGCGATCCTGGATGGAAATTCAACTCACTTTTCTCATCCCTTTAAAAAAGTAACTCGTCAGGGAATCAGTGTGTCTTACTGTCCAACTTCAGTCAGATTCCACGTCTCTTGTCCAGTGAGTTCAATAACAATTATTCATCTTTTCAGAACAGATTTACTGCACTTTATTTTAAGGATTGCATATACTGTACAAATGAATGCTTTTTGATTCTCTTGTAGATATACACCAATGACCTCACATGTTGTTGTGAGTACTTTTTCACTTTGTATCGCTTTGCTTTTTGTTCTCCACATTAACAAAACTATACAACAAACATGTATAAATACGATAACAGTGGCATCCAATTCTGTCTCTTTTATCAGGCACAAATTCCACCAACAATCCAGTTTTTAGCACAACCCTGCCATTTAAAGGTATTAAACGTCATTACCTTTAAATCTGAATCATGTTACTAAATCCTGTTACTTTTGCAACACTGAAATGAAATAACCTAAAACGTTTAGTCCAGTGTTGGAGTAGTTGGAGTTTTCTTTAGAGTGTACAGCAAATATACCTTCAGGATATAGTGGTAGGGATATAGTATGTGGTGATATTAGAGAAAGATTTTGCAAATGCATGTACTGACTTTTTGTATAATATAACTGCATTTACAGATATGTCCTCCTTTACCATCAAAACTGATTCATCAGTGAGGCAACACTGTAAGTATAGTCTGTAAAATAAATATAAATGACCAAGTACCCAGCATTTGGAAAAAGTGATCAGGCAATAACATTTGACACTGGTTGAAATACAGTATGATAAATGGCAAAAATGTAGGGCTAAACTTTCATAGACATTTCCAATCAGTATGATCACCATTTTACCATCAAAATATACCTGCATAGCAAGCTTATTGCAAATCACATGCACACTGTTTCTTACCAGACTTCACTGTCTTTGGTTGCAGTTCAGAGATTCCACACAAAACGGAAGAATATCAGTAGTAATAATTAGCCTCATTTCGTTGTTGGTCGAGGTTATGGAACCAAAGACTGCAAAAATAATGCAAGTTCTCTCTCTCTAGTTTTGCTAAACCTTGTAAAAATCATTATCCTGAAATTCCTGTTTCGCAAGCCACTCCTAAAAACTCAACGTTTAAGTTCAATGCCAAAACTCAGTTGAGCAATCTCAAAGAGCAAACAGATCTAAGTACACAACCAAAAACAAATGCGCTAAACTAAGAGAATTCTCTTCGAAACCTTTTAAAAATATGTAAACAGGAAATAGATTCGATGAGGAAGCAAGACTAGAGTTCTGGAGATAGGGGAAGTAAAAACATTACAACAAGTGGTGTTGTAACAGGAGTTTGCTGTAACAGGGTTTCCGCGGAGCATTAAAAAGCATTAAAAGTCATTAAATTTATTTCTTCAGGCATTAACATTTTTTTAGATGGTTTGGCAGAAAAATATTAACTCTTTATTTTGAATGTAGCGCCTTCATAATTCGTTTAATTTGTTGTCGCAAAATATGTACATTGGTGTGATACACACGCAAAACCAGTTTGGTAATCGCCTCCGGTCTGTGCGAAATTGCCGTAATGCTGGATGTTTAGACAGCGGCGAACTGGGACATGTAGGAGTAAAACTAAAGCAAGAATTATTACATAGAAATGTATATGTGTAAGTTTAATAAGGTCAAGAATAGATTATGGGAGTGTGGTATATGGATCAGCAGCCAAATCTGTACTTGCGAGACTTGATATAATACAGGCTAAAGCATTGAGACTATGCTTAGGAGCAGTAAAAACATCACCAGTATGTGTACTTCAAGTGGAAGCAGGAGAAAAGCCACTGGACATTCGACGTAAACAATTGCTGGTAAATTCTTGGATTCATCTAAAGGGACATAGAGATAGACATCCCACTAAGAGAGTACTGCAAGCTAGCTGGGAAAAGGAACAGCCGCCAAAGTTTAGTTTTGGATGGATATAGGAGATGAGGCAGCTAGAGATTTGGGGGTGAGCGAAAAAGAGTTCTGCCCAGCTATTGTATGGCCTGACTTTCCAGTATGGAAGACTGAAACCATGGAAGTTGATTTTGAATTACATCAAATCAAAACAATAAATAATAGTATAGACCATGTAGCTGAATACTACAGATATGGGGATGATAAATACAGAGACTATATTCAGATTTATACAGATGGGTCGAAAGATCCTGAAACAGGAAGGACTGGATCAGCAATTTTTATAGTTAATCAAGGAGGTGAGGAAAGCAAACGAACCACGAATGATCTGAATGTGTATACAGTTGAGTTATATGCTATCATGATGCAAATTCATTCATTAAATTTAAGAATTTCAATATGAAAGATAACACAAACATTTTATAAGATTAGGAAAAAATTGCCCCTTCTTTAGTTGGATAAAAGCAATTTAAGGAGGCAGATATCACAAATTTGCTGATTTCAGTAAGAACTGACATAGAAGTATCAGTTTAAAAAGTGTAGATTTTCTTACATATCCAAGATTATCATCATTGCATCATCAAATTGAATGGTTAATTTAAAACATATAACCGGTCAAAGTATGGAATCATTTTTAAAGATTGTTTTTGAAAGAAATCTCTTATAACTTTTTTAACAAAAATACAAAAAAACAGTAATATTGTAATATTATTTCAATTTATAATAACTGTTTTTTTATGTGAATAAATTTTAAAATATAATTTATTCCTGTAATTCGGTTTGAATTTTCAAAGAATCCTCAACAAAGAATCCTGAAAAATAAAATGTATCATGATGTCCACAAAAATACGAAGCAGAAAAAAATGTGTTCAATATTGATAAGAACCAATATTAATGATTAAGCGCCAATAATCATGAACTGAGACAGCACAATCAACATTTAAGAATGATTTCTGAAGGATCATGTGACAAAACCGAAGACTGGATAAGGATGGCTTAAATTCAGTTTTGATTACAGCAATCATATCGATTTTAAAATGAATCCATTGTGAAAAAAAAATGTTTAAATCACAATATATTTCTCAATTTACTATTACTGCAACCTTTTTGAGCAGAAGAGACTTGGGTTTCAAAGATTAAAAATCTTTGACCAGGCCCATATTCACAAAACATTTTTCCTATTTAAGTGTTCTTCTAAATAGCAGTAAAAGATTTTAGCTAAGCGTTTTTTTCTCTTAAAATCTATTCTCAAAGCTTCTGAGACAAACTTTTACTAAGACATAGAGAGAAGTCTTAAAGGGTTAGTTCACCCAAAAATGAAAATTAGCCCATAAATTACTCACCCTCAAGCCATCCTAGGTGTATATGACTTTCTTCTTTCAGATGAATCCAGTCAGAGTTATATTAAAAAATTGTATTTGATCTTTCAAGTTGTTTAATGCCACTCATCGGGTGTTGCATTGCTTCAGTCCAAATGAAGTTAAATAAAAAGTGCCCATCCAATAAAAAAAGGGGTACAGTCTATGTGACACTGGACCATGATTTCTACCGAGGAGGAAAACTGTTTCTAAATGTTTCTAAAATGTTTACATTCTAAGGCAGATTGCCGCAACAGCCATTTTAGGATGGTTTGTGATTTGGTCTTAGTGACTTAGGAGTCCTCTTCACTACTCCTAATGTTTCACAGATTTAGGAGCTAGTTTTAGTGGTAAAACGCTTTGTGAAATACTCTTGGAGCAAAAATTTATGAGTCCTAATTGAGAACTGATCCCGCCTTAATTTTTTAAGATTCTTCTATCTGCGAGTTATGAGCTACGTTCAGCCTTAAGATGTTTTGTTATATGGCCCCAGTTGTGTAATATATTTGGTCATTATGGCCTTACAAAAATAATAAAATGGCATTAAAATCATTCAATAGTTTGATGATACTGCAGAAACCCTGTGTAAGTAAAACCATGTAAAAAAAGGTTTTAAAAGAGAGAACATGACCATGACAGGTGCACATCATAGATCTTATATTTTAGTATAATTATCTTTAATATCATCTGTATAATCTATTATTATTGTCATCATTAGATTAGAACTATTAGTACTATTATTTGGGCACCGTGGCCTTTCGTACCTTGTAGTTAATAACAGTGTATGCATTTTTCATAAAGCAAATGTCAAGGAACCAGTTTTTTTGTTGTTTGTTTGTTTTTTTTGCATCCATTGATAGTTTGGTGAAATAATCTCCTCTAACGATTTTGCCATTGCTGCTGCTGCCACTTTTGCACTAACCCTTGTCATTTTGGCTTTCCTCATCTGCAGGACAAACAGGTATTTAACACATATTGCATTAATGTCATTTTGGCTTTCCTCATCTGCAGGACAAACAGGTATTTAACACATATTGAATTAATGTCATTTTGGCTTTCCTCATCGACACGACAAACAGATATTTAACACATATTGAATTAATGCCATATGCACAAAACACTAAAACCCTATTTTCTATTTTCTAGCAGTGCAAAATATGCTCCTACAAGAGCCTCATCTGATGAACAAAACCAGCTTTGTTCAGCAGAATTAGCCTACGGAGGCAACTGAACTTGCCCTAGAAACAACAACACATGGCGTGGAGTCATGACAAACACATTTATCCTATAAACGTAACACATATATATCTTATATTATATTATATTTATTATATAGATTATATTACAGCAGATTATATATGAAATTATATTCTAGTTATAATAACACCACTCTTAAGAGTGAGAGAAACACGCACTAAGTCTCACACCATATATATCTTATTTACCTAAATATAACATCGTACATATATTTCTAATCTAAAAATATATGAAATATAATATAAATTATATATGTATTATATTTATGAAGGCTAATATATAAAGTTTATAATTGCATTATAAACTAATTTACAATAGCTCCCTGTCTCTGTTACATGTTGTGTTTTACACAAAGTTACCACATGAGCTCACTGTCTACAAAGTTTGAATTATTTCATTCATGTAAGGGCGCTAGTGTTCATCTTCTGTTAGCCCTCAAGTTTCGTGTTGCTCACGGCTGTAAATCTTGGTTGCTTGTAGTTCTGGGCATTCTTATATGGATTTTCTTTCTTCTGTTTTCAGTTTTTCCATCCTTGTAGCTCTCATTTAGGCTTTGTGTTATAGGATACTCTGAAGCTGCCATTAAAGCCATGACTGTTACTCAAGTCTTTGAATCTGTCGAGTCACAAGCAATTCAAAACTGTAATGCCAACGCTTGGATTTGTGAACGTGTGTTGTTTGAATTGACGCGATAATGAGACTCAGCAAGCGCTTTTTTTTTTTGTTTTTGTTTTTGTAGCTAATGTTCAATTTCGCCCTTCGGTTGATTAGCTAAAAAATATAGCGTTGTAAACAATTAAAATCTCACTTACCGTTGGGCAACAGCTTTACATGCCAGGCTTCGCTGTTTGTAGGCATAATCATGAGTTTACCAAAAAAAAAAAAAACACATCTTAATGCCCTATTCGCACGGGATTAGTATTACTTGGTGACCTCCAGTCATTTGTAATAATTGCGGAGGTTGTCTGTGATCTTAATCCCGTGCGAATCGGCCATGTCTGTAATTTGTAAAGTAAAAATTCCCCCGCAAATGACCTACCATATTTCGCCGAACACCGAGGTCCTGTGCTAATATTAGTCCCGTGTGAATCGGCATGTCTGTGATTCAGCCAGCATTTGGTGGGTCGCATATCATTTTTCGAGGTTTTTGTTTGCTGTGCGCCATTTTCTCCATCTTTCGCGAAGAATGGAGCTGCGTTGGAGTGTTTGATAGTATTCTGGGTGCTGTCATCATATCGCTACACCATACCCACCCAGCACCAGACGTCATTTGGACGTCGTTTTTTGGGCTAAATCAAGTCGGCCCGTCATGGACTTCTTTTAGCCCAAAAAGCTACGTTGAAAATTGGTCTTTGTTTGGTCCGTCTGATTTGGTCCAGATTTGGTCCAAAAATCGATGTTTAAAATTAGGTTTTGTTTGGTCCGTCTGATTTGGTCCAGATTTGGTCCAAAAATCGATGTTTAAAATTAGGTTTTGTTTGGTCCGTCTGATTTGGTCCAGATTTGGTCCAAAAATCGATGTTTAAAATTAGGTTTTGTTTGGTCCGTCTGATTTGGTCCAAATTTAGCCCAAAAAGCGACGTTGAAAATTGGTCTTTGTTTGGTCCGTCAGATTTGGTCCAAATTTAGCCCAAAAAGCGACGTTGAAAATTGGTCTTTGTTTGGTCCGTCCGATTTGGTCCAAATTTAGCCCAAAAATCGATGTTTAAAATGGGGTTTTGTTTGGTCCGTCCGATTTGGTCCAAATTTAGCAGAAGCACGTTTATTTCAGACGACATAGCCCTAATAAATAGATTAGACATTTGAAGCACTGTTGAATATATTGAAATTTATTTTGAAAATATATTTAAAAAATAAAGCTTAAAAATTGTTCCGCATGATACAGGTGTACGAACATTCGTGCATTTAAAAAAAAAAGTCAATGTTATTTCTACACCACGTTTACCATTTCTAAAGCTATTATTATATTATATGATATTCTGCGTGACTTCTACGTGCTTTAATGGGCGCGCGAGCTGAACCGGAGCTGAGGAAGTCACCATGGAAACGGAGCGGCAGCTCAACTGTCAGCAGCAACTCCCGTCTCTCACTGTTTTTTTCACTAATTTCAGGTAAGTTTAGTCTCTACAATTACACAAATACTACATACAAGCGTTCATGACACTTTATTTCATGTAAATGACACGCTTCCGTTGAATATTTACTTTATAGAAATGGTTAACGGTAAGTGTCTTCGGAAAAAGTCCGTTAGCATCTCAACCGTAAGGCTAACTATAAGGTTAACTAGTTATAGACTTGAGCTCTTCTTTCTGAAAGTTTGGGCTTTTAATGTCATCTTATGTGTAGATGAGCGTTTTTTATATAAATGTTTTGCTGGCAATTTGTCAATGGATGAATGGAAGTAAGCTAATTAAATTAACCTGTACAGTTAATCGGATACGTATCCGTCACTTACATGGAGCTGAAAATGGGATAAACTTACGTTAATTAAGAGGTTTTGATCTTTCATGCTAAACATATTGATACCACTTGTTCTGTGATTTCAGAAGCGAAAAAAACAACTCTACGACACCGGAGAAGTTCCTGATTTAAAAATTTCTGAAGGGAGCTGCTGACAGAGATAGAAAACACAGGTGATTTGAGAAAGCTTATTAAATAACTTTATATGCATATTTCACAACATCTTTCGCCTAAATCACCATGCATCTGTAATTTTCTTTTGTGTGTTTGCTTGTTAGTTATTTTAAAAGGGCTTTGATGTCCAAACATAAGTAACACTGTAAGAGCATTACTAAATAAGTAAACCTAAAAATTTACATTGTTATTAAATCCTTTTTTGTATATTCTGTAAATTATTATTTTTCCTTTCTGGATGTTGCCTCTGCTATAGTTTATAATAAACCTGGCAATGGCATTGTATAATAAATATTGTTGACTCTGACAGATTGTTTATGTTCCTAGATTCTTCCATGCTGATGGCCGTGCACTAGAGTTGGAGCGTATCTCCTGTCGAAGAACATCTCTGGACATTATGAACCATATGACTAGCAAGTAATACCTCAAACATACACTGCCTAAAGTTTAAGGGTCAGATTTGTCATGTGTTTGAAAGAAGTCTTTTATGCTCACCACTGCTGCATTTATTTGATTAAAATACAGTAAAACAGTAATTGTCACAAATCCGGTCCATGAACTTCCAATTTCATTAACTCTCGCACTACACACTGTTGCACAACACCCCGGACTACATTTCCCATCATTATTTGCACAAATCCGGTCCATGACTTTTCCATTCATGACGCGCGCACTACCCAAACTGTTCACATCACCCCGACCTCCATTTGTCCCTCATGCATTGCTGAGTGCAATCAGACTGGCATGATGGGAACTGTGTCCTGGGTATGTTCAACATTTTGTGTATTGCGAGAGTCAATTAAGGAACAGTTCATGGCCGGATTTGTGACAGTAATATTGTGAAATAACCATTTTTTTATAACTATTTTCTATTTCAGTATGTTTTAAAAAGTGATCAAAGCTGAATTTTCAGCATCATTATGCCTGTCTTCAGTGTTACATAATCCTTCAGAAATCCATGCTTTTTGCATCACAGGAATAAATTTCATTTTATGATATATTCACATAGAAAACGGTTATTAAATAATAATAATATTTCACAACATTACTGTTTTTATTTATGATCAAATAAATGCAGTTTTCTTGGTGAACATAAGAGACTTATTTCAAACTTAAATAACACAAGGGATTTGAATATGAATCCATTTATTCTAATAAAATCCAAGAAGCTCTTAAAAATATTAACATAAATAGTCATTTTTTTCCTCTGGTGATTTGTATTGTATACCCAGAATGCAATGCACAGTGATGCAGATTCCCATTCTCTATCTCCAAGCTACACACTCGTACACAGTGTCTACACTGGATGCGACAAAGTGACTGTTAAAAATCATTTGAACTTTGTGTCAGTACATCATAAATAGAACGAGGCATCAGTTTACTGTCAGGGATTTGTGTCGCGCCGCATCCAGTGTAAACAGCATCACTGATTATAATAGGTTCTATTGTATTTTGTTGCGCCGTCCGTTGTAGACACGGTGTTAGAACTTATATTAAAGATCGTTACACATGATGTATGTATGATGCCATCCATAATTGATTGAACTTTTTTATTTCAGAGACTGAAAATCATCAATAAACCACAAGGTAATTATAACTTATTTCAAGAATAATAAGAATAACAAGAATAAATAAAAATGCATCTGACTTAATATTGCTTATTTTTCAGTGGGTTGAAAGTTCTCATTAAACACATTGCTTTCTTCTCACCTTTGTGCATTTTCAGATGTTGTGCGTATTTATGAATCAAAATGTTTAACTTTTTAACATCGTAATATTTGTTGTCTTATTTCTCTTTTCAGAGTTTAGCTCCAACCCCAATTAAGCAGACCTGAGCAGCTGATCAAGGATCACCAGAAACTTTGCAGAACACTGGTCCTCCATTCCCAGGACTGGACACCAGTGTTGTAAGTCATCAATCTAGCAGTCATCTGCCTCTCTGAATTGTCATGTTCAGAATATATTGCAGGAGATCTCAACATTGTGTCTCAAAGTCCACTTACATGCAGCGTTTTGCTCCAACCTAGTGCAGTGCACCTGAACACACTAATCAAGGATTTCAGTTTTACTAACTATCAAGTCACAAATAGGTGAGTGTGATCAGGTGTGGACTAGGGTTGTGCGATTTGGGGGAAAATATCAAATTGCGATTTTTTTTTTTGACAGATATTGCGATTTGATTTGCGATTTTAAATTTGCAAATTCAAGCTTCAGCTCGATATTGTCAATAATGTGCAGCACAGTATGGGTATCATTACCCTGCTGAAAAAATTTACAAAAGTGTTTGTTTACCACAAAGTATATTTTGGTCATCCCTTTAAATATAACATTTTAATTGTATGCTTTTTAGAGTTTTAAAGTGCTGTAAATAGTTGTGTGAAATACTTAAAAGTGCTTGAATTTCTCTCTCAAAAGTTTGTACAAACCCTAAAATGCATAATGTAATGAAAAGTAACTCTTTCTTCCACAACACCATGGTTATAGTTAGCGTTACTACTTCTGGTTATATGTCAGCGCTGTTTGACCTGTTTATAACAGAGAATTCTGTGCAGAATTGCATTGATTCTCACTAGATCTCACAGCAACCTTATCATTGTGCTGTGAATTCAAACGCTTCTCACTGGATCTCTCAGCATTGTTGCATATGTGCAGTAACAGTGTCGTGAAATCAACACTGCTTCCTGAGTAAACCTGTTCTGAGCTCGGAGAAGTTTGTTTGCTCTGCGCTGATCCGAGCTGATAAACGGTCTGCACTGCACAGCTCAAACGAGTAGCGCCGTTTCACTAGCTTTTGTTTCGCTTGCTGTTTGATGTTTCTACGGTGGCCGAGAAGTGCAAAGCAAATCACAATTCTGAAAACAAAATAACAAATTACAAATGCAACTGCAAGTCTAAAAACAAAATAACAATTCAGAAAGCACAACAACAATTCAGAAAACATTATAACAAGTCAGAAAACACAATGACAAATCAGACAAACTGGAAGAGGTAGGTATAGTTTGAGACAGCGCCATTGGTTTGGGATTACTCACCGCTGACTGAACGAGACATCTGTCAATCAACGTATACAGGGAAGAACCAGCCGAAGAACAGCAGAGTCGTGGTAGAAAGTTCAGAGATGGTATTAAAGTAGCTCAGTTTAAATGTATTGTATGAATTGCCCTTACTCTGGAATAAAAAATACGGGGTGTCTATTTACATTTAGTTAAAAGTGGCTGTATATCATCAGCTCCAGTGGCGCAGATGGATAAGTGCGTGCCCTTGGCTTTTTGACGCGATCGACCCGGGTTCGATCCCACCTTTTGCCGAACTTTTTTTTTCTCCCTTTTCAAATCTCGTATCACATCGTAAAGGCATTTATTTTCAATAAAAATTAAGGAAATAATCAAAAAGTTGAAAATAAGTATCGGGAGGGGGGGTGTGGGGGGGGGTGGGGGGGGGGGTGGGGGGGGGAGGGGGGGGGGTTAGGAGTGTAGGGAGGGCTTGATTTACCATAGGTGTCACCATTAAGAATTAAATTATATTTACACTCAATCGTTATTGCTACTGGTTTTATGTACTACAATCCTGAGTTCAGATAATTGCCACTATTTGCAACAAGTAGTATACTTTATATAGACTACTGCTATTTTAACATGGTGTAAATAGGTATTTGCACTTAGCAGTATTTTTAGCATATGCTATTTACACTATTTTCACTTAGTGTAAATATAATCCATTGCTAATACAAGATTTGAAAAAGGAGGAAAAAAAAGTTTGGCAAAAGACGGGATCGAACCCTGGTCGATCGCGTCAAGAAGCCAAGGTCAAGCACTTATCCATCTGCACCACTGAGCTGATGTTCTACAGCCACTTTTTACTGAATGTAAATATGCACTCTGTATTTTTTATTCAATAGTAAGGGCAATTCTTACAATACATTTAAACTGAGCTACTTTAATACCATCTCCGAACTTTCTACCACGACTCTGCTGTTCTTCGGCTGGTTCTTCTCTGTATACGTTGATTGACAGATGTCTCGTCCAGTCAGCGGGGAGTAATCCCAAACCAATGGCGCTGTCTCAAACTATACCTACCTCAGTTTGTCTGATTTGTCGTTGTGTTTTCTGACTTGTTATTTTGTTTTCGAATTTGTCATTGTGTTTTCTGACTTGTTATAATGTTTTCTGAATTGTTGTTGTTTTTTCTGAATTGTTATTTTGTTTTTTATACTTGCATTTGCGTTTGTAATTTGTTATTTTGTTTTCAGAATTGTGATTTGCTTTGCACTTCTCGGCCACCGTATGTTCTTATATGCACAGAAATGGCAGCGCTTATGAGTGGGGCACGTAGTGTCGCACCAGTGTGATTGTTTCCAAATTTACTCGCACAGGCAGAAAAAATGGTCGCAAAATGCAACTATTTGGTTGCAGTCTGGAGCCCTGTATAGGAAGTGACAAAAAACTGTGTTGAAAATTCTAGAAAATTGTTCTTATCCTGTAAGTCCCCACTCTTTTGTGCCCTAAGGTAGAAATGCCCTAACAGTAGGGAAAACTCAAGTGTATACTTTACATTTTGGACAACCATTGTTTTTTTTTATTATTACTTTAGATGCTGGAGAAAAAACAGCTAGGCTAAAGCATTCAAAGTGGAAACTTCTGTCGTGGCTCAATAATCCAGGATTGGGATGGTGGAAGGAGCAGAAGATCAGAGATCTAGTGGTGCCCCTGAGGGAACAGATTTACCTAATGTGTTAGTTAAACCAAACATTTTCATCACTCACCTTCATGTTGTTCCAAACCTGTAAGACTTTTGTTCATCTTTGAAACATAAATGTAGATCTTTTTAATGAAATCTGAGAAATTTCTGCTCCTCCATTTCACAGTTTATGCAACCACCACTTTCAAGCCTTAGAAAGGTAGTAAAGTTGCTGTTTTTTGCGTACACAAGGCATCTGTTAAAAATATCTTCATTTGTGTTCTGCACAAAAGGGTCTTATGGGTTTGGAGCGACATGAGGGTAAGTAATTAATGACAGAATTTACATTTTTGGGTGAAATATGTTCTAATGTGGTTATAATTGGTCCTTGTTCTGTTTTATAAACATTTTCAATATTTTAAAGATGTATTGTTTTGAAAAATTATGTTTATACAGAAAAGATGGATTCATTTGATAGTTACAGTAAAGAATTGTTTAAAAAAAACTTTCAAATAAGTACTGCTGTTTTGCAAGTTCTATTCTAAGAATACTGTAAAATATCATGGTTTCCACAAAAATATTGGGCAGCACAACTGAAATGTTTCTTGAGCACCAAATCAGTATATTAGAATGATTTCTGAAGTATCATGTGACACTGAAGACTGGAGTAATGGTGCTGAAAATACAGTTCACATGAATAAATTACATTTTGCAATGCATTCACATAGAAAATAATTATTTTTGTAGTTATATTTCACAATATTACTGTTTTTATGGTATGTTTGAAAATGTAGGCTTAAGCTTTTTTTTTTTTACGCGAAAGATGTATTTAATGCGACAATAAATGTTTTGGTACTCTTGTAAATTGTCTTATTTTGACCGTAATTAGGCCTGAAAATAGGTTTTTTTCACCTTTAACTTTTCAACCAAATTTAGACGTAATTTGGACGTCTTTTTATATACGTCTTTTTGACGACCTGAAAAAGACGTCTTTTCACCTTTCACTTTTCAACCAAATTTAGACATAATTTGGACGTCTTTTTATATACGTCTTTTCGACGACCTGAAAAAGACGTCTTTTCACCTTTCACTTTTCAACCAAATTTAGACATAATTTGGACGTCTTTTTATATACGTCTTTTCGACGACCTGAAAAAGACGTCTTTTCACCTTTCACTTTTCAACCAAATTTTAACGTTGTTTAGACGTCTGGCATTTACGTCTTTTCGACGTCTTTTCAACGAGTTTTTGCTGGGTGGGTACAGTTTGCGGAAAGAGAAAGCTGAAAAGGTTTTGAGGTTAATGTGTTACAAATAAATCAAGCATAAAGCTTGAGATATTATTTTAACCTGGTGAAATGTAAATGACACACACAGCGCACGAAACTATGTTAGTTTCTTTTTTTTAAATCCATCTGGACCATAGAACGGGACTCTCAAAGCCTTGACAATCACCGTGCGAATGCACACACGACATTTCTAAATCACACAAGGTCCCCAGATAATACGAATCCCGTGCGAATAGGGCTTTAGTCACCGCTTATTTGTTGCCATGACGCGTTGGTAAATGGAGTAAATTATATGATCATTTCATCATAAATGATATCCACCGCAGCTCACTGAGAACTGAGCCAACAGAGCCCATAAACGGAGATGCTTATTATTTATTTATTTATTTTTCACATCTGTTCCACCTTTATTTGACCCTCTAACTCTAGCACTTTCTATTCTATTTTAATTCTACTTTAACTATTTATCTTCTTTTTTTTATTAAAAAAACAAACAAACACTAGCTTTCTATTTTTTCTGTTCTATCTACTTGTTTCTCTTTGTGTGTGTGTGTGTGTGTGTGTGTGTGTATACCTTGCTAGGTGTACTGCGTTAGGTTAACCGAGACTTGTCATTTGCACTTATATATTGTTGCTCTTTTGTTAGTTTTGACTGCTTTTATTGTCCTCATTTGTAAGTCTCTTTGGATAAAAGCGTCTGCTAAATGACTAAATGTAAATGTAAATATGTATTTGCATAACACTACTGTAGTCAATTCACACAAATGAGCACAATCAAGTTTAAACATCACGTTAGCACAAATTCCAATAATAGGAAAACTGTAGATTACCAGGAAAAATGCAACAATAGAAAGCTAAAAATGAGAGAATTTAACGTAGTGAACATAATGTTACTGAGTGACTTTTTATCAAATATGTGCATACGGAAGTGTATGTTGCTTGGCAACAGAATGCGTGACGCACGTCAACATCAGGTGCTTGGGGACACTAGCGCAGAGACGCATCGATGGCGGAGAGAAGCGCTCTGGAGAAACTCGATCTGGGCGCTTTAAGCCTCGAGCAGCAGGAGAAGCTGCACCAGTTCAAGGTATTTCGTTTTCTTCTGCTGAAAGTCTGCCAATTTTATTGGCGCTGGATGAAGTTCTACTAATTAACCTGGTCTAAAGAACAGTTGATATATATGGCATTTATTAAAGAAATTGTATGGGAAATGTGATTATTTATTTATTTTTCTAAAGCAAAACCTAAACTTCACATATGTTATTTCACATGCTCCAGGTCAAGACGAGGATAGCTAATGAACAATATTTAAGGTCTCATCCAGAGGTGGAAATGTTACTCAGTGACTTCTTAAGGTCAGTCTTTACGTTTTATGTTTCTTTATGTTTATGTTTTCACTTTAAAGGGGTCATATGATGCTTTTTTAAATATCATTATTTTGTGTATTTGGTGTAACAGAATATGTTGACATGCTTTAATGTTCAAAAAACTATTTTTTTTTCAAATACTGTACATTATTGTAGGTCGTATATGCCCCGCTTCTCTCAAACGCTTCGTTTTCTACAAAGTCCCTCCTTCCGACAAGCACAGTCTGCTCTTGATTGGCCAGCTGACCCAGTGCATTGTGATTGGCTGAACACCGCAAGCACTCGTCGGAAATGTAACGCCCCTTACCATAATCGCAGCTTCATCTTTCAAAATAAATGTAAAGACAGAGCCCGAAAGGGGAACAGAGTCGCGTGACAGACACAGTGATGAATATGTGTTTGCAGTACACAAGCCACAGTTAAGACAGCTCTCTCACACACACACCAACGCGCACACACACACACACGATGGCGCAAAACTCCGCATTTGAACAGTCAATAGCAAATACTTAAACTAATAACAAAACAGTAGCTGATTCAGAAGTGGCAGATTGTCATAGCAAAGTCAGAATTACCTCCTCTCCTAGGTTCACGAAACGGTCGTCCATAAAATGCATTGCTGTTCTGTTGTAAGTAATCTTAAAGATTCCTAAATGCATCTACTTTCGGAAGGCCAAATAAAGTGCTTTTGCTTTCGCCTAGAAACACACAGCGTCTCCCTGACATGGCTGCTTCAACACTAACTGCGGTTACTGAAACCACGCCTTCTTTCTTTTGCGTGAACATTTGCGTTATGCAAATCTTCCCAGATAGTTACGTAGGTATGTGGGGGCGTGTTAGAACGAGCCGTTTTAGGGGGGCGTGGCAGAGTCTTAAATTTGATAAAGAATATCTCTTTGGTTTTGAGACTTTAGTCTTTGCAACTTCAGGGATCTTATCTATGCACAATCAGCTTGTAACACTCCAAAGAGAAAGGAAAACTTGAAATCGCATCATATGACCCCTTTAAAAATTGCTGGGCTAAATACAACCCAGCGCTGGGTAAAGTATGGACAAACCCAGCGATTGGGTTGTTTTGACCTAGCGGTTGGGTTACTGCCCAGAAAGTTGCTTTAAACATTTCCATCAAGATCACGCAGCCTTTTCATATTAATCCATTCTCTCTCTCTGTGTCTCTTTTTAATAGGGATGTTTTTCTGAAAAGGCCTATAGACATTCGTGAATTTGCAGCAGGTAATTAGTATCAGACACATTTGCACACTTTCGAGCAAGCCACTTAGAATCTTTTGATAAAATGCTTCACATTTAGCATGTAAATAGTCTTGTTCGATTGAATAATTTATTGTTCTTCAAAATATTGTTGAGCGTATATTACAACAGAAATGTGTCTTGAGTCTTCAGTTTTTTTTTAACACGTAACACACATAAACATCTTATTTGATTCTACAATAATAATGTGTGTGAAATTATGCTCTTAAATTATAGCCAACATCTCTTTTTTTCCAGATCATTTCAGTGACCCAGGACTGCCAAAGAAAATTCATGAGCAAATGAATATCCATAATAAGTGAAAAATGTGTTTTGTAATAAAAGCTAGAAAAATTATACAATGTGTGTCTGTCTTGATCCCTACATATACATGAAAGCATCTTTGTTGTATACTATTATCAGCAACCATTAGTGTGTGTATCAGGGGAGAGGACAGTCCAGGCTTGTTTGCTAAATGAGTCCACAGAGATGAAAGGCAAATTAAGCTGAATTTAACAGGTTTTTCTGTTCAAGTATGTCCAGACATGCTGGGGCTTGGTCTAATTACTCACTTATTATTTCTGTTATGTTTTATAGCATGGACTGTTTGGTAGAGCATTTTAAGCTACTTGTTTCCGTTCAGTTTTTTTCATGGATTTATCCTAAATTTGTTTTCAGCTTAAAGTCTAACTTAACAGTCCAACTTAGTGCTGTTTTTGACATTTGGCCATTCGTTGACATTTTTTGTTTTTGTTTTTTTAGTTTCACTACCCAATGGTGAACTATTGTACAAGTGGCACGTTTCTTTTTTTGACTTGACAAGCCACCAGGGACCAAATAAGTTACTGCTCATTCTTACAGAAACATCTAATTGTCCTCTTAATGTAGCATCTGACTTTAACAGTACATCAACTCATTAACCCCTATACCAACATAGTTAATCATGTACTTAAAAAGCAATACGTTCAGTCTAGCGTATTATTTCAAATAATAATCGCAACTGCTATGTTTTACCTTATTTGTATATTTGTATAGTTGTATTTTGTATTTTGTATTTAATCTGTATTTATGTTATCTGTATGCACCCAAGGGTCTGAGAGTAACGCAATTTCAATTCTCTGTGTGTATGTACTGTACATGTGGAAGAATTGACAATAAAGCAGACTTGACTTGACTATAAGTCTGTGACTTCATGCCTTAGATTATTTCAAATCACTTTTTAAAAAATGCATGGTGATGGAAAGTCACATCTTGTCCCCACAAAACCACACATGTGATTTCATATAGCTGACACACCTGCACAGACAGACTCCCATATTCTGTGTTGGGTGGGGTTGAGAGGAAAACCATGTTGAAATGAACCCAGTGTGCACCTGCTGAGCAGACTATCAGCTGCAGTATACTTGTGTCATCTCAAGATCATCGCTCACAGTGAGTACCTCCATCACATTTTTACTGTATCTTAAAAGTCCTTGTTATAGTTTATTGCTTTTGCTTATTTCTGTTTTCTTAAATATTTAAATATAAATAAATGACTTGAGTTTTCGGTGAACCCTTAAATGTAACCATATTAAAATCTTATTTAGTATCACATCATTGTGCATTATCTATAGCAGTGATGGGCAAACTTGGCCCTTCCAGGCCACTTTCCTGCAGAGATTTGATCCAACCCTGATAAAACTCACCTGTCTGTAGCCTTCTAGTAGTCTTGAAGACAATGATTAGCTGGTTCAGGTGTGTTTGATTAGGGTTGGCGCTAAACTCTGAAGGAAAGTGGCCTGGAAGGGCCAAGTTTGCCCACCCCTGATCAATAGGAACATTTGTTCAAAATGATTTTATTAGATGATTTGTGCATTGTAAAAGCTGGTGACATCAAGATGTATTAAGAATCTATTTTTACTTGCACTAAGCCCTTAAAATTAATAAACAGGACAGGGACGCCTCAAAACGGGGACTGGCATTGTTCTGGGTTTTGCAGTAGAAATAATAAATATATGTATGTATGCGGTGACATGACATCAGAATCTATTGAGGATCTATTTTTACTTGCTTGTAACACCCTAAAATTATGTCAGTTGTGGTAACCTAATGTATCTTATTTGCTATGGTTCATTCACCTTGAGGCAGACTGAAGAAAAACATTTGCGTCAAATCTGTCATAAATGTGTGCTCACAGTTCATGCATTGATAATATTCTTTGAAGCGACATAATACCACAGGGCCAAAACAAATAAGCTATTCAAATCGAAGGAAACTCAATCATTAGTTACATTGTACAGATTTGCTTTGTCATACAGCTATTCTAGATCAGAAGTAAAGGCTGTTTTTGTCTAGCCGTATTCCAGGGAGAGTGATCTCACACAGGCAGTATCCTAGCACTGGTCCCAAATCCTCACAGGTAGATGTAGGGAACGATAGGCGGTATCTGAGAGTCAGTTGACATGCCTACAAAAACCATAGTAACATTGGAACATAAGATGCAAGTTTATGCAATAACAACACAAATAGGACAGGGACACCACAAAACGGGAGGAAGCTGAAATCTCCATATAATGTAATATTCTGGTGATTTTATCCTTTGTGAGTTGTATGTATTTTATTGCTATTCAAACATTATCCCATATTTGACATGATGCTTTGAGTATCTACAGTTTAATTTTGCTATTGCGTGTTTAAATAATGCAAAGTTTTTGTACTATGCAAACACTGATGCAATTGAATGGAACTGTTTTGCTTGTCAACAGATATGTCTGTATTGTCCGCATGTGATTTACCTCTGTCAGATAATGCCATTGCAGATAATAAAGCTGCCATTCTAGATAAAGTATTTGCAGTAGAGCATTATGTAATATGGTTATTTTAATGTCTGTGTGCGGTCATTGCAATGTGATGATTTCATTGAAATCTAAATCCATATTGAATGTCCATAGAGCCTCATCTGGAGAAAGAGAACAGGGAACAGCAAAATGGGGTTATATAGAGAGGTTTTGATCCTCTCGTTTCTAGTCCAGTGGACTACAGGTAACTGGTTTAATAGTATTGCATTTTTTAATTTCATAGTTTTGGATCTTAAATAAAAGAGACAATATTTTGTGAAGCATCTTACAATGAACAAAAATGCCACTAATTTCAGTATAAATGTTCTGTGTTGTTATTATTTACAGTAATGTCCCAGGGTATGATGGAGATGCCTGTCAACCAGTCAACAATAGGATTTCCAAGAATACCTGCAGACTTCAGGGAAATGGCCAAGAAACTGGTAACTTAGTACCACACGATCATTAGTTAGTTATATCTCATACTGAAAATACAGTGATGTGCTAGGATAAATTGGTTGTTTCTTTAACTGTAGGCACTATTGAAACACTATTTCTGAATCGTCATTTTTCTGAACCAACAATGTAGTTTTCATAACATTACGTGGAAATGACACTAATAAAATGGCCGACCTCTTGTCCTGCTTCATAGATATCAAATTAAATATCTTAAACAGAGACAATTAAATAATAATTTTTACACTTTTTGCACAATTTGTTAAATTACAGCTTGATTAGAGATTAGGTTGATTACAGCTAAATTACAGCTTGAAAACTCACAATAAAATAATCAGTTTATAAGTGATATTTACCATAATTTTTCTTTGTGTCTTTCACATATCCCATGATTTATCACATGAATATTAATTTCAATCATGCTCTTAAATCTCATTTTTAAGGGGAAAAAAAATATATATATAAATAATTTTCACACAATAAATATTAAATCAATATTTCTTGATATCTTAATACAAAAAAAATTTACAAAATAATTAATTTTATTATGGATTTTCATATTTAATATGAAGCTGGGTTCGATGTTACAAGGGTAAAACAAAATCACATAAAAGACATTTGAAAAAATACAAAATGTAAGTAAAAAACAGACTTTTTGGTCCAACCTCCTATATAAATTTTTTTTTTTTTAAATTATAAAGTAAGTAAAATAAATGTCTGGTTCTTTTTTTTTTTTTTTTAGGTCATAAAAGTGAAGAAACGCCCAAATATGATGCAAGATGGAACTATTATTAGAATATGAATTAATTCCTAACTTGCTGATATTAGCATTGTTCACCAGTCATTAATCAACCATACATTTGCATGCGTGCATGTAAGTTTTATTCAGAACATACAGCATTTTTTGTTTTACATTGTTTTTTTTTTTTTTTTTTTTTTTTTTTTTTATTTCTTGGTAATTGTAAATATTTACATTCCTTTGTTTCCTGACACTGAGACTGCTTCAAGAAAGGTAAAATTTGAACACAGAACACATTTGGCCTTACATAATCATGGTATCAAAATGACTTATGTGTTGCACCTGTGTTTAATGTAATAAATTAAGGGAGCTATATTGCATAAACCATAAGCAAATACAAGTGCCCAAGGAAAGAATGTAGGATATATTTGCATATTGCATCCATTCCAGCACTGCCACACCCTGAACAAAAAGTATTACTAATCATAATCTACTACCATCATAAATGCTGTATATTATCACATCAGATAACAATTGTTCTATAGTTTGGACTACTAAGAACCAGCAAATGTTTGTTCCTTTTGTTTCCAGTCATAAAGAGAGAGTGTTTGTGTTTCTCAGTCATGCATTGTGTCTTTTGTTAAATGATGTGGTTGTATTGTTTCAGGACACCAGGTGCCTGGAATGAGCCATTCACTGAACAGGTAGACTGCCGTTGAGCTAATGTTATAGAGCAACTACTGTATATACCAGGTGTATATTTGAATACTAAAGATCACATTTCATTGCATGGAAAACTTCTACATTTTCTTTGTTTATCTTTCAGCTCATATGGACAGATGATGGAGAACCCCATCTCTATTTTTCCAGAGCTTCTCTCCTCACTCCCTGAGTCTGTCCCCTCTCACTCTAAACCGCAGTTCAATGAAACAGTAGAAGAGCAGGGCTCAGTCTGGGTAACTCAATTTCCCAAACACACGCATATGGTTACCTATAGCTAAAGTAAGACAATTGACCCTTCGCAAAGACCCTCTCCCTCTTTACTGTTGCTATGTCTGACAAGCCACACATCACGCCACACATCATGTTCTCACGCAGTGAAAAATACGACAAATCACTTTAGCGTCCAGTCCAAGCGGCACGTGAACCAATCATTACTACTTATAGCATGAAATAAACATGAATGAACACCAGAAGGTATCTTTTTTCAACCGTGGAAAGACGTCAATACACACTATGTAATACCAACGGAATTTATCTCTTGTCGGGTGTTGTGGGCAAACATGGCAGATTCAGCGTAATGATTGGTCAGCTCGCCTGTCAATCAAACTCCCTCTGCAGTGTCACTAACTCTAACCCAAGCCGAAACCAATCCAACAATACAACTATTGCAACTTTAAATGAAAAATACATTGTTAGTACTTTGTGAATCTTTTGCAGGGTTCTTTCAGATTTAGTTAAGTGCTTGGGACATTTACTGGCAAATACATGTTGTTGCTGCATACAGAGAGATACACAGGAGGAGAACCCATATGCAATTTTGTCTTTATTTTATGTTCATGCTGATGGGAAATCTACATTAAATTTAGAACATTGCTGAGAAGATGCGGAACTGCACCAACATGGGCCATATGATTGATCTCATGAGGAATAGTACGGTAGTGATGGACTACCAGAAAAAGATATATACATAATATAAAATTTTGGTAGCACTTATCTATGTGGTGTTCAACTTATCTTGTAGAACTGTTCAAACTGTTCAGGCAAAATGGCATTAACACACCTTTTTCCATTCTCTCTCCCTTTTTCACATTTGTTGTGTTTTACATTTGCCCACAATTGGGGGTCGTTGTTTCATGCAGGCATTCATGGCTCCTCTTTCCTGGATGACAATCATGCAGAATGGAACAGAGCTCAATAAAGAAGATCTAACAAAGCTTTTATGGACGGCTAAACCCTTCTTAGAAACAATGCCTCCATCTAGCTTTGTGCTGCCTGCATTTTCACAAAGATCTCATCTGGCTGAAATGTGAGCGTATTGCGCTTCATTAAACTCTGACTAAACATATGGGGTATCTTTATCTTAGTCCTAAATTCTGAAGTAAAAATTTGATTCCTTGTTTGTGTACTGTATGTTCTCTCTTCTCCCTCATGATGCTGAAGGATGAAGGTGTTTGGTGAGGTGTTCAGTGTTCTGTCTGAGGAACAGAGGAATGTGATTATAGGGTGGATCAAAGTGAGAGTTGCACTAAATGAATTTAAATGCCATCTGAAAGCACCTGCCTTTAGAATCCAGCCTTCTGGATCACTGGAAAACCCTATCATCCGTAAGTTGTGAGTGATGAGCAAGCTTTTTTCCATCAGAACAGACCTGATCATTTTAAATTTGATAATATAATGGTAATACAATATAATATAATATAATAATATAATCTATGCATCAATTCTCTTGACTAATCTAGAAAATGCTGTGAAGACTGTGATGAATGTACTAGGAGCTCAAGGGATTCAACATCCAATGATAAATGGTAAATGGGAAAGAAGTCAATGAAAGAACTGAAAACTGAAATGAGATGGCAAAGTGGTGAAGAAGGTGGAGAGGAAACATTAGAAAAGAAAAGCTAAATACAAAGACAGACAAGCGTGTTTCTGAAAGAAAAGATTTATACTGTAGATAGAATTGTAATGATACCGTGGATCATGAACAGAAGAATGAAGAAAGAGAAACACCAAAGATAAATAATGCAGAAATACAAAGAGAGGAGATGAATTATATTTAGCAGAAATATGAATTATTGATCATTTAAAATATATATATTTATACACTTTTTTTTTTTAGCTTCAACAGCGGTCCATATATGTCCTGCCAAAATGCCCTGGCTGAACGCTACGGTGTTGACAATGATGGGGCCTTTTCTATCTCGACTGTCTTTAGAAGAAGCAAAGACCATCCCTAAAGAAGAGGTCAGAGTCTGTGACATGAAATGCAAGCCAATGCCATAATTCATATGTGTATTGTTCCATTGCCTTTGTGTCTCAGAGCATTCCATATGAACATAATGTAAATTCAAAACCACCTATAACTGCAAATAACTACAGTAATCTTTCTCTTTGTCAGCTATGTGAGTTTTTCTGGACTTCAGATTTCTCTCCATCATTTCAAAATGTTAATGGAATACAGCCTGCCCTTGGCCGAACACTTTTTCAACGCTTGAAACAAGAGTGTTCCAGCGGCGACAATTTCACTCAAAACCTGGACAGGTCAGGATTTCCATCATTACTGTGTGTTTAGTGCATGTGTTTGGTCAAATATATTTAGGTTATCAGCATTAATACACTGGTTCCTCTGGAAGCCTGTTGCCGCTCTGTTTAAATAAATAAATAAAAGTGATTAAAAATATATAAAGTCACACTGTGAGAAATTTTCAATTACAAGAAATGAAGTCACAATTATGAGATATAAAGTTGCATTGTGATACAGAAAGTCACATTGTGTGATATAAAGTCACAATTATGAGGAAAGAAGTTGAAATTTCAAGATATACAAGTCACATTGTAAAATCTAAGGTGCAATTATAACAAACAAATTCAACATTTCTAGATATAAATTCACATTGTGAAATTTAAGCCACAGTTATGAGAAAAAAGTCTCAAATTTGAGATAAAAAGTCACACTGTGAAGTATTAAGTTGCAATTAGTAGAAACAAAGTTGCAATTACAAACAATAACATTGTATTTATAATATATAAAGTCACAACAGTGAGATTTGAAGTCACACTGAAATATAAAGTCTCAATTTTTTGAAACAGAGTTACAAAATATAAAGTCTCATTATGCTTTTAGTTTATTTACTCTGATATGGAAACAGGTCTCCAAGGATCACATATTCACTCCTGTTTCATCAACTTCTTACTTTTTCACAGACTGGGCTCTCTGGCTTGTTTCTTTGATGGTGCACAGTCTCTGAATCTGAATCTTAGCAGAAAACTGCTGTCTCAGATTGATGCCTGTAACAACCCTGAAATAGGCAAGGTCAGAACTGCCACTTTATTCAATCGCTGTTGCTCCCAAATTCCTGTAGCATAACTGTAATGTTACTTTTTCTTCCCCTCAACCCTCCCTCAGGTGAAAAGACAGCTAGTACAGAACATTCTGGAGAAAGATAGCAGTTCCTCCTCTCCTGAGATTCTGCAGTCTCTGGGATCCGCCGTGTCTGCCCTTCCTCTTTCCTGGCTGTCCAGCGTCTCTTCTGAGGACCTGAACAACATTCTCACCAACTTGAGTCAGGCCAGTTGGAGCCCAGCTCAAGCTAAGACTCTGGCTAAGAAACTGTTGGAAGCTGCTAAGGTTAGATTTTCAGCTCAGTTTATAGAGCTGAGTTTTGTTCCTTATATATATATATATATTGTTTTCACAAGAATGTTGTCTTTTGTAGAATTTAAGTGGTGAGAAGTTGTTGTCTCTGGGTACGATGGTGAGAGGGGTGGCCAGTTCCCTCCTCAAGAATGTGAAGGCAGAAGGGCTGCTGGGAAATCAAGCCCTGAACACTATGAGTGAGAAGATGTCCTCCCTACAAAGAACAGCACTACTGGAAGCGGTAAGAATAAGATGAGTTCATTCGGAAAGAGATGGAAAAGCTTCCCCAAATAAGAAGAATAAAAAAGTGACCAAACTATCAGTGAAATCCCTCATCCTTGATTTTGCTCTCTCTCTTGGTTTTATCGAATCCACAGTTCCGTCGTGATGTAAATGCATCTGAACTGGTGAAGAGGTTGCCAGATTCTCTCCTCTCTTCTCTGTCCCTGTCCACGCTGGAGAAGGCAGACCTCAGCTCTGTGGATCAGCTGCAGGGACGCGGCTGGACTCGTACTCAAGTATACACACTTGATAGTAATATAAAAATCCAAATCCATTACCTCTACATTCATGTTTCTTTAATGTCCTTATTTCTCTCTGTAGTCAGTTTTCCTTCTGAAGAAGATTTTGGGTAATAAGATCAGCCTTGGTGAATTATGGTGAGACTCTACAGTATATGATTGCAACATAATACAGCTATGCTTTGTGTACTTTATGTAGACCTAGAAGGATTTTTTAAAATAAGATAGATAAGATCTTTAAAAAAAGAAAGAAAACTAAATGAAAATGAAACTGCTACTAAATAAAAAAAAAATCCCTCTTATTTTTTAATGATAAATAATTTATATAAACTTGTGAGCAGAATTGCATCTTAATAAAAATAAATGTCTGCATAAAGGCTGGAATAAAATACATGACTTTTTAACACATTGGAGCAGATTGCAAAATTGGGGCAGATTTTAAAATTGGAGCATCATACACTTGCCGACTTTGTAAATGGTTACAGAGAAAAACTGGGCATCATCGACTGAGGATCACACACTACTTGACTTTCAGGTCGTTCTGACCACAATAAACTCATGCAGAAATGTGTGCCTCGAATTGCTAGGAAATGCATGACAAACTAAAACAATCAGATAAAATGTTCTAAAATTGGCTTCAAGTATGAAACATTTGATAGCCTCTGACTGGATTACAGTCTGAGGCTAAAAAATTGGAGTCTATACCCCTCATAGCCTACACTACGCAATTTTCTGTGAAATCTGTCAACGTTGACTGCTTAAATCTGCAGACTGACTTTGATTTTCAACAGCTAGTGTTGAGTTGTCCATACTGCAAATCAGGGCAAAAATCTTGTGAAAAATTATGTAGTGAATTGCAGCCTTAAGATGTAATATCCTGATCAAGCTCATGGTGTTTTCAACAGGAAGCTGGGTCAGGCTGTACAGGGTGTCACTTGTGAAATGATTGAAAAAATCAATCGAACTGATGCTTTGGAAATGGCAAAGACACTTAACAATTCCTGCGCATGGCTCTCCAGGGTTCAAGTAAACATCACATATTCATCATGCTTTCACACACCGTCTTTCATCAGCTCTGCCAATTTTCCATGATTAAATATAGAAAAAAATAATAATAAATTCCCATCCCGATCTCCTTTTCATTCTTAGATTCGCTGTACCGCTCAAAAACTCTTTGCAAGTCTGGAGGAACAGAGACCAGGATATTTCAGTGACATTAAAAACTCTGAGCTCCAGGCCATCCCAGCTGTGCTGCTCATCCATCTACCGTAAGAACAGAACAGTGCTGTATATGCATAAAAGTTAAATGCGTTCAAATTGAACAAGTTTTTATTTTTTTACTTGTCCCCTCTCACACTATCCATACTGTCATGACACATTCAGAGTGGAGAAGATTCAAAACCTGTCCGATGCTGTGTGTCCTGCTTTCATGGAGAAGATGAATCAAGTCAACCTGTCCTCTCTGCCAAACAGCTCTCCAGCACGCAGTGCACTTACCAAAAGAGCCATCAGCTGCCTGGTAATATGTGCACACATATACACAGGCTTTTCTTCTCCTGTCCAAAATAACCCACGCACATCTAAAGTTAGCGTGTTGCTGGCTGCAAGCCATTTCAGTTCTGTAATGTGATGCATTTCTGAGTAAAAGAGAATATTTAACAAGAAAAAATGAGGGTGAGACTTATCCATCATGAACTGATTGGATGGTGTGCAATACATACCACAATCCAGTCAGACTTAATAGGCGTCACAGTACACTTTTTTTTTCAAAATATATTTATTTGCATTTGTTTTAATACAGAACAATACATAAAAAATATGTATTGTAGACTTTTCGTTCCATTGACTTACTGTACATTCAATGCAAATGCAGGAGACTGGAAACGGAAGCTTATGCAAATTTGCTGCTCTCCAAATCGATATGTCACAGCGTGACCTCTTAGCTGAATTAAAAGGATGCAAACTTTAAATGTGATATGTGATTGCAGCGTTGTGGAGTAGATCGAATATTTTTACATTTTGCATGTATCGTATGTTGAAATATGTTTTTATAAAGACGCAGCAGAATGTAACTTCATATTACAACCATTGCAGTGCATTATGGGAATGGCCCCTTTTCAACTTTTAAAAAAACACACCTGGAGACCTTTTTTTCTTTCATTCTACTACCCTGTGTTTCACGTTTTTGCATTTCACTGCTCTTTTTTCGTTGACTTTCTTTGTGGAAGTGATTGACCTTTGTGCATGGGATCGCGTCTTGCACAGCGTCTTTTGCAGCGTCTCATGCATGACCCAGAGTTCTAAAATAAACAGTGCTCAAGTTAAAAGTTAGTAACATGTCTCTAGACCTTGTTTTTTTTTCACAGTCTCACATTTTTGCTTTTAGAAACGCACACATTTATAGGATGTTTACATGGAAAAACAATAGAAAAGAAGCACAGTAGAATACAAATGGCTGATGCCTAACATTATCCAGTAGACAATGCAGACCATGTGACATCAGCAGAAAAGGAAAAGGATTCTTCTGTACTACTACTGCAGGCACTGTCCTAATCTGTATCCTGCATCTGTGCAGAAGAGCAACTCATCTGATCTGTCTGCGGCAGAGGTTTTGACTCTAGGCCCTCTGGTGTGTGAGTTAGACCCAGCCTGGATTTCCTCTCTGAACCCCGCGGCTCTGAACTCCACCCTGCAGGCTCTCGCCTCCTGTCAGTATATCCAGCAACAGCACAGAGAGCATCTGTTCAGACTGCTTACAACCACCTATGGGTAACGGCATGTGCAAAATCACACATAACCCACATTGGCGTCACACAACCCACATCCCACATTTTCTAGTTGTTTCATTGTTAAAGAGACTGTGCCTGCAGTGGCTTCAAAACAAGTGCATTTTAAACATTTGAAAAATTCCTCACTTTAAACATCCTTCTTCTCTAGCCTTAAGAGTTAATGCAATTAGCGATTTTGCATTGCTGTTAATGATACATGTGTCTTTTTTTAACAAGGGACACTACTTTATGGTCAGAGGAAGATATGAGGGTGCTTGGGCCACTTTTGTTACTTAATGACACTGCCATTGAAAAGCTGCCACCCAAAGTAAGAATCTCAGCAATGCTGTTGACCAGTAGATTATGAAAAAGTAGGATTAAATGTACATCATTTAAAATGTATTTAATGTAAAATGAATTTAATTATTGCTCAAATAATTAAAAAATAATATTTTAATTATTGCATTTGTATTAATATGTAATGCTAATGATATATTTTTAATAATAATTAGAATATAATTAAATTATGTTATAAATATTAGTATTAAGGCTACATTTTTTAATCGATTTTTAAAAATTATCACAGCTATTCTGTATTTTTTTATGTGATTATATTTTATTATACATTAAATAACTATAAAACTAGAATATCTATCTATCTATCTATCTTTCATTATTATATTTTTTTACTTATGAATAAATGAATAATTGTTTCCTTAATTTTATTTTAAATGGCCATAATTTTATTATTTATTTCTTTTTAATTTACCCATCCATCCCTCCATTCCGCTCATCTGTCTTGCAGAGCTGGGTAAAGTCATATCTGTCAGACCTGATGGACAGTTTGCCCAGTCAGCCTGTGGTTCCTCCTCCAAAGGAGTTCCGCTCTTGGTTTGATCTCTCTGCACTTCATCGCAAACTTTTTGACCTCAAAACGAGTAGCACACTACAAAACCGCAGGAAGCGTGAAGGTAGGTGTGCCAGAGAGTGCATGTGAAACAACCAGAATAATCAATAGAGGAAATGTTATTGATATCTAACAATATGCCATTTGTATTTCTTTCTTTGAAGTGGTGTCCACTCCAATAGAGCCCACGCTCCCATATATTGAGGATCTCAAACAGGGGAATGTATACTGGACTCCCACCCAGTTCAGTAAAATGACTGTGAAGACTTTCAAAGATGTTGTGCCAACATTAGGAGAGATAACCAACTACAGCACAGAACAACTGGCTGCACTCAGAGCAAAAACTCTGGAGGTACACACACACACACAAACCCTGCAAGTTAAATTATAATATAAACACAATATATATACACAACAGAATCTAAGAAAACTTTTACAGCTTGACTTCAGTGGTCAAAGACAATGTCTATTGTATATGGCAGGCATGGGGGAGTGTGTCTATGTTGAATGAGTCCCAGATTGCTGATCTGGGCTGCATCTGCCAGAGCTTCAGTGCTGAAGAGCTAGGCAACCTCAGCACTGCCTCACTGGACACTCTTGAGACTATGACCACCTGCAACTTTACCCAGACACAGGTAATACAAACACACACATTCAGTCACCAAACAGCATCTAGAATTTATATATAAAACTTGTAGTAAAAGAAATGTTATGAAAGAAACATTATTTATTTATTTACTACTGTGCAAAGGTTTGGGGTCAGTAAGAAATTAACTTTTATTCAGCACGGATGCATTAAATTGACCAAAAGTGACAGTAAAGATGTTTAAGACGTCTGAGTTTCACTGTTACATTATCAACACTGATAATAATATTAGGTGTTTCTTGAGCAGCAGATCAGCATATCAGAATGATTTCTGAAGGATCATGGCACTGAAGACTGGAGTAAAGGCTGCTACAAATTTAGCTTGGCCATTACAGGAATAAATTACATTTAAAATAGTTATTTGAAATTGTATTTCACAATATTATTGCTTTGCCCTGTATCTGGATTAAATAAATTCAGGGCTAGTAGATAAAGAGCTTCTTTCAAAAACATTTAAAAATCTTACCAATCCTGAACACTTGAATTCATTTTTTTTTTAGCATATATTAAATATACACATTTGTATTAAAAATATACAAAAACAAATGAAAATGATGAATTCTGCAGAGGACAGCAGTCTGGCAGGCCTTTGAAGGGGTGGCTGGAATCAACGTGTCTAGATTAGGACAGCTGGAGATGGTGGGTCTGGGACAGTTTATCTGTGGTCTACAACCTGGCCAGATCAATCAGCTCAATCCCCTCAGCTTCAGGTTAGAAACACTTCCACATTCATGGTTATATTCTCAATTTTAAGTATATTTGTTTACCCTACAGCACAACAAAACTGCTGTGTACAGACCTGGTCATTGTGATTTCCTGTGATGTGTGTGCTTCTCAGGGAGTCAGTAGAGGCGGTGGGCCGTGCTCCTTGTCCTCTGAACATTAGAGAGCATCTAAAAGAAAAGGCAGTGGCTGCATTTGGAAAATCACACACCTGGACTGAAGCTCAAGTCAGCATTATGGGCAACATTATTGGTGAGTTACAAAGGACACCAAGTGATAAACCTGAATATTTACACGTGACTAGTTCAAGCTTAAAATGTGAGAGCTGCCTTTGTCATTCCATATGTTTCTAGCTGGTTTAAGTGCTGTCGAGCTGGGAAGTCTAAATTCAACCGTCCTGCCATTCATTCAGCCATCCGCCATCCCTCTCATATCCTCGGATCGCTTAGCTGTAAGTTTAATCTCTTGTTTGCAGACTTTCATGTTTTATTTCTTGCTGCGTATTTTATATTTGGCTACTTCTTAAAGGGATTCTTCACCCAAAAAAAGAAAATTCTTTCAGCATTAACACCCTCGTGCCGTCGTAGATGACTTTTAGAAAAATAATGTATCTCTGTTGAGTCCACATAATGCAAATTGATGGCTCTCTCAAAGTTGATGATTCAAAAATCGTGAAAAAACGAGCACAACAGTAATCTATACAATCCCAGTTGATGAATCAATGTCTTCTGAAGTGAAACAATTGTGAGAAAAAAAACATGATATAAGTGATTTGGAAGCACAGAGGACCTTCACTTCTCACACAAGTTTCACAAATTCTGAAAGTTGGCCAGATGCAATGGTTTATAGTGTCAAAAGTTAAAATTATTGGTATTTTTCTCTCACACACACACACCCACTGTTTCATTTACAGTCCACAAGATAAAATAATAGCTGTGATGACCCCGGTCAAAAGTTTACATCCCCTTGATTCTTAATACTATGTTGATACCTGAATGATCCAGGAATTGTTTAGTGATAGTTGTTCACGAGTCCCTTGTTTGTCCTGAACAGTTAAACTGCCTGCTGTTCTACAGAAAAATCCTTCAGGACCCACAAATTCTTTGGCTTTCCAGCATTTTTGTGTATTTGAACCCTTTCCAATAATGACTGTATGATTTTGAGATCCATCTTTTCACACTGAGGACAACTGAGGGACTCATATGCAACTATTACAGAGGTTCAAACGCTTACTGATGCTCCAAAAGGAAAATTATGCATTAACAGCCAGGGGTGAAATCTTTTTGAATTTGAAGATCAAGGTAAATTTAACTTATTTTGTCTTCTGGGAAACATGTAAGTATCTTCTGAAGCCTCTGAAGGGCAGTACTAAATTTAAAAAATATGATATTTAGGCAAAATAACAAAAATGTACACATCTCCAAAGTTTTCACCCCCGGCTTAATGCATGGTTTTTCCTTCTGGGGCATCAGTTTGAACCTTCTGTAATTCTTAAGAACACAGTATTAACAGTTTGAACGGGGTCATTTTTATAAATTCAACTATTATTTTCTCTTGTGGACTATATGTAAACATCTTTTGTGAAATATCTTATTCGGGTCATTACTAAATAAACAATAACATGCATTTTGTATGATCCCTCTTATTTTGGTAAAATAATTAACATTTTGTAGATTCTGAAAGGGGAATGTAAACTTTTGACCTCAACTGTATTGATTCATCAACTAGAGTCATATGGTTTACCGTCATGTTTGCTTTGTGTGGTTTTTAAAGTGTCAACTTTGGAGGTACCATACACTTGCATTATATGAACCCAGAGATTGATTGAGGAGGGTAAGTTAATGATGAGAGAATTTTGGGTGAAGTATCCCTTTAATTGAGTTGCTCTGTAAGAAAAGAAAAAGTGACTCTTGTCATTTGTGATCAGGCACTGTCGGTCAGCCAGTTGAAGGCTTTGGGTCCTGACAATGCTGCCGCAGTAACAGAGGCTCAGCGTTCAGGGCTGAGGGTCGATCAAAAGGCTGCACTGGATGAAGCTGTGGGACTGAAAACTGCACGTACTGAAGTGCCCACTGGAAACTCCACTGGAATCTCCAGTCCAGGCTCTGGTGGATCAGCCCCACTGCCACTAAAAGGAGGTAAGTGACAGGAAAAGGGTCAGGAAACCTGTTTGGTGATAGTCATCCACAAATTATTCTTAAAGGGGTGGTTAAATAGTTTTTTTTTCTGGGCTTGATTGTGTTGATGGGGTGCAGTCTAACATGTGTTAATGCTTCGTTTTGTTTGTTTTTTCCCCACATAATTTACCTTTATTCCACACCGCTCTGTCCTGCTTTTATGAAGCCCCATCCTCAGAAATAGGTGATGGGCTCTGATTGGTTAGCTAGCCAGTGTGTTGTGATTGGCTTAACCGCCTCTAGTGCACATCTAAGCGTCCCGCCCCTCAACATAGCGGCAAGTGCTCAGGTTGTATTGTAAACAATGGCGTCGTTAATATCGCTTATCAGTTTGAGCCCGATTGAGAAGCAGAGGATATTATTGAAGAGGATCGTGCAGAACCTGTGCAAGCACGGCTTTTAATGGTAGGCCTATGTTTTATGTTTGTTGTTGTCTCATACTTTTAGATACGCTGTTATTTGTAAATGCTACTGCTTATGTTAGCTTTTAATATACGGTTTTATCCTGATTAAAGCTTTAATACAATACGGCAACTGCACGCACATCCTGTTTAAGCTTCTCATAGCTATGTGAAAATAAGTGTATAATTGGAACAGTTCATTATTGGAGCTGAGCTGAATGAGAGAGAGAGTGAGAGAGCGAGAGACAGTGAGATGCAGAGCGTGTGTAGAGCAGCGGACTCGAGGAACAGTATTAAGAACCGCTGCATTAGAACATTGATTTAGAAACTTGTTGAATCCATTAGAATCGTTAAAAGACAGAATCGCGATTCATATATGAATAGATTTTTACGTGCACCTCTAGTTTTCTCTTTCTCTTCTCTAAAGCAGCGCAGCATGGCCTCGCCCCCTTTGCTGCCTTTTCCCGAGGGCGGGGTTTATCTGGGTTAGTTACGTCACAACCCCGGGAATTAACTTGTTGTAGTCCCTACGAGCCATTTTTGTAGGCATTAAACTGCCAGAATTTTAAAAGACGATATCTCCGTTTGCATTGAACTTTCAGCTTCGTAACTTTGCAGATATTGTTTATGCTCAAACAGCAACATTACACACTCACCTTAAAAAAAAGTGAAATCGCAATCAACCACCCCTTTAATAATCTCAATGTGACCCAGAATTATTATTATTTTTTAAACTCTACTAAATAATGACCATTACATTTGAATGGATCTTTTATTCGTAAAAAATAATTATAAAACAAATTTACAAATATGTTTCTCTTCGTACTCCAGGTGCAGCTGTAGAGAGCATGGCAGGATGTGTCCTCCTCATGCAGGCCATTGCACTGCTGTTGTTTGGATACATTCTCTAAGGAGCAGAAGAGTCAAAGGCCATAGGATGCCATGTGTATGATCAACCAGCAAACCAGTAGCTTTAAGAAACGTTATAATTGCTTTGTTTCGAAACTTCAACAAGTCACTGATTGCACATTTAAACTTTGCGCTTAGACCATAACCAAAGATAGTACAAGATGGTGAGATGGTGGTTTGATAAAATTTGGGTCTAGCCCATCTTTAACTTATTAAATGTATTTTAGAGAGAAACTATATTTGATAATACTGCTATTTAGGTATTTTCAAATGGACATCTATTATTATTCTATGAGAGACAGTAAACACTGTGTATACTTCATTAAAGTGTATCTAAGATGTAGTTTTATTATCAGTTATTTAATTGCAGTTAAATGTTTGTATTAGTTAGAGGTTGTGTTCTATTTCAAATCATTTATACCCAAACATAAGGGTTAATAAAGATCTGTCTGTACAGAGAGTAAGTGTGAGATTTGAAGTCAAAGGTGACACTTTCACACCCTCATGTGGTGTAGAAGCAAACCATAGCTTCTGATGACCCGAAGTTCATGCCAACCTTTCGTCAGATGCACAAGCCATCTACCTTGTCTTTGTCTGCTGTTGTCACATAAAGGAGTTATGTAAATTATTGTAAAGGGGTTATGTAAATTATTCAAAATAGCTATTATACCTCATTTATCATCAAAGAGTTTGAGCTAAATGAAACGCATCTGGTCACTCAAACTCCCAAATGCCTTGCAAATATCAAGATATGCAATATACATTATCATTGAAGCCAATAAGATTTTGTTTTCAAAGAAATGTATACTTTTACTCAGCAAGGACATATTAATTTGATCAAAAGTGACAGTAAAGACATTGCTCTAAAACGTTTCCATTTCAAATAAATGCTGTGCTTTAAGAACTATTGATCAAAGAATCCTGAAAAAAATGCACCATGGTTTCCTCCTAAATATTAAGCAGCACAACCATTTTCAACATTGATAATAAAAAATATATATATATTTAAGCACATTAGAATGATTTCTGAACGACCCCCTAAAAAAAAAAAAAAAACAAAAAAAAAAAATACCCAGCATGTGACACTGAAGATGGCTGCTGCATTTGTAAATATATTAAAATAGAAAATAATTATTTAAAATTATAAATGTCACCGTAGACAAAAAAAAAAGAAATACTTGGAATAAAAAAAAAGATGTTTTTACCAGAACTTTACTGTAAAAACTACAGTAGCAACATTTTAAGTTTTACGGGACTGAACTTGAAAAAACATTTTTATTATTGATAGGTTTATCAAATGAGTATATACAGTAGACTATAACAAGGCATAGAGTAGTGATTTAGCCATTACAGTTTTTTATTTATCTCAACACAATCCATATGAAACAGCCAGAAAAATTCAGGAGGTTACAGTAAAACAAATCTATACTAATCATCTTTAAAAAGAAAACCAGTAGACAAGATATGTAAGGCACCAATAAAACATAATTCCAGCGCAAACATCAAAATAACTAAACTCTTTCAAATCATCTGCTTACTATAATCAAATTAATCAAACTTTAACAGTAATCTTAACCTTAGACTAAATGAAGAAGGCACTTTTTTTGTTCTCATTCTAAAGATCAGCAACTATTCAGCAAGTTTCCTGATTTTAATGCCTCTGTGGAAACACAAATAGAAGAAATACAAACATTAAACATAAAAATAATTCAAGCACAAAGGAGTCACCTGATTTGGGAGCATTTGGCTGTGCTAAACTATTAGTAATTACAGTATTATATCTATATAAGCAGCTGCATTTTGCATTAGAGAAAACGGACTGTTGTACAATGGAATCAGTAGGCACAGGAATTTAGCAGGGCTAGTAACCGTGTGTATGACACTCTCTCAATATGATGCTCAGTGTCTCTCAACCTCTCAGATCAATTAAGAGCTAGTAGCAATCACTTTTTAGGTTGATCAAACCTAATCATTCCTCTATAGTATTACTTGTCTCCTCTTCTGTGTTTTTACGAAACTTGTCTAGCAGAGTTACTACATGTTATTACAAACATGGATTGCCCTGATGCAGTGCATTTCTCTAGTTTTTAGGTGAGAATGTGGAGTGTTAAAAGCCTGTGACAACCCCAAATGTTTATAATTTGCAGACTTTCAATTACATACACGCCTTATGCTGAATCTTACAGAAACACCCCAAAAATAAATACAAGAAATTATATTTTGCATTAAGAAATTGAAATCTACCTGAATGAAATTAAACATTACAATTAAGTACATTTTCTCACGAAAACGGTCTATCTTAATCTTAACATTTTACTTTTGAGATTTTCTGTAATTAGATATTCATTAACGTAATACAGTAATTTGTTATTGGTTAATTTATTATCTGTGATGCTGTAGTTTTTTTTATTTAAATCGGCATAAAGGGCTATAAATTATATAAATAAATTACAAATGTTTTTTACATACATTTTAAGCATTACAGTAATGAGAATTGGTGTGCTTAATTAAAATCGAAAAGTCACAAAGTAAAATAAATATCACTTCAATTATGCTTAATTTTCTTTAAGGAAAACATAATTTCTTGTTTTTTGTTGTTGATTTTGGGGTGACATGTTCTTGACAGGCTTCATGAGTCTCACCCTTTCCTGTCTCTACGCTGGTTTGTCTGTTTTGTATGCGGTGATGAAGGCCATGCCGTGAGTTCTGAAGTGTGTATTAAGATCAGCAGGTTTGCTAAAGTAACGTCCACACACCTTACAGGTGTGCTTACCTTCCCCATCCTCCGCCTGTGTCCCCCCTACACTCGAGGGTGACCCTGGGGACCCTGCTGCAACTGCGGAGTCAGAGGTCACAGAATTTGAACCAGTGACAGGAGACACCTCGGCGCGCTCGGAGCGGGAATCACGCACGCGATGGCTGATGAAGAGATGCCTGCTGAGAGAGGAGGAGGATGCGAAACACGCACCGCACTGCTGACACTGAAAGCTGCTGCCCCCGTCACGGTGACAAACAATATGCTGGAGAAACTCTTCTCTGTGCTCTGTGGTAAAACCACACGGCATGCAGCGGAATCCTGCGGTTTCCTGCTCCTCAGCTGCAGCTCCTCTGCCAGGCCTGGTCAGGCTGCTCTCGGCCAATTGGCTTTCTGCTTCAACTGAGGCCCCGCCCAAAGTGCCAGGACCACCATCATGCTCAGACGAGCTGTCAGCTGCATCTGTGATACGAGGAACTGCCTGAAAGTGAGAGAGACACACTGAAAGTGACTTACTGTGCCAAAACTACAGGAAGTCGTTCACTTTCAATGAGCTTTACTCTGGTTAAATTGTGTCCAGTTACTTTATGTTTATACTTTATGTTTGACTTTATGTTTGAGAAATTTGAATTTGTTTCATAATTGATTCATTTTGAGAGAACTGAATCAACACTGAACTGACTTCAAGCTTCTGAAGAGGTGCTTGTCACTAAATTTCATAATTTACAAACTAAACTGAAAATAACACGAACTGACGGGAGCTGAACAATGACACTATTGTTTTCTCAATTTATGAAGTTTGCAACATTGCTTCTGTTATTTTCTTGTTTATTATTGTGAAGCTGCTTTGAAGCTAGGGCTGCACGATAAATCGCATGCGATATTTAACGCACATCTTATCAGTAAAGCCGGCACCGCTGATTACAGAACCGGCTTTCTGACAAGATGCGCATTAAATATCGCATGCGATTTATTGTGCAGCCCGGTATCGGTATGTACAAAGCGTTCTATGTCTCTCTCTATATAATATTAATATATATCATTTGTGACCCTGGACCATAAAACCAGTCTTAAGTAGCACAGGTATACTTGTAGCAATAGCCAACAATACATTGTATGGGTCAAAATTATCGACTTTTCTTTTATGCCAAAAATCATTAGGATATTAAGTAAAGATCATGTTCCATGAAGATATTTTGTAAATTTCCTACCATAAATATATCAAAACGTAATTTCTAATTGGTAATATGCATTGCTAAGAACTACATTTGGACAACTTTAAAGGAGATTTTCTCAATATTTTGATTTTTTTGCACCCTCAGATTCCAATTTCAATTTGTGTAGGCGGCCAAATATTGTCTAAATATTGTCCTATCCTAACAAAACATAAATCAATGGAAAGCTTATTTATTCAGCCTTCAGATTATGTATAAAGACCCTTATGACTGGTCCAGTGTCACATACATGATCAGTGAAGAAACGAGGTGTAATTACATTTTCAAAAGCTGAATGTTACGATGAACTTAAGCACCCAAATACTGTTCAGGTGACTCATGGGCTTGGACGTGTTTTGTTCATCTTAGAGTGTATTTGAGCTCTTACCTGACTCTGTGTGGCTGCTCCTCTGTCTCCTCCATGCTGAGCCTGAATATGTTTCTCAAGAATCAGCTTACTGCTGAAACTCCTCTTCCCACCTGTACAGAGTCTTCATAACAAGAAATGACAGTAAATGCCTTTGAAAATAAGACAAACAAAAAAAGTTATAAAAGAAAATATGCTGCTGAATATTTTTTACTCACTGGCAATAAAACGCTCTTTTGATGCCTTTGTGCTTGACACGAATGTGGCGTCTTAAACTTGACGATGAAGAGAAGGACCCTTCACAAAGAGTGCATGGAAACTTCTTCAGTTCCTTCCAAAAAAAAATAAAAAATCATGATGAAACATTGTTAGTTTAGGTTTGTTGGTTCAGGACAAATTGGAAACCATTCCAATTTAACAAAGAAAAAACTAATTCCAAAATCATTCTAATATCTTGATTTGGTGTTCAAGAATTGTTTTTGTTAGTCTCAAAGTTGAAAAGAGTTGTGCTGCTTAATATTTTTGTGAAAACAGTGATAAATTTTTTCAGGATCCTTTGATGCCTAAAAAGTTCAAAAGAACAGCATTAATTTTTTGATTTATTATAACATTACAAATGTCTTTACTTCACTATCTCTAAGGTTCATTCAATTAATGCATCCTTGCTGAATAAAAAATTTTTTTTTTTTTTAAATCTATTGAATAGTAGTGCAGTGTTTCCCATACATTGATTTATTTGTGGCGCCTGCCACAATATCAAAACTGACCGCCACAAACAGATTTTCCAAAAAGCTTTGACTTCGTTGAATCAACATGAGCACTGCACGTTTCAAACCCGAAACCTGGTGCGGGTGTTTTTATATCACTATATTTCTGAAGGAAACCACTGTCTTCAGAAAATTTAGGATGTCATTTTTGCATGTAATGTCTGATAAAGCAGTGTTTTTCTGAGTGGAGCGCTGCTTTGTGTACAGCATTACCAGGTAAACTGCTAATTCTCCTGCTTTAAGCACCTCCTGGCAGAGAATTAATTTGCATAATGTATATATGCCGCCCGCCACAAATAGTGTGTAAGTCTGTGGGAAACACTGATAGTGTATAAAATACTGACAAATATATTCTTTTTTTTTTTTTAGGTAGGGGTATTGAAACATTTTGTCAGTGCAAATAATCTCCTTATTGTTGAGTTCTGCCTGATGAAGTCCTGACCTTGCCATGCTGCTCAGACATGTGGGTGATGTAGTTCTCTTTGTCTGTGTAGTGCGTCTGGCACTGTGAGCAGCTCCAACTCTGGAGAGCAGCATTCCCATCCTCTCTCGCCATTCTTCCTCTGTCCTCATCTTCATCCCGTCCCCACTCCTCCCCATCAGAGCTCTCCATTTTTACCAAGTTGTTCTGTGCTGATGTGTCATAAATGCTAGAGTCCCTATGAGAGTCCTAAAGACAAATTACAATGAGGTCATACACTCATAATGTCAATGAATAGAGCTTATTTTTGTCGAACTAATTAGAAAGCAAACCTTAACATGCTCAAGAAGGGAACCTCTCTGCGTGAATAGCTTGTTACATTCAGGACATTTAAAGACGTGCATCTTCTGCTTGGCTAAGTGAGTGTCAATATGGACACTGAGCAATGCTTTTTGAGTAAAAACCGTCCGACACATCACACATTTATAGATCTCCCTGTCATAAAAAACAATAGTTATTAGCAACTCAAAAAAAAATGCAAACATTCAAATAAGGCTAACTGTTTTTAAAAGGGTTGCTTGACTGCAATTCAAGTTTAACTGCAATTTCCTGTAGCTTCACTTTCAAGGTAGTTTCCCCAACTTACTTGGACTGCCTTGCTGTCTCAGGGAGTTCAGGATGCAGGGAGGCGCAGTGGGCTTCAGCACTAGAGGAAGATTTAAAAGCCATGGGGCAGGAGGGGCATTTATGGAAGACCTCACAGTGAGCCGTCTGCATGTGAGTCTTTACAGCATTCAAACTATTCACTCCACAACACAAATGACACAAGAAACATCTGAATGAAATGAGAGAGAATGAGCATTAAATTGCTCTTTTAAAGGGGTCCTATTATGCTCTTTTACAAAGTCTTGATTTTGTTTTTGGGGTGTACTAGAACAGGCTCTCATATATTAGGTTGTTTGAAAAACACATTATTTTCACATATTACATTATTACAACACATCTCTCCCAGTCTGGCATGAACAGCTGAATAGTCTGTATCAAAGGAAGGCCCGCCTTCTGAAATACGAAATGAGCTGTGATTGGTTAGCTGGGCCAGTGTGTGGTGTGATTGGTTAGCTGGGCCAGTGTGTGCTGTGATTGGTTAGCTGGGCCAGTGTGCGCTGTGATTGATCAGCTGGGCCAGCGTGCGCTGTGATTGATCAGCTGGGCAAGTGGCGTGTTGTTCATGCCTGACCATAGCCGCATCTAGCTTCACAGTGTAAAATATTTTTATGTCAAAATCAAATCGATTGAGCGCAATTAACCCAGATGGATTGTAACTCTCTAAGTTCTGTTGCCTTGGGGGGAGAAAGTAGAAGTGTCGCGAAATAGAGCTGATGATAACACTCGTTGCCTTCTCTAGTGCAGCTCAACCAGGTCTCGTACACATTCGTCGATATTTGTGATATCACAAATCACAGAAAAAATGCGTTGCAGTACAAACGAGTCGTTCGTTGTGTTGAAAAGTTAAATAAAAGATCTCCTTTTGAAGTGGACTTTGAACTTTGTAACTTTGCAGATCTTTTTTTATGCTCAAACAGCAACATTACAGACTATCTTGTTGAAAAAGTTGAAAAAGTGAAAAAGCATAAAAGGACCCCTTTAAACAAAATGAGATGAACACAAGGGTTTATAGTTTTTAGGTTTCTTTTTGGTATGACTAGGTGGTTACCTATATCCAAGGCGCCGTGAGTAGTGGAGGCAGGTTTGATTCAGATGAGTGTTGAGGTCCTGAAACTGACAGGTGACACCACATTCAGGGCAAACCAGTGGAGGGAGCTGCTGATGTAGCCGCCGGTGAGCCGCAGCACTACATGAGTTCCACAGCGGCATCGGAGGAGAACACTGCATACAACACTAGAGAGAAATCAAAATGTAATAGTATTAATTCATATTTAAGTAGTTCACACAAAAGTGAAAATTTGCTGGCAATTTCCTCACCCTCAGCCCAGCCAAAATTTATGTGAGTGTCTTTCTTCATTGAAAAACTGAGCATTACATCACTTGCTTACCGATGGATCCTCAGAGCTCAAACAGCTGATAAAAACAATGCAATAATCCACACGACTCCAGTCTGCCAATTAACATCTTGTGAAGTGAAAATCTGCGTGTTTGTAATAAACAAATCCATCATTAAGACTTTTTAAAATTTTAAACCATTGTCCTCTCACATCAAAATCCACCAACATATTTGTTATGATGATTTCACTCGTAAAGGGTGCTTGATCTGTGCATATTTCTCTCGATTCAGACGAGACAACATTTTCACTGGAGAAAGCAATATTATAGATAGAATACTCAATGGAAGCAATCGTTTGAAGTTAAAAAATCTTAATGATTTGTTTGTTTATTGCAAACACAGCTTTTCACTTCACAAGACATAAATCGAAAGACTGGAGTTGTGTAGATTATTGTGATGTTTTTATCAGCTGTTTGGACTTTCACCCATTCACTGCAGAGGATCTATTTGTAGAGCAAGCAAATTAAAAATTTCTCTAAACGTTTCAATGAAGAAACACTCGCATTACGTTTTGGATGGCTGAGGGTGACTATATTGTCAGCAAAGTCATTTTAGGAATATTAACACTTGTCATAATAAATTGTCATTTCGATGTATTTGTAAATATATTAAATATAATTAAAAACTGTAAGAAAAGTTTAATATATTTTCTGATGCATGTAGGACATTTTTGATAAAAAGTGTTAGCAGGGCAAATGCAAGTCTAAACTACTGCAAAACTACTGGCCCAAATAAACCACCAAAAAAAAAAAGAAAATGCTAACTGTTATTGTCCTGACACCTACAAGGTTGCAGGGGGGGGGGGGGCAAACTCACTCACAGTGTCAGTGCCAACAGGGATCCACCTCTTGAAAAGTGTGTGCTCTATTCTCCTCCCTTGAATGGACTCCAACACTCAGTTTTTTTTAAAAACCCCCCAAGCTTTTGGGGAGCAATTGAGTACACAAACATACCAGGCAGCATCTTAATCACTCAGTCTCCATTCATTTTTGTTTATTTCTCATTCATTCAAACATAAAAACCAAATAAACATGATCTGACAGTCTGCTGTTACCTGTTATCAGAAGATTGTGACAGATGGACACCACTTTCTTTAATGGCAGACAGAGCGGAGGCAGCTGGAGAAAGCACACCTGTAAAAGAGACTGTACTGTAAGCACATATTACATATCAGCTAAATCATTCTGAAATGGACATGGGTTAATGAAATGTACTAATCTAGATAATTGTGGTCAATTATCTACAACACTGTAAACCTCCCTAAAGAGTACTTTTGCAATGCACTGAGCACAGAGACTGCTCTTTGAAAAGGCATGCAGAAAGAACAAGCCCCAGCTGAATTATTCTGCATCAAATGCTTGAGTCCTTTGTTTTGCAGTGCACAGATCCCCTGTGGATTGAGACAGTGACTGCTCCCTGATCCCTGTGTGCACACCTGCTACTGTTACCTACAACTATGAGTTTCATGTCTGTTTTTACTTCTGAAATGTTTTATAAATGTAATTTGTTCAGACAAAGAAAATAGTAAACTAAAATGAAGAATCAAATTTCATCCAGACAAGGATTTCCAAAAGTTTTAAAGGGGTCATATGATGCGATTTAAATTATTTATTTCTCTTTGAAGTGTTACAAGCTCTTGGTGCATAAAGATGATCTGTAAAGTTGCAAAGACTAAAGTCTCAAATCCAAAGAGATATTCTTTATAAAAGTTAAGAGTCAACCACGCCTACCTAAAACGGCTCGTTCTAACGCCCACATGTCTATGTCACTATGTGGGAAGATTTGCATAACACCGCCCAAATGTTCACGCAAAGAAAGAAGGCGTAACTTTTATTCTCGCTGTAGTATTGTTGCCGCCACCGCCATGTCGTGAAGACTCTGTGTTTCGTTGTGAAAGTGAAACTACTTTGTTTGGCCTTCAAAAGAGGACGATATCTGCTTCGTCAAGCCTAGAGCTGATCCATGCTGGTCGCAGAGGAAATACATAAATTTCGCGCTGTCGATCGCCAGATCGGCATTCACCGTGGACGAAGCAGAGTCCAGCCCAGGGTCGTCAAATGTAGTTGCCGCAAGCCCACTGGACTAACGCTCACCTCCAAGCTCGCCGTGTGTGACGCAGGAAAGTGAAACTACTTTGTTTGGTATTTCAAAAGAGGACACGACTACAAATAAGTGGTTTATTGTATTTACAACACTGTTCCAGAACAGTTCAAACAAAATATTCAGATGTGTGCAAATTTTTATGGAGGACTGTTTCCTGATCCTGGGAGAGTAGACTACAATGCCTGCTGTTCTGACTCACAGACTGTAAGTAGGTTTTTATATTTATAGAATTTGATGATTCAAACGTGAGTTTTGGCCAGTGTAGAGTAGCACTTGTTTGTCATTCCTCTGATCACAAATGCAGACATGGTTTATGTTTACGCGGCATGATGCAACGCAACGTGTAAAAATACAGTATAAGTCATTGTAATCAGTAATTATGTCCACACTGGATGCAACAAAAACCTCGTTTATAATGGGTTTTAATTTTTTTGTCTCGTCGCTCCGGCCAGACAGGCCATCACAGTATGTTAAGGGGCGTAACATTTACGTCACACGCTTGAGATATTCGGCCAATCACAGCACACCTTGCTTTTCAGACCGATGAGCTTGTAAAAATGTACGCATTTCAGAAAGGCGGGGCATAGAGGAGAACAATAATGTACAGTATGTGGAAAAAAAAATTGTTTTTTGAACCTGAAAAAGCATAAACACATTTCATTTACACCAAATACACAAAATAAGTTCTTTTTGAGCAGCATTCATATGACCCCTTATAACAAGGATCCCAAAAATGTGATCTCGTTGTAGGAAATCTTTCTAAAATAGAAAAAAAAAAGGGAACAGACAGACATTACAACAAATGCTTCAAACGTTTGGGGTCAGGATGATTTCTTTACAGGCTCTTAGCTCACAAGATTACATTCATGTGACAAAAATATTATCTTTGTGAAATATTTTACAACGATTTCAATTTTAATATTGTTAAAAAGCACTTATGCCTTTACCATTACTCGTCGTCAGGTCACAACATTCTCAGGAAATAATTTTTAAGCTGGACTATCTTATCATATTGAAACTGCAGACTTTTCAGGATAATTTAATAGAAAGTTCAAAAGCACATAATTTATTTGAAATCTTTTTAACATTATAAATGTTTTAGTGTCAATTTTGATCAATTTAGTGCATTCACACTGAATTAATTTACAAAAAATAAAAAGCCCATTAAATGCAAGTAAAGTGTCTGCTTTAATGTTCTAAATAACCTTTGTGAAAATAAAATGTCAAAATAAGGGTGAAAATGTTCCATCGTCATTCAGTAATATATATTTATGTAAAAATGAAACTACATAATTTATTTCGGAACGACGTATTCAAATATATAAAAGAATAAGTGAGCATACTAAATTTTAGTGCATGTGTACTCACACTAGGCACGGTTGCCTTGAACCGAGCCCGAGCGCGATTATCCCCCCTCCCCACTCCCCCGCTGGCCTGCACTCACACTTGCACTAAAACTTTCCGGGACGGAGCACGCTTAGTCATGTGCGAGATAGAGATAATGAGGAAAAACCACTTTCGCTTAATTATTCGACTTGCTGTCCGAATAATTCATAATTAATTATAATATGTTGGCATTGATTTTCACTTGTTTGTATCAGAGAATTATTATGGAGGCAGCAGACGTTAATTAAATAATTTGCAGCTTTATTCGCAAACTACATTTCCTGTTCATCAATAAGGTAAGAACCAGAGCCATTATAAACCTAAATATACTTGATTGAATTAAGTTTATTGAAAAGTGTAGTGTAGTAGTAGTAATAGAATATGTTTGCGGTCGTAATGATGACAGTAGCGCACACAAAATAGGATCTGTTCCGCACTCCGGCCCGGTTAACGCTACACTGCATGCGTGCCGCGCCCGAGCCCAACTGAACCATGCTCTATCCCACCTCTTCAAAGCGAGCCAGGCAGGGACGGCTAAACGAACCGTGCCCGAGCGCAGCACGGAGCGATCACACTAGTCAAACGAATCGGGCTTTGGGGGTCAGATGTGCTCGGGCGCGGTTCAAAACGCCTAGTGTGAGTACACCCTAAATGAGTAAAAAAATTCTTGCTGACAAATGGCCAAAATGGTATAGTGGCAAAGTTTCAAAATGTAAAATTACAATTAGTATTCTTTTAATATGTCATAAACTGATTCTTGTGGTAAATACACTGACAAGATTGTTACACAATGACATTTTAGTGGCTGTTTTCTGTAAATCATGGTAAAAATGTATGATATTTATTTTTTTCCGCAGAAAAAAACTAATTAATTGAACTGGACACTTTCTAATGTATTGAAAACCAACAACTGTCTGACAGGTTTTTAGAAAGCAAAATTAAAAAATGAAATGAAAAAAAGTGTGTTGAATTAATCTAATTGATCCTAATTCAACATTTAAAATACATTTTGTAAAACCTTTTTGGTTCCTCTCAAACTGTCCACAGACCCCCTATCATCCCCGCGTGGACCATATTTTGACATCGCCTGATCCAAAATGTGCACAATGTAAAATTAAAATATTTACTCCCTTACTCACAAGTCGTGTTAGTTCATGATGTCTAAAAATATTGAAAGTTTTTGAGAAAAGGCCTTATAAGTATTCTTTTTGCTACTGCATCTATAAATACACTAACACTGATAAAGACACAAACCTATATGCACGGTATCCTGCTGGCCAATCATCTGCTCCACACTGACAGGACTCATGACGAGGTGTGAGCACTGCATAACCAGCCCCTTCTCCTTGTGCTCTCGTGCGTGGAGCAGCAGGCTGCACTTATTAAAGAAAGCCAGGCGTTTGGAGCAGTGGTTACAGGTCACCTCGATCCTCATAGAGCGCCGATCGTAGTGCCTCGCCAGGCTGCGTTCCAGTGCGAACGCATCCCCGCATTCAAGGCAACGGTATCCCGTTGAGGGCACTCGAAGACCCCATTCTGGGGGAGGTGGGATGGAGAGGTCTGGCTGATAACTTGGCAGTGGATTCTTACTGTTTAGGATTTTGTTGAAGGCCTCAACTAGGCTAGACTGACTGCGTGAGATCACAGCTCCCGGGCTGTTCACAATGGAGGCTGCTTTGGCAGTCCCAGGATTCCCATTCATTGTTTTCTGCCCCAAACCGCGAACCCCAGGCATGGGTGAAGAGGTGATGGAGGGGAGGGTTGATGTTCTGGTGATCTTGACTGCAGTGGTGGAAAGACTGGTGGCCATCTGATTCTGTGCCTTGCTGGCTGCAAATAACATAGCTGTGCTGGCATCCTGAAGGGTGGACACTGGCAACATCATCTCCTTTGAACCCTGAGCTCGCCCTTGAGGAGCATCACCAGACCTCTGAATCCTACGGGCCCCTGCTTGAACTTTAGAGCCACCAGGACCCTTGGAGGTCCCTCCTTTAGGAGCCACTTTAGATACAGAACGTGTGATGTTTCCAGCCGTCGTTTTGACAGTCTTGATTCTGACTTTGAGAGGCTTGGAGGAGGTTTTGCTGGAGCTTGTGACATCTTCAGAGGGGGAATCTACCAAACTAGTCTTGGTGGATTTCCCTTGTGTCTTCTCACCTCCACCATCCTCTGTTTTTAGTTGAAGACCACTATTCTCCTGCACACTTATGCTCATGTCATTAACTTGATCTTGAGGGGCTTCTTCTTTTCTGACCTTCTGTTCTGGCTCATTGGCTTCTTGTTGATTTGATGGCTGAGGTTGAGGGATTTCTGGCTCAGGGCTTTCAGGAGAATCTCTCTCCTCGATTATGTGCTCCACGTCTTTTTCTTCAACTGGCAGATCGTTTGTGGAGGTCAAAGATGTTGGGTTAACGCCGCTTTGTAGAAGTGTTGGAATCTGGACAGATGGCCCTTCGATTTGAGTGTTACTAACTGGTAAGGAAGGGGATGAGGGAGAGGGTGGTTGAAACACACTTGAAGGAGACCGCTGCATGCGTGGTACCTTGGGAGCAGAGCACCGCTGGGAATCCGGGCTTTCTTGTATGACAAGCGCAGGGCTACCGAGGTCTGGTTCAGATTCTTCATCTTCAGATAAGCGTCGACGGACTCCTGCCCTCAAAGTGCCATTTAATGGTGGTGCTTCCTCACAATCAACTCTTGGAGGAAAGTCTGAATTAATTAAATGTGAAGATAAGACAGGAGGATCAGTCAGGGGTAAAGACCGAGGTGGGGAGAAAGCGCTAGAAGGGTGTTTAGAAGAAGTGCCATCCTGGTTGTCATCACTAGAAACACTAGGAGCAGAGAGAGACCAAAGTTGCCCATTGGGCTGCATCCGGGTTAGAGTTGGTGGTGGAGAGGGTTCTGTAGCCCCATCAGAGACAGTTTTGAGTCCATTATAGAAGAACGGATCTGGTGGCACCAGGCCATATTCGCTGGGACCTTTCTGGGGAGACTCATGTGAGGAATCAGCACCAGAAATGACCCCTTCAGTTACATTCCCTTCAGTTTTGTCATCAGAATGTACACTGTTTTTTACAATCACACTGACCATGGAGGGGTCATTATGTGGAGCTAAAGCAACAGGCTCAGGGCTTTCTGGAGGTCTTAGGCATGGACTTCCACTTCTCTCCTTTCCAACAACACCACTGCGCTCATTATGATTGCCATCAGTGTCAGACTGAATTGCTTCTTTGGCATCGATGTCTGGAATGTCAAACGCTGCCAGCAGGTCATCAAAATCTGGTGTCTTCATGTCCCCCATTCCCATGTGGATGGCAAATACCTGCATTACAAGACATCACAAAAAGCACAGATGTGATCAACTGTTCATAATGTAGAAAATAAATGATGTAGAAAATGTGTTCAGATGTATTCAACGTTTGGAAAACACTAGAAAAGGCACATCATTTGCTTGTCAAACACAATAAATATAAAAAGGTGTGTGTGTGAATATAGCTAAGTTATAGTTAATAGCTACATTAAATAGCAGGAAATAAACGTCAGGGGTTAGACAGGAAGTAGGCTATCAATAACATTAGATCTTCTGAATATTACATTTTACATTTATGCAGTAGCTTTGCCCAGCTGGAATTTGATCTGTGAATGTACGGAATAACGCGTAGTGCACGCGTTTATAACTTGATCTGCAAATATAACTTTACAGTAGTCATTTCATATGCTAGCTAAACCAAAAATATTTCAGGTGTCTTTTGCGCGACATTACGGCTAACGTTACCTATTTTCACAGAGAATGTTGTTCTGCAATAACTGTCAGTCTGCAGGTCGCGATTATTAATCGTATCTGTCAAATATAATAGTCTCGCTAAAGTGTCTAGCCCAACAGCTACAGTAGATTAGCTTAATGCGCAGTCTGCAACGTCTGACGTCGATAATACAACACACAAGAAGTTCATACGATGATGATGGCTAGTATGAGTTCGCGTATATATTTAGAGACAGTAAAGCGATAAATGTGTGTATTGTTGCTTTATGTGTCCAAGCGTAAAACTTTTTTTACCTGACCAAATATTCTCGTCTACTCCTGGACTGACCCAGGACGGCGCACAGTATTTGCGTCACCTCTGTCTGAAGAAAAACAAGTCGTACACATGCAAATGTCGAGAAGTGAATTAGCGAAAAGAGAGCCGTTGATTTCTGTTTTATTTGCTTGTGTTCAGTTGCTTCGCAAACGGCCGCTGTCATGAAACAATGACGCAGCTATTTATCAAAGCGTTACTTGTTGCATGCGACAGCGGCGAAAAGGAGTTTATGCTCATGATAACCACACACGAGCAACTTGTTGAATTTGAGAACCCTTTCACTACGGAAGTGTCTATGCTGATTTATACAACGTTTTACAGCAAATGTATGACTGTGAGTGTGTGTTTGAGACGGAGCAAGACCACGTTGTTCAGCTACAGTAATCGATCCATCGAGTCGGATCTTTTGAATGATTTGGTTGAACCGATTCACAATGTCCTGTTCCAAGGGTTAACTCTATCAACGGATTACAGATTGACGAAATATATAAATATTTAAAACAGTGTTCATTTTTCTTGTCATAACAACATTAGACAGTAGTATTTTTCAGATGGTTGTAATGTATGCATAACAGTTATACAATGTGTTAAAACCCCTACCTGACGACGTAAAAGAACCGAGTTCACTGAAACGAACTGTTCGAAAGAACCGATTCGCATACATGAATAGAACTTCTCGTCACTGACTGTGGTCGATAATTGGTAGAGGCGCCGTACAAACATTCATGTAGTCCAAAAGTCAACCATTGCTACTACATTTGTATTACTATTCATGTTATTATGTACCAATATTTTTCCTAACTTCCTCTCCTTCCACGTGTAGGCTACCTTTGTTTTCACTGAGATAATTTTCTTTGTTACATGGAATGTTGCATTTTTAACTAAGCAAAGTAAACCACTCTATATATAGATCACAAGATGCTGCCGTTAACGAATAAACAATTATGTTAGGCCAGTAAATAGAGTCTATATTAATCTCATGTGAAATCTGTAAAAGCGGACATTTTTCAACACATTATTAATTTGTTTATGTGTAAAATATTTTAATGTGAGAAAAATACCGAAATGCACCTTTAACATAAATTATTTAAAAAAACATGCAGGGTAGTTTTAATGTGACCTTTATATAACAAAAGGATTCATCATAAAAAGTCAACAATGAAATCCTTGTTTAAGTAATAATATGTGAACAGTTGCATTGGTTATGGCTATGGGCCTAACACCTCTTTTTATCTGAAAAAAAGTATTCATTAATACTAAGCTGTCAGTTAATGGTTAGTATGGTCAGTATTTCAATAAATTGTTTTCATAGATACTTTAGTTGTAATGATTGCTTCTATGGAGCTAAATTGTGTTTGATTCACTTTGTGCTGTGCAGTGTAGTCCTGCAGGGCAGGCAGGGCATCGTGGGGGCGTGCTCAAGTGTTTTGCCTTGCATCCAATTGCTCACTTCAACTGCCACTCACTCATCACGCAAAAGCCGATTGGTCAGCTCGAAGAATCGTCATCGGCCAAACGCGTTCATTGAGGCTCATTGCGCGGTGTGCGATGACCGGAAAATGTATGTTCAAATAAAATTATACTAAAATGCCTCTGGAATAGAAAAAAAGCTGTAAACATCCTATTGTTGGTTTTCTGTTCATTGAAGTTAATGCACGGTGAAAAGAGTAAATCCGCAAAAGAGCTGGAGGGATACACACGCTAGGAAGGGTAAGCTAGCCCAGTTAGCATCAACACAATTGAATAAACCTCACTCGATTCTGTATTTTACAGACCTTTTGTTTATATGTTCATATATTTACTTTTTAAGACGGCTAAAGCGTGGCGTGTATATTTACGGTTTTCGAACAGAAATGGACACAATGTTTTGTTTAGCCCTCTCATCCGTGTGTTGCGCGCCGTTTAGGGGTCTTGACTTGCAGGAATTGTGGTTGTTGAAGTGTTGTTACACATAGCGACCATTTTCATGTGTTATTAATATGAATACAGCTTTTCTCCTAATCAGCTGAATGTTAGTTAACGTGCCATTTACAGCCATCTACATGATCAGACAGGTTGTTTACATATCTCAAACGAAGTCATTTAAATGTTTACAGAAATGTTACTTTGCCCTTGATGTATATTTGCAACATTGTATTTGATGTTGCTGGAGTTCTATATTGCACTTTCAATCATATAGATAATATGAGACTGGTTCCAAACTTGCACTGCAAAGGTGTCTCAGTCAGAAAAGCTTCTGAACTGGCATTTAATTAAATTGTTTAATGCTGCTCAGAAGTAGTATAAATGCATTTGCACTAACTACAACTGTATACTTTGTGTCAGCAGACATAATACAGTCTTGTTTTTTTCTATTTTGTGGCATTGCAACCTTACAATGTCTTGATTTGACCAGTCACCCTAGGAAGTTTGTTAACTATAGAATGGTCTGTAATTTTTCTTTAAAGGTATCTTCATTTAAATTTTGTAATAAATAAATAGTTGGTTGTTTGTGCAATTGAAAAAAAATCGGTGCTGCTCGAATAGAGATAACAAAAAAAATAGGTCTGGAGCAAAAAAGTAGGAAACCCATAATGCACTAGGTGTGAAACAAATGTAGAAGTACATTCTGTAGTTTTCAAAAAAATCCCTGGAGTTGTCAAAACTCTGTTAGATGATTAATTATATGTCATCCAGATGGACTTTTCCTAACATCTTGGTGCAGGAAACGGGGGGAAAAAATACAAAATGTGTTACAGTGTTACTACCGACATTGTAATAATACAAAGCTGGCTGAAAATAGCAAACTTACCCTTTAACTCCCAACTGAAAGTAGATCCTGTGGCAAAGAAGTAATTTTTTTGGAATAGCCAAGTTAAATTTCTGACCGTTACAGGACTTTATCGTCAAAATGTTGTGGAAGGTCCTGCATAGAGCAGTTTGCGCAAGGAAACCCACCAATATACAGGACTGATCCACAGTTGATGGGGAAATGTAGCTGCCTACCAGTTGAACTACAGAATACATCTTTTCAAACATTGTTTTGTGATTCCTGCTGTGACATGTTAACACTGTCTTCCCTTTCTTTCAAAGTTATAGAGGTGGATGCCAGTTTGGCCTCAGGGATGGAGATGGAGTTGGATCCAGAGTTGGAGGAGGAGTTAGGAGTGTCTTTGGACGAGCTGCGCAAGTGGATCGAGGAGCAGGTGGACAGCAGCGAAGCCGTGCAGCAGAGGAAAGCTCAGCTGGAGCAGCTGCAGGAATGGGTTGAGCAGAGGGAAAAGGAGGTTACTAATATGGATGCTCTTTGCTCTAATGCTTCAGAGTAAGTTTAAAGTGTGAGAGATGATGCATTTAGATCATCACAGCTAAAGGTGAAGAGATTTCAGTCAAACCTGCCAAACTGTTTCTTGAGAAATATTCAACCCTTAATGCAATATACATATTCTTCATATCATATGATAAACAACTTCTGCAACTGATATGCTAAACAAAATCGGAGTGTATATTTACACTAAGTGCTAATAGCCCGCCTTGTTGCATTGGCAGAAACTATTTACAGTAACTCCGCCCACCAACGTGTGATTGGGATAATCAACACTACAAAAGACGGATGTTTAGCACCAGTTTCAGTGGTGTAGATGGTTAAGTGTGTGCTTTTTGAGACAAGTCGACCTGGGTTCGAATCCGCCTTTCGTGAAATGTTTTTTTTCTCAGTTTTCAAAGCTCATATCACATGGGAATGGCAATTTTTTTCAATAAAAATTGAGTAAATAATCTGAAAGTTGAAAATAAAGTATGGGGTAAGGTTAGGGTAGGTGTAGGGAGGGCTTTATTGTCCTAAAAAGGTGGCATCCATTTAATAATTTGAATTAAAATTATAATTTAAGTTCAATACGTTATTACTGCGTTCTCTTTTATAACGTACTACAATACTGAGGAATTACCACTATTTGCAATAAGTATAATCCTGCTATTTTAACGTGGTGTAAATAGAATCTATGGCTATTTGCACTGTGTAAATAGCATATCGCTAAAAAAATACTGCTATTTTCACTTTGTGTTAATGGAACCCATTGCTATTTTCACTTAGCAAATAGCCCCTGCCAAAAAAAATACAACACAAGTTCAGCGAGTGTAAGATTCTACTCTGTCAATAGCTGTATTCTTTAAAGTACTTATGACTACAATTAGTAGAACATTGATGTGAACAAGCCACTACTTCAGGTTGTGACAACGTGATTGATTATCCAAAAGCCAGCATTTTATGAGATAAAAATGTAATATTTCTTAATTCCAGAGGAAGAAGTACATAAATCTGTCTTTTCAAAGGTCTGTGGTTCAGTGTGAAGCTCTGGTGAAGGAAGTTTACAGTAATATGGGTCTAGTGTATCGTGAGAGCAGCTCGGAGGATGAGGGAGGAGGCGGAGCAAACCCTTCTGAGGTCATTGAGATTGATGATGATGATGACGACGATGTCATTGCTGTGGGATGTGGTATATTAGATGCTATATTTTATTTATTTAATCATTTCATTTTATTGATGTAAAATATGTACAGTAACAGTGCGACTTTCTTCACAGTGGTTCCTCCCAAGAAAGTTGTCACTCCAGCCAAGGACTCAGCGGTAAGAGAAGTGTGTCATTTGTATCACTTGACAAACCACTCTAAAGATGCAGTGAAGTTTAACCTTGTTTAGCAATTTTTTGTGGACGAATCCAGTCATTTCAATAGAAGTCCAGGAATTTCCCATGACAGTGAAAGATTTCCCCACACAGATTTTACATCAAGGTCAAATTTGCCATGTTGACTAACAGAAAGCTACTTGGTTTGAAATTGGTTTCTGTGTGAGCTTGCTTCATAATTGCCAAAAGACCATGTCATTTACAATGGACCTTTTTGCCACAATTTCACTAATGTGACCACACCTTAATGCTGTACTGTTGTCTGTATTGTATTTAAAGTTTAAGGAGGCTTCAGCCGCTCTTCAAAGAACATCTCAGCAGGTGCAGAACCTGGCCCAATCTGTCAACAGAACGGCCCAATCGAGTATTACACCAGCTAAAGCAGTGGCCCCTCCCGCACAATCCCATGGTGCTCTGGCTGTTCCAGCAGTGTTTATGTCGTCAGGCCCAAGGAACGCGCCCACTCAACCAAACCCTAATTTAAAACAGGATACTATCAAGATCAACATGACACTTTTGGGTAAAAAACGAACCAAGACGTGGCATCGTGGAACACTTGTTGCCATCAAACAAGTGGGTAAGTGCATGCAGTTTATTACCTGTATTGAATAATCCTTCTCTGGGATGGTACTGTACATTTCATCCTGCTGTGTGTGTGTGTATGTGAAGAACAAAATTTTATCAAAAAGCTTGATTCATTCTTTTGATACCATAATTTCACAGGGAACAATTTAAAGTACAAGGTGAAGTTTGAGAATAAAGGGAAGAGTCTTCTCTCTGGGAACCACGTGGCATTTGATTACCACCCAACACTGGAGAGACTGTTTGTTGGTGCCCGTGTTGTCGCCAGGTACAAGGATGGCAATCAAGTCTGGCTCTATGCAGGTGTAGTTGCTGAGATGCCAAACAGCAAGAATCGTATGAGGTGAGATGAACAGAAGATCTTGGGACAGTATGGAAGGATAGAATGCATTGATTACTGGTTGAATGTTTTTGCAGGTTTCTGATCTTTTTTGATGATGGTTATGCCTCATATGTGGGCCTGCCTGAGCTCTACCCAATCTGCAGACCATGTAAGAAACTTTTTTTAACCGTTTTTTTTTTAGTTTCCAGCAATTTCTGTTTTTGCCTTCTCTCTTTTAATGTAATATTAAACACTCCTGATCTTTTTAAGTGATTCGATTTTTCATTGAATCACCTTTAATATTAATTACGCTTAATAATTCATTACAATGGATCTGTCTCTATTTTTGTCTCCCTTACTCAATCTGTGTTCAGTAAAAAAGAGCTGGGATGATATTGAGGATGCATCATGCAAAGATTTCATTGAGGAGTACATCACGTCGTATCCCAACAGACCCATGGTGCTGCTGAAGCCAGGACAAATCATAAAGACGGAATGGGAGGGAACGTGGTGGAAAAGCCGTGTGGAAGAAGTGGATGGCAGCCTTGTCAAAATGCTTTTTCTGGTCAGCTCAGCAGCACGTATAGCTAGAAGTGTTATAGTTAAAGATTTTTAAATGCATTTGTTGCTTGATTTCTTGGATCATCCTTCAACAATCATGTTCATATGCAGAGTTGCTGTGTGTTAAATGACATTTGAACATGAACAATATTGTTTATTCAATGTTGCAGGATGATAAGCGGAGTGAGTGGATTTATCGTGGCTCAACAAGACTAGAACCTATGTTTAATCTGAAAATGAACACAGCTAACAGTCAAGAGAAGAAAATGGCTGGTCAACAAAGACAGCGGCCAAATATGGGTAACAGATTGCTATGTGTTTGTCCTTTATATTTTATGCTTAATTTGTATATTTTTATGTAAAATTTTATGCGCACATACAGTGGGTACGGAAAGTATTCAGACCCCCTTAAATTTTTCACTCTTTGTTATATTGCAGCCATTTGCTAAAATCATTTAAGTTAATTTTTTTTCCTCATTAATGTACACACAGCACCCCATATTGACAGAAAAACACAGAATTGTTGACATTTTTGCAAATTTATTAAAAAAGAAAAACTGAAATATCACATGGTCCTAAGTATTCAGACCCTTTGCTGTGACACTCATATATTTAACTCAGGTGCTGTCCATTTCTTCTCATCATCCTTGAGATGGTTCTACACCTTCATTTGAGTCCAGCTGTGTTTGATTATACTGATTGGACTTGATTAGGAAAGCCACACACCTGTCTATATAAGACCTTACAGCTCACAGTGCATGTCAGAGCAAATGAGAATCATGAGGTCAAAGGAACTGCCGGAAGAGCTCAGAGACAGAATTGTGGCAAGGCACAGATCTGCCAAGTTACAAAAAATTTCTGCTGCACTTAATGGTTCCTAAGAGCACAGTTGCCTCCATAATCCTTAAATGGGGAAAAGGGGAACGTTTTTTTTTTTGGGACAGCCATAAACCCCCCCCCCCACCTTCTAGAGATGGCCGTCAGAACTGGCCAACTGAGCTATCGGGGGAGAAGAGTCTTGGTGAGAGAGGTAAAGAAGAACCAAATGATCACTGTGGCTGAGCTCCAGAGATTCAGTCGTGAGATGGGAGAAAGTTGTAGAAAGTTAACCATCACTGCAGCCCTCCACCAGTCGGGGCTTTATGGCAGAGTGGCCCGACGGAAGCCTCTCCTTAGTGCAAGACACATGAAAAAACACCTGAAGGACTCCAAGATGGTGAGTAATAATATTCTCTGGTCTGATGAGACAAGATATAACTTTTGGCCTTAATTCTAAGCGGTATGTGTGGAGAAAATTAGGCACTGCTCATCACCTGTCCAATATAGTTCCAACAGTGAAGCATGGTGGTGTCAGCATCATGCTGTGGGGGTGTTTTTTCAGCTGCAGGGACAGGACGACTGGTTGCAATCAGGGAAATATGAATGCGGCCAAGTACATGGATATCCTGGATGAAAACCTTCTCCTAGATTGCTCAGGACCTCAGACTGGGCCGAATTTTTACCTTCCAACAAGACAATGACCCTACGCACACAGCTAAAATAACGAAGGAGTTGCTTCACAACAACTCTGTGACTGTTCTTGAATGGCCCACCAGAGCCCTGACTTAAACCCAATTAAGCATCTCTGCAGAGACCTAAAAATGGCTGTCCACCAACATTTACCATCCAACCTGACAGAACTGGAGAGGATTTGCAAGGAGGAATGGCAGAGGATCCCAAATCCAGGTGTGAAAAACTTGTTGCATCTTTCCCAAAAGACTCATAGCTGTATTAGATCAAAAGGGTGCTTCTACTAAATACTGAGCAAAGGGTCTGAAAACTTAGGACCATGTGATATTTCAGTTTTTCTTTTTTAATAAATCGGCAAAAATGTCAACAATTCTGTGTTTTTCTGTCAATCTGGTGTGCTGTGTGTACATTAATGAGGAAAAAATTAACTTAAATTATTTTAGCAAATGGGTGCAATATAACAAAGAGTGGAAAATTTATGGGGGTCTGAATACTTTCCGCACCCACTGTAGGTCCTGGGCGATAAAACGTATCCTTATTATCGATAGTACACCTTCATCGATACGATAGAAAACATTTTTCGAGTAGTAGCTCCACACTATAGTTTCATGCTGTTTTATTTAATGTTATGAGTGATGCAGACAGCACACACAATCACGAACACATGCTGAATTGAGTGCTGTGCCTGCTTGTGATGAGGAGATTGTGAATAAAAAAGTGAATATTAGTCGAGTTTAAAATAAATATTTGCATTTGAATGCAAAAACGGTGCAGTCAAATGTTAGGTGTGTGTCAAGGAGTCTTAGTGGTGCACGAGATGCGATGATGTAAGTGTCGCTGCATTTTAATGTTTTATTGCGTTTTTCATTCAAAATATTAGAGAACATAGAGAAAGCTCAGTGCGGAGAGATCTTGATTATGTTAAAACTGAAACCAAACCCCATTCCACTAGACTGTTCAACTTACCTTGCTCTCAACAACGAGATGTAACTTTAGCAAGGTTAAAAGAGGTTTAGCTTTTTAAACATGTATCGAATTTGTTGGGGGTTATTCCATTTCACGCTGTCTCATACATGAGCTGTTTTGTTCATAATTGCTTATCAATTTGCGAAATTATATTTGATTTATGTTAATTTAGACGTTATGCATGTTTTTTTATAGACAGTCTTTATTTCATTGCATTGAATAAACATTGCTCATTGCACCCTCCTGTGGCCTCAGGAGACAAGCCAAAAGTTTTCTTAACACTTATTTAATCTGCATATAAAACATAAGAAAGGAGATATTTGTTTGAACTGTATTTACCTTTTTTTTTTCTATTGCTCTGTTTTAAAAAATATTTTTTTAAAAATCAATAATTATCGATATCAAATGATATGAAACATTATATTTTGATAAATTTTCGCCCAGCCCTATGCACACATTTCTTATTACAACTGGCCTTTTAAGAATGAGCTGGTTTGTCCAATTCTCATCTTACTAAAACTGTATGCGCTTTTAGGAGCATTGAGGACAAAGGGACCTGTAGTGCAGTACACTAGTGACAACAGTGCTTCTGCTTCCAGTCGGCCTGTAGCCCCACAGATCCCACCAGTTCGTCCAGTGGCTCCCGGACCCCCACAGCCTTCCCGCACAGAGTGAGTGCTTAATGAGCTATTGTTCTTTCAAAATATTTAATTTATTGATCCTGGTCAATGGTTATACCATGTTTATCTCTTTCTCTTCCATTTCAGGAGTCCTAGTTTAAAGAGTCAAATGGCTAAAAAGAGCACTGGTCAGGTTGCACTGCAGCCTCGTCAGGTCGTGACCTCTGACCTCCAGCCCAAAGCACTGATCGGCGCTGTTCACCAAACTAATTCCTCCAGGTTAGTGTGACACCCAATCACTTGGTACTTGTCACTGCTGTGATCTATATATCTACTAAACACTGTATATGCCACATTATTTTTTGCTTTGCCTCCCTTTCAGCATTTACACTTGGTATTAGTATCTCAGGTGGTCTGACCAAGTGGCCCAACACATTTGTTATACCAATCATTAAATTCAAATCATATTATTCAGAAATACATGTGTCCTCATTGTGTTATCCAACAGTGAAGACTGCCTGCTCAACCATCAGTAATCCAAAATGAAAGTCAAAGTTTTTGTAGTGTGATTAAGGCAAACGTCTTGTTCTCTTACTCTGCAGGCTCTTTCTTCTGCAGTCTGGACCTGTGCATATGTTGACGCCAATCACACCAGTCCCACATACTTTGCAGACAACTGTGTCAACCTACACAAGTGAGCGTATTCCTCAGGAGCCATCGTACCAGGCTCCGAATGACAGACTTTTCTACCTTACACACAACTGCACTCCAGACTGTCTAAAGCGCATCCGGCCCACCCGCCCCAACCTGCATCGAGGACGCAACCCACTTCTTACTCCATTGCTCTATGAGTTTCGCCGCATGACTGGCCGCAGACGCCTTAACCGCAAGGTTTGTGTGTCTTAAGGTTGTAGTCACATTTACTGCTATTCGGCAAAATTGTGTGTTCAAAATCCAGTCTAAAGGAATCTGCGTGATTGAATTTTTGAGTAAACAATTTCCCCATGGAGATTTTACATCAGGTTCAAGTTGTTCACACTGACGAACAAAAAGCTGCTTGGTTGGGCCTTTTGCCGGCGAAATTTGCCCGAATTAGAAACTATCACTCAACTGTAAAGTGTTTTTCAGTGGTTTATTCGGTACTAATACACATACTAATTTATATTTACCCTCTTTCTCTCTCACTCAGATGTCATTCCATGTCATCTACAAGTCCCCGTGTGGCTTGAGTCTGAGAAATATGGCAGAAATCCAGCGCTACCTCTTCCAGACACACTGTGACTTCATCTTCTTGGAGATGTTCTGTCTGGACCCCTATGTGCTGGTGGACCGTCGATTCCAACCCCAGAGGCCATTCTACTTCATCCGGGACATCACAGGCGGTCGCGAAGACATTCCCTTGTCCTGTGTGAATGAGATCGACAACACCCCTCCGCCCAGTGTGGCCTACAGTAAAGAGAGGATCCCAGAAGATGGAGTGTTTATTAACACCAGCCCAGACTTCCTGGTGGGCTGTGACTGCACTGACGGCTGCAGAGACAAGTTAGTATCATTGATTGGCTTTCAACAAAGTCAAAAATGTCAGGATAAAGAAAAAAGTGTTACCTTTCTTTATTTTCTTTAAAATAAAGAAAATAAAAAGTAGTTTAGCATAGAGCTGCACAATTCATTGTTTGTTTAAAGATCGCAATCTCGATTCAAAACCCACACGGTCGTATTTCTAAATGACAACGATTTGTCTGTGTCTATTAAATCTTTGACAAAGTCATACCGGAACATTCAAATCTGTGCTCGAGCTGCCGCTGACAGAGAGAGCAGTTATCATGTCTTTTTAACCACACAGTATTATTTCTGTCTTACAATCATTCATATTATCACAGAAGTACTGGAATAAAAGATACTGATATCTATGGTAGTGAATAAAATAGAGCAAATCATATTTTGAAAGTAATTGGTGCTTCAAATACAGTTTTTGATTATATGTATTCACAACTAGGTGGTGACAAGTGACTGTTAAAAATGTATTTGTAATTAAATCAGTCATTCAAGAGATTTGTTCAAAAATGCTGATTCATTCAGTAATGAAACAAGTGAAGTATTTATGAGCAAGTCATTGAATCATTCATTCAAAGAAATGCTTTTTTTTTTTTAATAATTCATTAAAATTATTTTAAAAAATTTTTAGTAGACTGCAGCAATTAACATTTGATCAGCATTTAGTAAATTACACATTATTTTGCTTAGTTCAGAATCGTGATCTCTATTTGAAACGGAAAAAAACAAACATGATTCTCACTTTTTCCAGAATCATGCAGCTCTAGTTTGGCATATATATTTTAATCCAAAGTCTCTTTAAGAAGGGTATTCTATAGTCTTTGTTTAATCTTATTGTGAATGATTCATCCATGCATATGTGCCTTTTTTGACGTTGTAATTTTTAATAAAAATGTCATAACAGGATCTTCCAGAAAAATTACAGACTTTTATTAAGAATGTTAATTTTAATTATCATTTTAAGTTACTAACATGCAGAAGAAGAAAAAACAGAAACAGAAAATTATATAGAAAGGACCCCTGCAGCCCATGGTGTGTAAAGGTCAACAAATCTCAATATTAGATAATTTTCATCAAATAATTTTTATGTCAAGATTAGTTCAGATTGTAAAGTATGCAACTTCATGTAATGAAAATAATAGTAGGTAAAACTGTTTTTTTTAAAAAATCACATGTAGGTAAAAGGAGAATGTTATTACTTTATTGTTACATCACAAATTTTTCCTAATAATTGGATACGTTTTTCAAACCATATGAAATTAAAATAAATATGAATATTTCTAAAAACCTATTGTCCTTTGTTCTGTACATTTTGTTTGTTTATAGATCCAAGTGTTCGTGTCATCAGCTGACTCTGCAGGCTACAGGATGTGCCCCAGGTGGGCAGATCAACCCCAACGCTGGATACCATCACAAGAGACTGGAAGAGTGTCTCCCTACAGGGTCTGTGATATATAACCAACCCTCCATAGTGCCATTATCATGTTGATTTACAGTGAAACCATTTAACTTAGTCTGCCATCTCCTGTTAATTGTTCTGTCTCTTTTTCCCTCTCGTTTGCATTCTCAGGATATATGAATGTAATAAGCGCTGCCGCTGTAATCCGCAGATGTGCACTAACCGCCTGGTTCAGCACGGTTTGCAGGTCCGACTGCAACTCTTTAAGACCCAAAATAAGGGCTGGGGCATTCGTTGCCTTGATGACGTAGCCAAGGGCTCATTTGTTTGTATCTATGCAGGTAACCCACTCAGAACGTAATTTGGACTTTAGTTTATTCAAAAGAAAATCAATCCTGTGTTTGGTCTTACCTAAGCTTCTCCCTCTTAAGCCTAAAGTATGCTCTGTCTGCATGACATAATTTTCATCATTATGATTGTCCGCTGATGTCCACCACTGGGCATTTAAGGGGGTTATAGTAATGATATTATAGTTATATAGCTATATAGTAATGATATGTTATAGTAATTGTTTCTTTCTCTATCAGGTAAAATCCTGACTGATGACTTTGCTGATAAAGAAGGTTTGGAAATGGGGGATGAATACTTCGCCAATCTAGACCACATTGAGAGCGTGGAGAACTTTAAGGAAGGTTACGAGAGTGAGGCCCACTGCTCTGACAGCGAGGGCAGCGGGGTGGACATGAGGAGGGTTAAACTACCTGCTTCCTCCCAACACGGTAAATCCACCACCAAGATGGAGGAGCGTAACAGCAGCATTACCGGCAAAAGTGAGAGACCTATGCACACATCTGACCTTTCTGCTTGTTATAAAAATTAGTGGCTGTTGGGATCTCAATGTTAATGGGGAAAAAAAACTAACAACACCAGTTTTTGTAATGTCCATTGGACCAAGTACAGTAATTGGGAGTCAAAATCTTTTTGTCAAAAAAAACTTTTCAGAGACACCTTTGCAATAATCACTTTTACCTAACTGCTCTCTAGGTGATTTAGTGTGAAGTCAGTTCTTCTCAAGTTCACACAGGTCTCCTAGCAGGTGTAGTTCATCACATGAACATGATCCATAATTAGTTTTTTTTGTGAGATATTTTGCAAAAATATAATAAAAGGCCTGCTTACGTTTCTTTAAAATAAGTAGAATGTGGTTTGATTTTTTTTTAAATTGCTGATCCACTTATTAGGCCAAGATGATTCATCTGTAGACAGTGATGATGACAAAGACGAAGAGTCTAACGAGGATGAGAGCGACAGCTCAGACGACACATTTGTGAAAGACACCTATTACTCCACCAGCTCAGTGTGGAGGAGCTACACCACCCGCAGACAGGCCAAAGGAATAAAGGAAGGTGAGGAGAAGACTGATAGGTTAAACACTGAGACAGGCCACGAGAGGGCAGGCTTGAGTAGAAGATTTATAAATGGTCACAAAACCTGTCGAGGACAAGGTCCGAGTAGGATTTCCATGACAGTCACTAATATTATTAAAGGGTCGTGAAACCTCCTGTTTCAGCACTGGTTAGTTCTCACCACAGTTCTAAAATGAGAAAATGTTTTTAAAACACTGTGTGGAACAGATAATTGCACAGCCATTTGCACTTCATCTGACAACAAGTTTATATATAGTATATATATATATATATCTATATTATATAGAATGCGCTGTGCAACCTCTGCTCACTTTAGGCTTATTCCTGCATTGTTATATAAGCCTTTTGATGGCTTGTGTCATGGAGCTGTAAAAACGGTTATACTCACTAAGTGAATGAATCGCGTTTGTGCCGAACTCTTATTACAAAGCAAAAACAAACACTCTCCTTTGATCCATGAACTTTTCTCTCAGGTAATGTGCACGATCTCACAGTCTGAAGTGTATGTCAAAGCAAATCAACACATGCTGTTGTGAATAATTAAGCGAAGCGTCTTCTTATAGACATGCTTCCATGATAATTGAAATAGACCCACCCCCCCCCAATGCGTCATTGTCCTTTGCCACGTCACAAATTGTGACATCAACACGATGTAGATTTAAAACCCGGAAGATGAAAATAGCACAAAAAAGCTTAAAATTAACCAGTTTTCTCCAACAATTAAAATGAATGGATGCTAACATGGTCTTCTATGATGTGCAACACAAACACCCCTGCTAAAATCTCAGAAAAAGTAGTCTGGGGTTTCATGACCCTTTAATAGTAATGTCTCATACAGTATATCATTTTAATTTTTTTTTTTTTTTTTTTTTTTTTTTGTTTTTTTTTTTTTTTATTTTTTTTTTTTTTTGTTTTTTTTTTTTTTGTTTTTTTTTTTTGTTTTTTTTTTTTTTTTTTTTGATTTTTTTGATTTGATTTTGTTGTAATGTTTGAACAGTTATTAATAATAGTCGTTTTATTATTATATTATTTCATAAACAATATTTTATTTTGGTGGTGACATTTTTGAACAGTTTATTATTATTATCATCATCATTATTGTTGTTATACTTCATATATTATTCAATATATTACTTTATTTTTGTGATGAAATGTCTTTAACAATTACTACTAGTAATATTTGTTGTTGTTTTTGTTATAATCACATCTTATTTCACATATTAAATTAAATATATTGTTCACTTTCTGCATTTTATTTTGTGGTGAAATGTATTTGGACATGTTTTTGTTAGAACTACTTTTGTATATATATTGTATCATTTAAATTAATCAGCTGTAAAACCAAATGCTCTGTACACTGAAACTTAATTCGTTCATTTCAGTAATAGTTGACTTTCCCATCATTCTCTGTCTTGGCTGTAGAGAGTCAGGACAGTAAGGATGGACTGAGTGTGTCCACAGGTGAGGAGAGGAAGCCACCTCCGATGCCAGAGGAGACTGGGAAGAGTAAAGTGGCGTCTTGGCTCACCAACCAGTCTTCCACTTCTGCAAATCAGAGCGTCAAGGTGGAGGGAGGGATGAAGACTGAGAAGAAGGTCAGTTTAATTTTCACACACCCTGTTTCCTTTTTAAGTTTTCACATGAAATGACTCTCTTTCCGGTCTTTTTGTTCCTCTTTCTTTCTGTCTCACACTCTGATATCTGTCTCTCTCTATTTTTTCCTCCCATCTTGCACTCTTATTATAATCTTTGCCTCTGTCTTTTGTTTAGGAAGTAATGACCCTCTCCGACAGTGATGATGTGCAAACTATAAGCTCAGGATCAGATGACAACAAGGAGAGGGAGAAAAAGACTCAGGGTAAGATGGAGGAAAATGGAAAATTGCTTGTTTTCCTGTTACATAAGTGGACTTGCTTATGTCAGTGTAACTTTTGCTACACTTCAGTCAGCTGACTGAATCTGCTTGTACTAGAAACCCCTTTTTAACCCTTTATGTCCCCCCTCCTTTATTAGAAATGAGATGCTCATCCTGGAGGTGTTGTCATAGTAAAAGGCTATGAAAACCAAATTAGCACAATTAGAAGGTTGAATAGTCTTGCATTGATCAAGTCCCTGTAACAAGCCATTATACAGAACATTGTTAGATCTCTTTCTCTCTCAGCTGTGGTGAAGAGGCAGGTGGCGGTGAAGTCCACGCGTGGCATTGCTTTGAAGTCCCACAGTCTGATGGTGAAAACAGGGGGAGGGGGTGCAGGAGGAGGCGGGTCAGGCCCATCTCATGGACAGGGAGGTGGCGGGGGCGACAGTGGCCCTAAAAACACCCGCCAGTTCTATGATGGGGAGGAATCCTGTTATATCATTGATGCCAAACTGGAGGGGAACCTCGGACGCTACCTCAACGTGAGTACAACAGACCCAGATATGAGTGACTTGCATTGGACATTTACATAAGTCTAAGATCTCAGGGTAGGATTCTTTTAATTCAGTAATAGTTTGTGACTGCTGTGTTTATATCGTTCTACTGTTTTTTCCCCCTCACAGCATAGCTGCAGTGCCAATCTGTTCGTCCAGAATGTTTTTGTGGATACCCATGATCTCCGCTTCCCCTGGGTGGCCTTCTTTGCTAGCAAGTGAGCATAACATATAACTTTTTTTTTTTTATTGCACATTTAAATTTAATCTTTTAAATGTAATAATTCTACCTACCAGTTATTGGCTGGTATTAATGTTTTATTTTTTATTTTATTTTATGTACATTTAAATTTAATAATTTTACCTACTAGTTATTGGCTGGTATTAATATTTTATTTTATTTTTTACATTTAATATTGGTGTCTGTGTAATACGGTCATCTACTGTTCACTTAAAGTTAATCGTTAAAAACATGAGTAATTTAATAACACTTAAATGAAATCTTTAGCAAATCTCAAAATGAATATCTTTTGAAAATATTTATCATGTTCGTGTGTGTTTATGTCTCTAATAGTTTTCATATGTGCACAATTTTTCATCATGTTCCACTCAGTTTTGAAGTAATCAGGTCTTTACATGACAGTTGTTTTTCTTTTTAATGCCAATGCCCTTGTTTTGTTTACAATATTATATATAAGGTTTACACCATATATGATTTGTTTATAGTACAGAATTATTTATATATGTGTTTGAGCTATTAGTTGGAATATTTATAGACTATGCTTTATTTAAATGTAGCTGCGGTCTTTGTATTAACCTGTCTGTTTCTACAGGCGCATCCGAGCAGGGACGGAGCTGACGTGGGATTATAATTATGAAGTTGGCAGTGTGGAGGGCAAGGAGCTTCTGTGCTGCTGTGGATCAACAGAATGCAGAGGACGACTGCTGTAACACACAACACACACGCACTAAAGATACCTCCTATTCTAGATGTGCCAGTGAACACTTATTTGAAGCTCCTAGAAGTTGAACGTATCCGGTCTGTGCTACTGATGAGAACTGAGCAGACGCTGAACAAAAAGGAATTTGTTCAGGAACTTACTGAAGTTGTAAAAAAAAAGTGTATGTATGCTTGTTTTCAACTGCCCTGCTTCAGAGTTCCGCCTTAAACCCCCCGCTCTATCTATCATTATGGTTTATGCAGTCCTTTCTGAAAACACCTGCTCCTTTTTTTATACGTCTATCTCAATACCCCGTTTTGCTTTTATATATGTAGTTCTGATAATGAGGATCTATTTTTTTTTTTCTTTTTTCATTTTACTCATGGTTTTGTGATTGTCATTGTAAAGAGAGTGTGTAAATGTGCTTTTGTTGGTCAACAAGTTTATGAAAACAGACAAAATTGTACTTTTGTCGCAATTTGAATAAAAGTTCTACAAAGACCAAAAATGTAATCCTGTGTTTTGACACTTTTGTTCACATGGCTAAATATAACACTTATTGTGAATTCACAGAAAATTTTGCAAGGCCACTAGCAGAGTGTGATGAGTCACAAACAGATCTTCTAGACACTCCTTTTTAAGTGTTTTTTGAGTGACTAGGTAGCTTCAGCACATTGAAAATGTGCATTATTGGAAACTGGCAAGTCATATTTGAAAATGGAAATCTGTTTCTAAGCTCAGTGCCATTAGTCCATCTGAGATCCAACAACACATTACTTTCGCTTGCTCGGTCAAGTGTTCTAAGAAGTTTGATGGCCACTCGATTGCTGTTTAGGTTTTTGTAAAAGAATCATGTGTGACTTTTCATTCAGAACCTTTACAGCACTTGGCACAGAAACATTCCAATAATAATTTAATGATTTTATTACTAGAATCAAATGACATTCAGGAAACTGCTTAAAGAAGTGAAACTAACTGTGGTGCACTTGTACACAAAAGTCTCTACAATGAGGGACGTTTCCCATTCGACAACACCAAGACTCTGTAGAGGAGATGTAAACTACTAGGGTTGTAACAGAAAACTTGGCTGAAACTCCCCGAGCGAGCACAAACCGCAAGTTGTTCTGAGTGGCTTCCCACGGAATGTGCACTGTAAGTGACTTCGAAAAAGGAGTGAAAAGACAAGGTAGTAGTGAAATCGATTTGAATTTAAATGAATATTTGTAAGTGAAGCAACACTTGTCAATTATACACTGTCATAGCATCACTGAATAGCAGGGTTTAAGCATTCAATTGGTCGGATTAGAAAAAGTTAATCCCAGGAGGTGCTGATACGGTTTAAATAAAGAGTTTATATAAAGACGAACTGACTGAAATGGATGATAAAATGACTGATAAACGTCAAATGCTTCGCCTCGGACTGATAATCCTCTGTTCATTTCTCACAGGTAAAGAATCTGTATTTCTCTACAACACATGCCATTACAAATCCTTGTGTAGTTGAAGTAGTCTGGGAAAGAGTTTGTTTGGATATGAGCTCTGTTTAATCTTGCAGCTTTTCATGTTGAGATTTCTGAGTTGCCTATAGTGTTGCTTACTTTATATACTGTATTATTCCTGAATGCACTAATACTGGGTGTCAGGTGCAGAAATATGATTTCCTTACATATTAAGAGAATGTTAGTGATTTGAACAACTCTTTTATCTGATAAGAGACTAGTGTATTCTCGATAGCATGCTCTTTGCCTTAAGCAAGGAAAATTTAGTTTAAAATATTTTGCTTAGTATGCCAGTGTGTTTTTGTTTTCATTCTGTATATTGGTTACTCAACTCTACTTGTGTTTCAGGTACCATTGGAGTGGATGACACTCATGTGTTCACCGGTTCTGGTGAAAATGTCAGTCTGCCCTGTAATAATGCTCTTTCTGGCTGCACATCAACTACATGGACCTATAGCAGACGTTCACAGACAGTTGAACTGATTGCTGGAGGGGAAAAGAAGATTGATAAAGAGAGACATGAGAGACTGAGTCTGGACTCAGATTGCTCTCTGAAAATCAAGAAAGCCACAAAAGAAGATTTTGGATCTTACAGCTGCCGACAATATGTGAATGAACAACAAGAAAGAATTGATGCACCTGTTCATCTGCATTTTCTTCATGGTAATTTTATGTTTATGTGGTCGATTTATAAAAACATATCCTTCTTTTAAACTCAAATGTTTAAAAAGTCCTGTTGTGTCATTTGTTTTATTTTCTGTTTCAGTCTCTCCATCATCCACACAGATCAGAAACGGCAGCTCTGTGACTCTCTCCTGTCAGTTGTATATTGATGGAGTCTCTTGTGATACTTTGGTCCGTACTGAGGGAGTTCAGCTGATCTGGGTGAATCAGACTGGTGTGAATCTGCAGACAGACTCCAGATATCAGATATCATTCTCCTCAGGACACTGTATCAGCACTCTGACTACAACACTCCTGAATGAAGATCACAACAGAGAGTGGAGATGTCAGGTTAAACAGAGAAATGAACTGAAGACCTCAGCCGCATATATTGTCAAGTATTCAGGTGAGGAGACAATCTTTAATCAGTTTAAAATAACCTCATAATCTCAATGACTACCAATATCATCAGAACAAACTGGGCAAACAAAAGCCTCTTTTAGTAATCTGAACTCAAAGCATTGCTTCAAACAAATGAACTGTGATTAAGTGATAACAGCCCAGCAAACGCTGCTGTACATAATAAAGGAATTTAAACTGAAGAGCAAGTATTTGTAACTTATGTAATGTGATGATGAAGTATTCAAATATGATCAATGTAATTATATTTTCATCTGAACTATCTTTCATCCTGCACAGGTACCTCAACTACAAACACATCAGAAACTCATAAACAAGGTACATGATTATCACGCTAATTAAGCCACATGACATTTGTCTAACATAATTCTACAGAGAAAAAAAATGAATGTTGGCATAGTCTACAACAGTACAGTTTAGCATTTTCTTAATGGCTGTGTTTACATATAGTATATAGGGACAATGCATTATATTTTATTTTATCATAAGAAACAACACTGTTTGATGATGTTTTTTTAAACCATTGAACAGTATTGTAACATTTCCAAAAATGTTGCTTTCTAAATTAAAAAATGTTAACTTTTGTAGTTTTGTAATCCAATTGCGCTTCATATAAAGAGTTACTGAAATATTTTAGTTTTTTCTCTTGTCTTTCTTTACTTTAGAATTATTGATATTTTGTTCAATCAGATTTTTTTTTCTTAATTTTTTTACTTAAATCTACATAACTTCCCATGTTAGAAAGTGAAGACTACTTTTAGCACTACAACATTCAGGTCTGAAATAAAAGCAAATAAAGCATATTAGCATTCAGCATAAATAGCTCAGATGGCAAATTATACCAATTCTATGTGGCTGATTCCAGACCTAAACTCTCTGTAAAGCTATAGCTAATTGTCATAGAAATAAAAAAAAGGATGCTGCATTTTATCATTGCATTTGTCTATGTATAGACATAGATTTAAGTTTTGAGTTTGAATGCATTTGCAAAATACATTTAAAACAATAGCAAAATGTAATTTAAAGACTATCAAGAGCAATAAACCACAGGGAATGAATCAAAAGTCAGGGGTAGGGTTAAAATTTACTAGGTAACCCAAAACAGGCAACAAAGGAAAAAAAGCAGATAACCAGGACAAGACAAGATAAAGGAAACACTCATTACAGATGTTTCCTGCACATGACTATGTCTCCCTGTCCTCTCTCCTTTAGTGACCGTGATCGTGATCTCTGCTGTGGCTGCTGCATTAGCTGTTGCCCTTGTTTCTGTTCTCTGGATGATCTGTAAAAAAAGAGATGGTACGTTTTTGTATGTCCTCCTTTGTATAATAATAAAAACCTAATCAGATCTCACTTTATCATTAGCAATAAACCATCATTTTCAGATTGTATAAATCATAGAAACATGCATATTATATGAAAACATGTCGAACTATGAAGTTATGAAACAGAACTTTATTCCTGCCGAGAATATCAGTGAGATAGAGTTATCAAGTAAAAATAAAGAATCTTTTTCATCATTGATTTCAGTGGGGCAACCAAATCCTTTTTATTTGAATGTAATGTAATGTGTTTTGCATGTCTGTTTTATCATTACATGAGCACATTGCATTTTATAGGTGATCAAAGAGGGACTGACAGCTCTGTGGTGAGTTCAGTAATGCCAGTTATTTGGATCTGATTACTGTATTTTAAGTTCAGTAAAGTGTGTAATTCATGCAATTACTAATAACTTCTTGTTATCTAAAGGTCAAAGATAGGAATGAACATAAAGGGACCTATGAAACCATCAACATGTCCATTCCTACTATGCCAAACGCCAATGTGAGTTAACAGGATTATGTGTCTATTTGTCTATTCCATAATGCAATTTACTGTACTGTCAGATGTCTTTTACTGTATTCATCTTTATTTGCCATGTTTCTATTGATGTTTAGGAACAGAGAGATGATGTGACCTATTCTGAGGTTACAGCTTCCAGTAAAAAACAAGTACAAATAGACTATGTGAGTAGATAGATACGGCACCACCACATTCACTTGTTCTTCCATCACTGCCCAATAACAGTCATGTTCAGAGAAAATATACCCACCTTCTCTGATCTATATGCTGCTGATATGTAGCTCTGAATTTGCAGATAAATGAAGCTCTAACATCAAGAAGTAATAATAGGTGTAGGTTGAAACGTCCACATGGACTGACAAAATCTGTGATGTTCTACTTTCAGAATGATTCTAATCATACAGTGGTGTATGCTGCCATCAGAGGAACAGAATATGCACCTCAGGATGGACTTTACGCCTCTGTGAACACCACCACCAGCCTTCACAAATAAACAACAATTATGCAAATCATTGCATGACCTCATATTATGAGCAGATACGCAGTTTTTCACATCTGCAGAGATTTATGCATTTATGAGATTCAATGTATGTTAAGGAACAGAACGTTTATATTAAATATTTGGTCAGTTCACAGTAAGGTTGGCTTGAAGGTTTATCAGTTGGATTTCTGTCTTAAACCATTTTTTTCTTCCATGGAGAAGCCCAAAATTTTTTGTGTCTTCAATTCCAGTCAAATCAGAAGTAACTGAACTTGCTCTTAATTGATGGAACATTTTAAAAGCAGAATTCACTTTTAAATAAATACTTGTATTAATACAATGTTATTTATTGAGAGAGAATTTAAACAACGCAAATATTTAAAACATTAAGAAAATCTGCAGTCATCAGAATTAAACTGATACACATATCATCTCTGAATTTTCAAATGTATCCTGGTATTGTCTTGTGTTCAGTTCCCAAGACTGTGTGAATATTTAACTATCTTCTGTTTAATTTAAGGTATTAATTGTTTGTTTACTTTTTTTTTTTAATTACCTTTCATTTCTTGGTTTCTCATACTGAATGGATTTATATTGTACACTTACTGTGCTATGTTAGTAATATAACACAGAAAGCGTAACATGTTGCATAATAAATAATGTTACATGTTTTCCAGAGATATCTCAGAACTGTTTCAAATCATGTGACTGTTCTGTGTGAGAACCAGTGTGAGAATCTGTTAGTTTGCCCACTCTGGTTCAACAGACATATATAGAAGATGATGATCTGTGAACTCAGTTTAGACTGAATCATTCCACCAGCAGTTCCTCTTCTTTCTTTTAGGAAGTTGCTTCATACCATCGAATTCTATATTGATCTCAACATCTCAACTGGTGAGGATCTGGACACTCATGCTAGTCTTTATGAATCTACATGTGAATTGAAGTTATCACTGAATGTTTTTCATTACCTAATTAAAGTGTGCAAGTTCCATAATGAAATACTGTTCACATTCAGGAAGCTGGTGCTGTTCAATATTATCAATTGTAGACAGGTGCGTTGGACAGGGGGTAATAGTGGAACTGAGTAACAGGGGCCCTTGGCGAGGGGGGGCCCAAAATGATATACTGATTATTATTATTAATATGATTGATGAGGTGTTGTGAGGATCCCACCCCACTACTGTGTTTTAGGAACCAGTGGAGCAGAAGTGACGCATGAAGTGAATGCGGTTCTGGTGTCCGTCTGCCCTGCACATCAATTACATGGAACTACAATAGACATACATTTAAACTGATTGCTGGAGGGAAAAAGAAGAAAGACATAGAGAGACATGAGAGTCTGGGCTCTGACTGCTCTCTGAACAGCCGTGGATATACAGCTGCCAACAATATGGAATGAACAACAAGAACTGATGCACGTGTTCATCTGCATTTTCTTCATGGTCAGTGTTTCTGTAAATATTATGATTATATGTTGATTTGGTATAACAGTGGTATTGTTGTCCCTGCAAAGACTGAAATCAGTCATGTAATCTCTGTTTTATTTTCTGTTTCAGTCTCTTCATCATCCTCACAGTCAGAGATCAGAAACGGCAGCTCTGTGACTCTCTCCTGTCAGTTGTATATTGATGGAGTCTCTTGTGATGATTGGATGCGTTCTGAGGGAATTGAGCTGTTCTGGGTGAATCAGGCTGGTGTTAGATTGATGAGATCAGACTCCAGATATCAGATATTACTCTCATCAGGTCACTGTATCATCACTCTGAATACAACACTCCTGAATGAAGATCACAACAGAGAGTGGAGATGTCAGGTTAAACAGAAATGAACTAAAGACCTCAGTCACATACTGTCAAGTATTCAGGTAAGAAACTAAATTTCTTTAATCAGTATCGGAAGACTCTCTGATACGGAGACATAACATGATTGATTACTAATGTTATTCGTTCAGGACAAAGGTTATGGGCTGCAGCTCACTGTGTTTTACTCTCATATAAATGATCTGAACTAAAATCTGAATCTGAACTCAATTCCTCCAACCTACACTCTAAAAAATGCTGGGTTAAAAAGGGACAAACCCAGCTATTGGGTTGTTTTGATATATATTTAACCCAGCAATTTTTAGAGTGCATATAGATAAATAGATCATTACCTCAAACATTGAGATGACTTCAGCTGCACACACACACACCTGCTGTTACTACACAACAATGTATTTATGCATGTCTTATTCATGTCACATTATGTTTGAACTGAACTAATAATCATCATACACAGATCCAGCTGACAGTGCATCAGAGACTGTAGTCTGTATGACTGCTGGATCATTATTCAGAGATTATGAAATGGCTTTGCATGCACTAAAACTCTGTCAATAATTGTTAATAAGCAAGTTACAGTTTCACAGATTCATTCTCTGCTTTCTCTCTGTCATCTGTCCACACATCTTTCCTGCATTGATTGTGATTATTGTTGAGATTGCAGTGTTTGCTGCTCCTACTGTGATTCTTCTTCTGATCATCTGTGCAAGAAGAGCTGGTGAGTTTTGAACATCCCAGAATCTGATGATTCGCATTGATCTTTAACAATCTGCAATCATGACAGTGCAAAAAAAAAACTTATTTGAGAGGTCAGGAAATTGTTTTTATTGATTTATTTCATTTATTTAGGAAGGAAGAACTCTCACCACCCAAAGGAAGTAGAGATGCCTACAGTATTACAATATATATATAGAGAGAGAGAGAGAGAGAGAGAGATTACAGCACAATTTATTTTAATGTTAATGGATATTGTAGATATTTGCATACAGCTTTCAATGTCATTTTCCAGTGCTCCGTATTGTACAGACTGCTTTAAATATGATATTAAATACAGTAATCAACAAAGCGAGACAGGTTCCTTAATTAATGTATGATTGTTTAATATAAAATATTTTATTTTTATCTTTAAAATAATTTAAACTTTTACAAAAAGATTTTAAAAGTTGTAATAGTCTATAGTTTATTTATCACATGATACTGTGTATTTACAGATGTTTTTTCCACAGATCATTTCAATGCAGAGACAAATCCTGACCTATGTTTCCTTTTAACCCTAAATAAGAAAATACATAAATAATTGTATTCACCACCCACAACATGCTTCAACATGATTTTCTGTTAAGTATCTTGGGTAAATTAGTAATATTTACATAAAATGAAAGAGAGAACATACTGTAGTATTTATTGATTTCATATACCAGATGCCACTGGATAAAATGAAAGACAGATAAGGTACACTCTAAAAAATGCTGGGTTGTTTCAACCCAACTTTGGGTCAAATATGGACTAACCCAACTTTTGGGTTAAAAATTTAATTAAAAAATGTAACCCAACAGCTAGGTTAGTCCATCTTTGACCCAAAGTTGGGTTGAAACAACCCAGCATTTTTTAGAGTGTATGCTCATCAAACAACATTTACAAGAAAAGCAGAAAACCACTCATATCTCTTGGCAGGATAACTTAATGGATAACTTAATAGATAAGCTGAAATAAGCCATCTAAAACTGAAAATGAATACAAAGATATACATGTAAAAAAGGAAGACAACCTGATTGTTAATTACTCTTTTTTGGGTCAAACTCAGACATCCTGGCCTGCAATTGAGAAATTCATTTGAAGAATGAATTTTTCTCCTTGTCCTTGAAACCAAATTAAATTGTAGTTCATATTATCATGATGTGTCATTTAGCAGACACAGCTGTAAAGCTCAAAACATCTTTATTATAATCTGATCTTTGATGACTTAGATATCCCCTATGTCTCAAATCTGAGACGTTTACAATGTCTCAAAAATGTGCAGCTAGTAACTGTGCTAGCACGTCAGCGTTTGCCTGTGTTAAACTCATATGAGCAGACAGTGAGAGGATCGCTGTTCACCCCATCCAGATAAAGTCCTGGAACCAGAGTAAGACAGCAAGGCTGCTTTGAGCTGTAGTTTATCTGGGCCAAGCGAGACATGCTGTCTGCATTATAGAACGACACCTGCTTTCTCTCACAGTCCAGATACAACCCTATTTTCTGTGGTTTGTCTTGAGTATTCAATGTAGTGTCCTTTCCATCACAGAACAGAACGTATCCTTTCCTGTGTTTAAGGTGGAGCAGGATCTCACTCTCAGCTGACTTTGCTGCTCTCATCTTAACTCCCACAGTCCAGTCTGGCTTCTCTCTGACCTCTATTTCCCAGTAGTGCTGGCCAGTTTGGAAGTTTTCCTCTGAAACTGTACCAGGGTTGAAGTCTTTATACAGACCAGTCACTCTGTCAGCTTGTCGGATTCTGGCGCCCCCTGGAGACACTTTTAAGTATGACTGTCCAGGATTTTTCAGGGTCAAACTCTCAGGAACTACAGCACAGACACAGACAGAAACATTATTAAAAGACAAATTACTTGTTGAATGAGAAGTTTTAGCAATTTTTGCAAGACAGCACTGTGCTGAACATTCTGGTTACAGTTTGTTTTAAACCCATAATCATAAAAATGTAACTTAAAATGAATTCCCCAAACCACTAAATGTATAGATTTCCTCCATTCAAACTTGGTTTACATTTTTAAGAAATTAAGGTTAAAGTTTTAAAATCTCCTGTCGATTTACATGAATAGAATTTTTTAATGTTCAATATGTGACTGACCAAATGTCATTGTGATATATTTTGCATATTTTTCACTGATGTCTGATGTGTTTGTATAGTGAATTGTGATGGGTCTTAGCTACCTTTACAAAAGCTGCCAAATGTGTCAACGATAACGATGAGGATGTTGAAAAAGAAAAAGAGAAAGTGGGTCTTTTAAAAATCTAGTTTAAAACCTATGTGCCAAGTTCTTAGAAATGTAATATTTATATTATATATTTTTATTTATTGATTAATGATAAATGAATTTTAATAGATTTCTTACAGTAGATTTTTTTAATTATCATAGTAGTAGTTTATCTAGTATAGTATTTATGTATTTTATTTTTTTAATAGATCTGGTCCCCAAAAAATAAATAAATAAATGAAATAGGAATGTAGTTATCACACACAGCGCAGGAAAACAAGTCTAAAATTTAAAACTTTAGCACCTTACTTTACAAGTGCTGGCATTTTCCATGAATGCAAATCTTGTTTCACTTTAGCTGAATTTTACAAGGTGTGTTTTGTCATATTCTTCACCTGGTTTGATGGATCCCAGCATCTCCTTCCACACAAAGAACTGCAGGTGAGTTTCATGAGGGCCAAGAAAGAGAGAGTCAGGAAGCACAGTAAGATCTTTAACCCTTGACATGTACCTGAAAGTTATAGAGAAAGTCAGCATAGCGAAGCTTCATTTCTACCCTGCACACACTGATATCATTTAGATCTAAATAACAGTAACACCACTGTGCTCTATTTACTTGCTATTTGATGGTGTCATGTCGGCTTTCTGCTTCATGTTCTTTGTCATTGGAAATCCTTTTTCATTCCACCACTGCAGACAAATACACTTTATTTATTATGTACAGTGTAAAACATAACTGTAATTGAAAATACATTATAATAGATCCTAATAGTTATATAATTATAAATAAATACAAATTTAAACAAAACAAAACCCTTTAAAAATAAAACCATCATGTAATGTGTTATGACCTGTAGGAAGTAATCAGGTTGCTCAATCTCCAGGGCTGACTGCAGAATAATCTCCTTCTCTTTGTTCTCCATGAACCGTCTGTTTATCACAGACTGATTATTCTGCATGAATTCTATAACTTTCTTCTCCTCCTTCTCCAACCGTTTCTTCACCTCATCCTCTTTTTGTCTTAAGAACTGGTGCATTTCTTCAAACTGAGCAGAGATCCGGGCTGATAATGTTTTGCATTTATCCTAAATAGAGAGGAAAAAACATGCATAGATTGTGGCTATAAATTAGTGATTTTTAGTGTTTTCATACTTACCTTGAGGAGATATCTCTACCTTATATACCCCCTTTTTTGTGTGTGTGTAACCTAATATATTTGTTTGTTTTTTTAATTAAAAAAGCAAAAAAGTATTTTATTAACAAATGTCATGATTTATTAATTGATAAATAGCAGTTTTTTGGGGGAAGGGGGTAAAATTGTTGGGGAAAAAACAATATAATATAAAATTCAAGCCATTGTATGTATGAATTGTGTTTTTTATGTATTTCTGAATTAATAGATAGCCCAAAATATGAGTCCAGACATTTAGAATTTGTGTAAGTAAATTAAATGTGAAACCCCTGGTCTCAGTGCAAATAATTCATTATATATACACATACACACACTTTGCTACCTCAGTTTTGGTGATCTCAGTCGTCTGTTGTTGGATCATGTAATCCAGCTGTCCATTTTCTTTGGCAAGAAACCCCAGCGCAGTCTTCAGCTCCCCCTAGAGAAAAAGCCACGACAGGCAGATTTAAAAAAACACTTACAGAGAACAATGAAGCTTCTGGTTATCTGAAATTAAATAAGCCTTGGATTCAAATTTAGAAACCTAATTATGCCATTAATAACATTGCACAAATAGCATAGGTTGAAAGACACTTGAAAGCAAGAAAGGAGCTTTTAAGCTGCAGTGCTTTCATCAGGAAGTCAGAATTGACTCATATGTAAATGGCCGCGTTTACCTTGTTGATCTGTGCAGCTTCTTTCACTGGTTTAAAGACATGCCCTTTATGCTTGTCTCCATCCCTGCAGATGACACACACCAGCTTCTGATCTGTCTCACAGAACAGTTTAAATTTCTCATCGTGTTCCGAACACATCAACATCCCTTCCATTTCTGAGAGCTTTAAGGTTGCTTTTCCTTCTTTAGGTGTAGATTCATCCAATTTAAGTTCGGCAAGGTGCTCTCTCACAGTGGAGGTCATGTTCCTCAATAAACGGCTGGATTTCAGGTCTTCTTCGTCATAGGGACTTTGGCATTCTGGGCAGGCTCTTGGTCCCAGACTGGCCTGCATGTGGCCCGTGATACACTTCCTGCAGAACGAGTGTTCACAAGAAAGTGTAACTGGGTCGGTAAAATCGCTCAAGCACACTGAGCACTTTATCTGTAAAGACAAAGCTGAATGCATGTTTGCTTCCTTCCTCAACTGCCAACTCTTGTTTCTTAAGCGAAAACTTTCAGTTTCATATTTGGTTTGCATAACTAGGCAAGGTTCCTCCCACAGATTATATAACTCGGAAAGAAACCAAACCGGAATATCACACCTTATACCTTACTGTATATACCTATCTTTCAAAATATAGAATACAGACTCAGATTGTATTGTATTAGAACAAATACTTTTCAGTCAATGCTTGTACTAAGCAAAGACAGTTCCATTGTTAATTTCTATCCACAACCTTTTCCATGTCATTTTTATAATAACAGCTGACCAAATATTTTGAACTTTTTTGCACTCCACAAAAATCACCGAATGTATTTAGGGAGAAATTACGGTGAAAATCCATAAACCATTTTCAACATTTGTAACACAAAGTTCTCAGCTAAGCTGCTTTTTTCTATAAGAAAAGTCCATAAAATGTCATAAAATTACAGTTTTTCACTGAGTAACAAAAAACTACATCAATACTGTGATAACACTTTACAATACAGTGTTATTCATTGGTACGTCATATTGGCTATGATATAATATATTATTAAAAAATATAAATATACAGTGATATACCAGTGACATAAAAGCTGTAAAACTGTTGTACCTTTTTAGTTCATAACATCTAATGCATTAACTAATACTAATTAATTGAACCTTGTTTTAAATGGTTGCCAAGTGTTTTTTATAAGGTTTTTTTTAAGCGTTCTTGAATTCAATGTAGAAGTATGTACAACATTCTGTTCTCTGATGTGAGAGGGTGTGTTTTTACTCAATAAAGGACTGGACAAACATTACAGCTTCAAGACTGAACATACTGGTCTGACTACAACAGGTGAAGCTTTCTGTTTTTGTTGAACATGGCTTCAACCCTTTCTTTCTGCCTCATGTGTCCAGTGTGTTTGAGTGACTTCAACGATCCAGTAAGTTTACCTTGTGAGCACGTTTTCTGCCGACAGTGTATTACAAGTTATTTGGAATCACATGAAGGTTCTCACAAATGCCCAGAATGCAGACAAAACTTCACCAGACAGGATCTTAAAGGTAACCGAGTGCTGAGAAATGTTGTTGACGTCTTACAACAACAAAAACTCAAGACAAGACAACAGACTCCAAAGAATACTCAAGAAATGCTATGCTCTGAGCATATGGAACCACTTAAACTTTTCTGTGAGAATGACCGGAGATTGGTTTGCCTCATCTGCAAGGAGGGAGAGAAACACTGTGGACACAGTTTCAAGCCTGTAAAGGAAGCTATGGAGATCAGTGAGGTTGTTAATTATTTATTGATTAAACAAATAAGATGCATCAGGATGAAACTGAGATGAAAATATTGTGTTGTTGCCATTGTTCATATAGAAGGTGGTGAGGGAAGCACTAAGATTTATTTTACATGACAACAAACAAATGGGTGACATGATCTTGAGTCAGATGCTTGAAATCACAACGTCTAAGGTAAGGTTATGAAAATACATTACTATGTTGTTGTTTCCTCAGGTTTTTGGTCTGCCACTCTCAACTTTTTTTGTCTGTCTGTCATATTTCTTCTACTATTCATATAATGTGAATCCACAGGAAAGGGCCAAACGACTTGAGGAAAAGATGCATGTTCAGTTTAACAAAATGCATGACTTTTTGAGGAAAAAGGAGGAAGAAATGGTAAGGCAACTCCACAGACAAGCAAGCAGTGCTGAAGTATCAATGAGGCAAAATGCATCATTTTTATCAAAGCTGCAAATAAATGGAAACAACCAGGAGTCCATATTGGAGTCAGGACTACAGATGAGCCAACCGGAGAGGTTTTTAGAGGTAATTTCATTATATTCTCTTAAACACAAATACAAATACCAGTACCATGTTTGAACTATACTTTATCAGCAATTGCATGGTAGATTTCATTAAGCTTCAAAACCGTTTCCAATATTTTCAGTGGTGGAGTGAAAAGGGTTTCCCTTTGGTTGATACAATCACACTCGGTGAGAACAAAGACGTCAAGTCTGCTCTGCCAACCAAGTAAGCTATAAAATGCATTTTCACAAACATTTTTTGCCTGCTTTGCCTGTTGTCCTCCACAATTTTTTTAACGTGTTTGCACTTAAGACGCTGACTGCAACCACAGTGGCTGCACACAACTGTTACAATTTGTCGTAATGAACTTCTAATTTGTGTGTGAAGCCTTTTACTTTGTGCTTTCTGTAATATAACACGACTGCAAGATCATGTTTCACTTATTGACCATGTATGAATGGATGGGTGAATGAATAGCTACACGTATAATATGCTCAACATTACTTTTGGAGGAAACACATTATGGGCTACAGTAAACAATTATATTTCAGCTTTTTATTCTTAACCAGCTGTTATGCAGAAGTAGAAGTAGCATGTATTAAATATGATAGTTTGATCTTTTTCACGGCAATAGTTTTGACTGATTGTGATATTTTCAATGCATCCAAAGCTTACATCGCATCCAAAAGTCCCACATCCCACAGTGTGGTTCTTGGACCCAATATCTCTCCTAGAAAGAGTCACAGGTGTCACAGGTCCAGGGGTCAATATAACACCCCTGCTTCAAAATGTGGAAACTGTGGGTTTGGCCCACTCCTAAATTCTGATCTTTCAACTAAGCTTGATGGGACCTAGGAAGCTGTCTCCTCATGGAAAGTGTACGCTTTGAAGTGGCGACTCTTTGTGTGAACAGCGCCTTTTAGACCCAGACAAGCTTTCAGAGGAGCTAGGAGTGACGATATAGGCATAGGTGTTTTCTGTGCTTAAGTGTTATATTAGTGTTATAGTGTATATTTTACCTTTGCAGTTTAAATAAACCATATATTTAAATAGGGCATCTTGCTGTATTAATATTTATTATGAATTTCTTAACCCTTGTGCAGAAGTGTCTTCGGTCACTTCTGACTGGAGAATTTTACATTTAGAATGTTTAAAAATCGTAGCTTCACCAGAATGGTACGAAACTTGATGACTTTTATGGCACCTGGTATGTGAACAAGTTGAGGTCATGATTTGAAAAAGCTAAGTGGTCGTAAAAAAAAATAGTCACACTCATGGTCTTCGGTCAAAAATGGCCGACCATAAGAAAGGAATGGGAAATGGGAAGAAATCAAAAATACAGACAATTTTTGTGTGTACAATCTACAAATCCCACACAATGCAGAAAAAAATTGCACAGCAATGAAGGGGTGAATCTCTAAAACATCTAGAGAGCAAAATCAACACACCAACACACACACGCGCGGACACACACTTGTACACACACACACACACACACACCAATGAACTGGTGTGACTCTAACACTGCAACTATGTAAAATAAAATCAATAATTCAAATACACTGCAGTAAAAAGGTGGACAGCAAGGAAGGGGTTACACTCTAAAACAAAATGCTTTCTGTGTTCAGGTTTAAATGTAGTAATAATAATGCAAAAACCTACACTTCAAATCAACATTTAAAACAACAAAAAATATAAACCTTAACAAAAAGTAGTCTTTGAGAATGCCTTAATTTACATTTAAATCCACAACCTAATAAAAGTAAACAATTATGTATAAAAACAACTAGGGAATCCACATGCTTCTCTATAGAGTCCTATACAGGAATCCAGTGGTTACACCATGAAATTACAGTTTTTTTTCTTCTTTTTTCTTTGCTCTCACCAGGAGGTGCTATTCTGCCTTCAAAAATTTGATTTTAAAGGCCTAGTCTTTATTTTAATCTGAAATACTGCATTAATTGGAAAATAATTTTTAAAAAATTAGAAAAAAAAGTGTACTATTTTCAGTGGGAAAAATGTATCATAATTATTGCATAAATATTAATTAGTACCATAACATTCTCTCAAAATACAAAAGAAAAAATATTATTGATCAAAAATATATTAGATTACATTTCAGGTGTCCGGTCACTTTTTACCACGAAGACCATGAGTGAGACTCCCAAATGAGGAGCGCACATAACCAACTTCTATCGCAGCTGATGAAACTTTGAAGTGACGCTTAATTGATGAAGAATATTCGGTTTTACATCGATTCCTCCATCCTCATTTTCTTTCCTTGCGTCCTTTTCTAACATCCTGGGGTGGAGCTAAGACACAATGAAAGGAAGCAAGGAAAGGAAACAATGATACACAAATAAAACCCTTTCAGACAGAGGATGAAAACAGGTGCTGCAACACTGTAAATTATGTAAAGAATAATTGATGTCAATCCATTGAATTCTAGAAAATAATGCTTAAGTCTGAATGCTATAAGTCTTAGCTCCACCCCCTGGATGTGAAAGAAAATCATTAGCTGCAGCTGGCTATTTAATAAATTCATAATAAACATTAATACAGCAAGATGCTCACTGTGGGCAGGAAATTAAGCCCTGCACAGGCAGCCTACCATGGGCACCAATGCCAGTAAGAAATGTGGGGCACGTGTGGGCCCCACACAATAGGGTTGTCCACACTAAGCAGAGTGAACAAACAATGGGGTCAATTGTGTGCCAACAACATGCCCATTGTATTTCCACACTGTGGACTTGGTGTGGGCACTATGGGGAAAATATGGGCATACTGGTCAAATTTCTTATGCATCTCATCCCATGCTTCTGTTGCTAATTCCAAAATGTAATTTTACAGCTAGTAACGAAGGCTTGAGCCATTAATAGCAGACCAATGCAGTTATTAATGCAGTAATTAGAGAATGAGAATGAGATCTTATTCAAGAGCAGTACTGTTATTACCTCATGTCATGTAGTTGCTAGAAACTATTTTACTGATATAATCATCAGAGCAGCGCTGACAACACATTTCTGTGCGGCTGTATGTGTGTGCGTTTGTAAAGGAGAGAGAGCGGGAGAAAGAGAGTGCTTTCCATACATAATAAAACATAATTTTGTGGCAATAGATGGAAATAATTTGTCTTTTTTATTATTGTGTATTGGTTCTTTTTCTGGCTGTAAGGACCTTTGAAATAACTTAAATCATTTGGCAAAGTGATATGAAGATGTAATGGCAGTCAAAGCACATCTTAGAACGTTTGTCAACCAATCAGATTCAAGGATTCAACAGCCCCAAATATGAATTAAAAATAATGTGGGTTTTTTTTAGCATTGAATTTTGCAAACCTATTCTAGTAGACCACCACAAAATAATCAATCTGTAAATAAATTGCCAAAATTAAAAGCTAGGCTATAAATGAACTACACCACATTCGCATTGTGTGTCTTCGAATACAACATGACAATATCTTGAGCTTGTGTTAACCACAGACCTTTTTTCAGGCATTTAATCAAAAACTTGCAAATTATAATTAAAAAAAAATGTCATTAGCTTAGAGCTTACATTCAGTGTGGCTTAAATACATTTGAAATAATTCATTTCCACAGATTTAAGTCAAGACTTGATGGTACTCGAGTGATTTCTGACCACTTCACCCTTGGCCCTTATGAAACTGACCTGCCACTAATTGTTTGGAGAGACATGCTAGGCTCTGTTAAACAAGGCGAGTTGAGCCTAAAGCAACATTTCACATAGTAATGTTTTAAACATTCTTTGTTTCTTGCTGAGTTTCTGTTGTTACACTTCATAGGTCATCGGATTTATGTAAACATGAGTTTTTTATTATTTATTACGTTTCATTAATTTGGAGAATGTTTGTTTCCTGCAATCTTTTTTTTCTTTAGACCTATCAGATACATCTACAATAGACAAAGACCTGAAACTGACTATCAAAAAAGAGAGCCATCTGCAGTCTCAAGGGGAAGATTACTTTGCCAAATTCCAGAAGTTTCACAATGGTTATAAGGACAATTATGTGGAGAACATACATCCTGGTCAGGTGTACTGGGAGGTTGATGTAGGAGCTGAAGCAGGATGGGAACATGGACTTACTGTTAGATATTACCCAAAGGAGAAAAACGTTTCTGTCTGGCAGACACTGTTTTCTAAATGTTTTGAGAACATATCTCTTTCTGTAAAGAATGACAGACTGCATGCTGTAAGGGGAGGTGAAGAAACCCAAATCGTCACCCAGATTATACCCAGCAGAGTCGGGGTTTATGTAGACAGTGAGAAACGTCAGGTTGTATTTTGCAATGCAGACAATATGTCTCTCCTTCACACAGTGTGGTGTGGAGATAAATAGATTTATATAGACATCAAAAATTCCATTTACTAAACCTGCTTTGAATTTTAAGTGACATTTATAAACCATTTAGTCTGAGAAACGGTCTGGTCATCCTATTAATTTTGATATAAATTATAATTATTGTATAAATTGTGATTATTGTTATAAATCAATTTTGTTATTGGGCTGAAGATAATGTTTTGGGTACTAGACAAAAACTCTGATTCTGGGTACCAGACAAAACTTTGTTAACAGGTTTTGGGTACCAGATAAAATGTATATTTGCTGACAGGATGTACATAATTGTATTTTGCCCAGACGTGGATTACTTTTTGGATTCTTTAATAAAAGCTGCAATTGGATCTTGTTTTAGAGCACTGTGACAGATACTATGATTCTGGAAAACATCTAAAGTGCATTGAGCTAAACTCTAGGTCAGGGGTGCCCAATCCTGTTCCTGGAGAGCTACCTTCCTGCAGAGTTCAGTTCCAGCCCTGATCAAACACACCTGTCTGTAATTATCAAGTGCTCCTTCAGATCCTAATTAGTTGGTTCAGTTGTGTTTGATCAGGGTTGGAGCTGAACTCTGCAGGAAGGTAGATCTCCAGGAACAGGGTCGGGCACCCCTGCTCTAGGACATGGATTTTGAAGTCCAGGGACCACAAAGTGGTGCTGGGGCTACAGAGAAATGTTGATTGAAAATAGAAAGAACAAAAACACAGCATACTATTTTCTCACACAGTATCGTATGTGAAATCATTTGAGAACAATCTATATAGTAATAACAGTACTAACAGTTTGGGTATTTTAGGATTTTTAGGGTTAGGTAGATGGAGGAAAACTTTAACACATTTTTAAAACTGATAAGGAGGAATAAAATCAAATGTTTTCACCTCACTGCTTTTCAAAATGTTTCAAAGCTTGTAGAACTGAACTCATTCAACTTAAGAGCATTTAATGGCTTTTTACAGATGTCTGCTGGAGTTTTTTTTATCTTAAAGGACGTGCTGAAGAATGGACTGGAGTTTTTTGCCAAAGACAACAAAGAACTGAATTATATGGCACAAACCACTGAAAATGTATAGATTAAGGTAAAACAATTTTTTATTAGTAGTAGTAGTGTGAGTGAAGATATTGCTCTCAGAACAGAATTTGGAGGAGATGCAGCTGTTTTTGAGAAAGAAGGACGAGGAAGTGAAGAAACAGCTGGAGACACAGAAAAGGAATGCAAAGGCCATGCAGACTAACCTTTTTATGATAAGCGAACAGCTGTAAGAGACAGAGAAACGTCTGCAGTCTGCATTGAGAATGACTCCAGCTGAGCACTTTCTACAGGTCATATAAAAATAACATGACTTAATTTGTCCTGTTGGCATATCTGTACATGACACAGTACATACTTTATAAATATGGAGGAAGCTCCATATAAACCACTGCAATTAAAGTCTTACATTCACATTTACACTTACTCAGTTAGCAGAGACTTTTCTGACAAGCAACAAATGAGAAAAATACAAATAGTTTTGTCTCATACAATGTATTTATTCTGTTTTTCTTTTCTTGATTCATTGAATGTCCTTTTTTTGCACTCCTATCTCAAAGTGATAAGAAAGTGACTCCTATCTGGAGAATGGCTCAGTCACAAGCGGGAAGTGGATGTGTGGGAAAATTTTAACTGGAAGTAAAAGTAAAACTGGAATTTTGGAAGATGGAGACAGAAAATAAATTCACTTTCACAGTACAGAGCTCTGGAAGTCTTTAATGAAAAACAGCAGTGTCATATGAAACCAGGCCAGATGAATTAACATAAATTCTGAGTCATGGATTGATCAATAGCCTGAGTCATCATTTTGTGACAGTGCTGCATCATGCTTTTGGCTCGTTTTTTTCTACACAGTTTGATGTCACATCAGTCTCTGAGAGTTGCACAAGAGAATCTGTTCAATCTTTCAGTAATACAAGCAGTGTTCAGCCCTTACCAAGGATTTTTTCTTTTCTTTTTTGTTGTTGTTGTGCTTTTCCACCAAAACTCTGACTAATGGAATGACAACAAAAGATATGAAAAGCGCTTTTCCCCCACTCTTTTAAAAGTGTTGCTTTTTTCCTATCTTAACTAGGATAGATTTATATGATTTGTTGCATTTTATTATTTATATTTAGCATAATGGCTGTAATTACTTCAATAATTAGATGTCAGATTTCCCAGAAAAAGAAATTAAAAGTGTTTCACTTCTTATTAATTAGGTTGCTGTTAATGTGGACTCCATGTAAATTACGTAAATCTTTAACCTTAAGTTAAACACAAAACATGTTTTGATGTTTTGTGAACAGATGGATTTCCCAACATGTTCGGTATGAAATATTTTACAGGAATACATGTGGTGGGGGACTAAATAATTTTACTATCATGAACAAACTGTTCTTTTTATTGGCTGGAATGATCTACTGATTCATTGAAAAAATGTTCTGTGTTCTGCTCTGTGTATGGTAAAAAGTTCAGTATTGCATAACCAGCTCTCCTCTAATTCATCCTGTTGGTGTTTACCCAGCAGCCCTGAAATGTGTACATGATCACAGACACAGGGGGAGGGAGACAACGGGGGATAAAAGTTAGAGCCCAGTGAGCTGTGAAAAGGAGCAGTTCACACAAGTCTGAGCAGAAACACTCAGTTCGAACTTTCTCTTCTTAATTTCTTCCAGGGAAGCTCTCTTTTGATTGCTCTCTTCCTCGTGGACTGTAATTTCTTTATTGGCTATCTGGAGGACAGGACTAGAAGATAAAGACATTACTCTTGTCAGACAGAAGCGCTGTTGTTAAATAAAGAAGACGGTGTTTGACAAATTTACTGAACTTTTTGTTTAAAGATGGAAGATATTGAAAATTACACCAGTTTACAAGAGTTCACAGAGGATATCTCTCATAGTGGAAACAGACCTATACTCACATCGCAAGGCAAACAAGGTAATGTATGTGTGTATATGTGAGTGTGTGAACTTGAGGGGGGAGTGGAAGATAAATGTAGAGAAATGTGGGATAAGTCAGAGTAATAATCAACTAATCTGACGATGATTTTGTGTTTCATCAGGTGTTCACAAAGGGGCGAAGTGTTTGAGGGGGCAGGCTTCTCTTGTACTGCTCATTGCTCTATTGACCTCAGTTTGTGCAAACATAGTACTTGCCGTTTTCTGTAAGTAAACAGACATTATGCACGTAAGCACGCCTCTGAAACTCTGGTGCAGAGGGTTTCATAATGAATAGAAGAGACTAGGCTAGAGATGCACCAATAGCAAAATGCTGGACAATACTGATAAGCAAATATTAAAATTTGAGCTTCTCTAAATAAATGAAAAAATAAAGCACCAAAAACTAAAATCACATTTTAAGTTTGGACATCACAACATTATATAATGAAAAAAAATTATATTCAATTTGAGAACTGCTATTTAAATGTAATTATGTATATGAATTATGATTATGAATAATGTGTTATTAAATTCATATTTAAATTATTTTGAAGTTTGCTAAAGAACATTTAAAAGTTTTATTAAATTAGTGAAAAAGTGTTATTAAATTAAGGTAACACTTAGGTAATGTAAATGTATAATATGGGAAATGAGCATACACGGCCAATATAAAATATGGTACTGATATTTTGTAGAATAGAATAGAATAGAATAATTAAATCAGGGATGAATGGATATTAAACTTTTCCGAGATACTGATATGCCGATATTAAAATTCTGTAATATTTTGTCTAAATATTTAAATTAAGTACAAATATAAATAATTAATATTAAAACATTAAAATAATTAAATCACTTGTTATAAGCACAGTGAAAATCAATTTAGGCATCAGAAAAGTATAATGTACAAGAAAAATTAGTGTTCATTTTGAGAATCGCTGAAGATTACATTTAACAGTGTTATTAAATTAATAGTGTTTTTAAATATTAACTTAAAGTGATCATTGGATGATGGCAAAGGTAATCTACATGTAACAAAAAAAAGAAAGAAAATAAGTATAAACAATATTGACAAATACCGATAAATAAAATTGCATAATATAGCCAAATAAGTGATATTGTACAATATATTGCATGTCCCTACATAATAACAGAATAGAATAGAATAGCCTTTTTTGCTATTGACTGGTTAAATGTTTTGTATACAGCATCAGGAGGATATACATGCAGACATAATTCCAAATATAAATTCTAAATATCCCTGATAGGCAATAATAATAAATAGCTGATTTGCTGGTAGCTAGCTGGTAACTTATCAATTGATTTAAGACCAGTCTTTGCACGGCTGCTGGGTTAATATATTGATATAAAACTCTGTCTCTTTGCAGTGGTAAACAGTCGCAGATCATCTGTCGCTGTAAAGCCAGTCGAGAATGATGAGTCTGAGGCTGCGTCTCTAACTCTCAAACTCACAGCCATGCAGGAGCGTTTCTCCCGCCTTTGCTCTGAATACACAACCCTTGGACAGACTTGTTCAAAATCAGGTAAGGAAACAAAAATATTTGTGTATGTACAGCCTATCTTTGAATTATATTTGATGCCCAAGGGTCAAACTTATTTTTGTTATTTTTTTCTTTCTTTCACCCTTCCTTTCACCCATTCATGCATTAACATTTATCTTCTGCAGTGATCAAATGTAGGCCATGCCCAGAAGACTGGCTGCATTTAGAAGGGAGGTGTTATTTCTTTAGTGAGGATAAACTTGACTGGCAGCACAGCAAAGAGAGCTGCGCGTCTATGGGCAGCCATCTGACTATACTGCACAGCCACCAACAACATGTAAGTGTGAGGCAGTGTACGTGAATGGACTTCTTACGTATACAAGATGAAAACTTTCAAATTATGTTCATTCAATGTGGCTGATATATTGATATATTTTCGTTTTTATTACAGCACACACTTGAGAGTGTCGCACGCAATCGTGGTGGACTTGACTATCATTTCTGGATTGGTTTATCAGACATTGAGACTGAGGGAGTGTGGAAATGGGTGGACAATACGGTGGTTAATACAACGTACGCACACACGTTACCTGAGCTATCTAAATGGGGAAATTCCATGGGTTTAATGTTTTTTATACTGTACGAACTGTATACTCTATTGCCCCACACCTAAACCTTCCCCTTATAGCAACATTTCTGCATTTTTACAATTTGAAAAAAATTTTTTACTTTTATTTAGTACCAGTTTTACAAATAAGGACGTCCCCAAAGGGAGGTTTTTGGAGATTTTGTCAGGTTTAACTTACTTTTGGTACAAATCTGTCCCCAAAATAATGGTTAAGTAGGTACGCACACACATACAGATAATCTGAACAAAAATAATACCTAAGGGGTTTTCATATTTTCAATGTGCACATGTTTTTAATGCATTAATAGTTTTTATTTTTTATTTGTGTTGTACCTTTCTACAGAGCTTTTCCTCACCACTGTCACCTTTAACTTGCTTGATTTATTTATTTGTTTGTTTTTTCATTCATTCATTCGTTCGTTCATTCATTCTAATATTGATGTAAAAATATTTTTCAGATAATACTTCAATCATTTGTTTGGAAAAAAGCCAATTGCTTAAGTATCATGTATACTTTTTTTTTCTCATACAGTATATATGTGACCCTGGCCACAAACCCGTCATAAGAAGCAATGGGTTATGATTTGCTAGTAAATAAGCAACACTGTATGGGTCAAAATTGATTTTTCTTTTATGCCAAAAATCATTATATTAAGTAAAGATCATGTTCCATGAAGATATTTTGTAAATTTCCTACCGCAAATATATCAAAACGTACTTTTTGATTAGTAATATGCACTGCTAAGAACTTCATTTGAACAACTTTAAAGTTTTTTCAATATTTAGATTTTTTTTTGCACCCTCAGATTCCAGATTTTCAAATAGTTGTATCTCGGCCAAATATTGTCCTATCCTAAGCATATTTATTCAGCATTCAGATTATATAAATCTCAAATAATTGACCCTTATGACTGGTTTTGTTGTCTTGGGTCACTTATATAGAGCTGTATAAAAATATAGTCTATAGCTACATTTATATTTTATGTCCCTTCATATTTGGGGGTCCTTGGTTCTTAAAAAAATCTGAAAACCCTGAATTTGGACAAGTAAAACCAAAGCAGGAATTTGTCTAAAAAAGTCTCAGTGACAGTCAAGGCATTGGTGGTTATTTAAAGGCAAATTGGTTTCTCTGAGGTGGTATTAATATGATGATTTCCTGATTGTTCTGCTGCTCTCTGTAGGTTCTGGAGTGAATGGGATAAAGAGCCTGATAACCACCAGTCAGGTGGGATTCATGGTGAAGACTGCGCAGTGCTAGACTCTCGCTCCAAGACGTGGTTTGACGTGCCCTGTGACTTCAATTACAAACGAATCTGTGAGATGGATCCTATCACCATTAACGTTTGATTTGAAGAGAAAATGCATAAAAATGAATCTCTATTTTTCTATTGCCTTCATTCTTTTTAATAAACAGTCCAGTGAAAATTCTCAGGTTCGATTTAGTTTGTGTGTCTTTGATTTGACTTGAGATTTGGGACTCTTAAAACATTGCATAATAATGTTTTTTTCCTCTCATCATCCCCCCTTTCGCCTCAGGCACCAAAGGGGAAAAAAAGAAAGAAAAAGATTTTAAGTATTATGCAATCAAACTTATCCAGGCACTTTTTGCAGTAACCAATTAGCTGGAAAAAGATTATATCATAGACGAGTCTAAGCAAGCTTGCTGGTCTCAACTGGTCTTCTAACCTGGTCAGGATGATCTGTTGGCTGGTTTTAGTAAGGTTTCAGGCACTTTTGAGCTGGTCAGTCTGAGAAACCAGCTCAAGCCAGCTAAGACTAACAAACCATTAGGTTGATTTAAGAAGGGTACAAGAAGAATTCAATATAAAACATAATTCAACACAAGATCATGACATTACACGAGAGCAAGAAAACTTGTTCCTCAACATCTGAAGCTATTCTGTGTCTTCACGCAACTCCTCTACAGATACATCACATTTTTGGACACAGCTGACTGCATTTATGTAAAGATAAATTATAATACAGAAATGTTTTAATCTAGATACTTATTGGTTTTGTAAACAAATGTAATATATAAATGTCATTATTTCTTTCCAAACTACTACTACTTAATCACTGGCTTAGTTTCATTGAGAAGACTTCCTAAGACGCTATAACTCCACACGGTGGCGATGTGCATCCGCTCACTCTCGCCCTGGCTCTGTGGTCACGCCCACCGTTCTACCTGTCCGCCAATCAAAGAGCTCGTTTTTATGTCGCAGCACGCTTGCTAGCGGAAGTAGCAGTGGCACCACAGTTGACACAAACAACCTCAGTCTTTATAAATAAGGTAAATATATTTTTCTGCACGTTTTACCACACGAAATGCGGTCGCATGTTAATATTAAAAATGTAAGCGTACTTGACAAAGTATGTAACGATGCGTGTTTACGTAAGACCTTAGTTTACCAACGACAAGGCCTAGCTGCTGGTTTGTTGATGTACTTCATACCGGGTGCTGAACACTGAGCACGAGCTGACTAACGTTAGTTTATTCTCTTAAACTTATGTTTATTAGTATTAAACAACACAGAATGCTTTTAGACTCCGGTTAATAAAGTAAACATACGGTTAGACTATGGATTCATGTACTAAAGCCTAGTAACTTTGTCGAGGAACACAAATGTGTTGGTATTCTACACGCATGCGTGTTTGTTATCATTTGTAGTCTCCTAAATAATCTCATTGTGTCAAGTGCATTTAAATACATCTCTTCCTGGCTGTCTCAGAGCTGTAATCTTCTAGTGCACTTGGCAGCCTTGTTTTAATCATCATGAAAGTGCATCATGCATATCTTCGCCCTGAAATTGTAGTTATTTTTATCACGAGCGACCTGTCATATTAAATTCCTGCATCAAAGTGTCGTCGAAAGCATATTGCTGTGGATCAACAGCAATTTAACAAGCCCAATGAAACGTGTTTATTGTACATGAGTTATTGAGGCTTGCAAGAACAGATATAATAAGAACTGCTCTTGCATCTTGTAAGTCTGAACATAGCCCTGAACAGTTGTGAAACTTGTTCTTTAGACTTGAATATCCACCTCATGTTTTCAGAAGCTGGGATCTGGGTTGTTTAAACTCTCTCTTTCTTTCTGTCAGATGGAGGTGGATCAGCTGCTGTCTCTCTCAGGTTCAGCTCTGGTTCAGGCCATCAGCTCTCTGCTGGAAACCCCAGGCCTCTATGTTTTCTCAGACATACTAGAACTGCCCAACGTCCGTGAGGTGAGTTTTTGTGCTGAAAAATCTATTTCAGTTTGACTTGATGACTTTAAGTGAGTTCTGTGTCAAATCTTATTATTTTAATGGCAGCGTTGGTGTGTCAAATTTAATGTCAAGGCGATTAATCATTTGTCCAGGCTCTGAGCGATTTAGTTTTCTTGATGTGTTTCGCCATAGTGTCTAAAACTCAAAATTCAATTTCTTGTATATCTCATTCAAATCAGATTAGTGTAGTATATTCTTGAAAAGTTTTCAAGAGCATATTACACTAATATCATTTGAATGGGATTTAGAAAAAAATCACATTTTTATGGTTTGATGCACATTCAAAGTGACAGGCAGTCAGGTTGCAATTACAAGTTTTTTCTTCCCCATTTAGAATATTCTGTATATTTGAGGTCAGTATTCATTTAAATAGATACTTATATTAGATTATATATTAAAAGGAAATTTTGTAATACTACCATTTGAAAGTTTGCATTTTCTTTACAGTTTTGACAGAAGTCTCTCGTGCTTACCAAGGCTGCATTTATTTGAACAAAAAAAACAGGAAAGTTCTTCCCGTATATTTTTTTTTTTTACAATTTAAAAGAAATGTTTTCTATTTTAAGACATTTTAAAATGTCATTTATCCTGGTGATGGCAAAGCTGAATTTTCAGCAGCTTTTGCTCCAGTCTTCAGTGTCACATGAACCTTCAGAAATCATTCTAATATGCTGATTTACTACTTAAGAAACATTTCTTCTAATTATCAATGTTAAAAAAAGTTGTGCTGCTTCATATTTTTGTGGAAAATATGCTACATTTATTTCATGATTGTTTGACTAGAAAAGCACTTATTTGAAATAGAATCTCTTGTTATTTTATAAATGTCTCTACTGTCATTTTGATCATTTTAAAGTGTCTTTGCTGAATAAAAGTATTTCTTTCTTTTTTTTCGGGGAAAAAAGTACAGACTCCAAACTTTTGAACATAACATATATATTTATTGCATTATATATTATTATACTGATATTTGTTAGGAGTGCTATAATAAAAACAAATGGGCAAGTCAACAGATGTCATCATCAGTGCATTACATGCACGTTTCTCTGCCACATATTGCACAGAGATCCCAGAGTACTCGTGTACTGCACCGCCATTCCTACAGAGCCCAGCTAAAGTGTTTACCTGCTCAACACAAAATACTTCAACACTTTGTCATATCAATCATTGTCTGCACTTCACTTTCCCTCTCTCTAGCTGGAGACGGGTCCCCACGCTCCAGTGTACCAGCTTCTCAATCTTTTTGCATATGGAACCTACTGCGACTATAAAGGTAACCATGACAACAAATGATCTGACCAGATATTGGCCTCCTGAGGCGGCAGGTTCATTCCCTGCTCTGACTCAGAATGAGACTGTATATGCTGCCCTTTGCCTTGCTAAATAAGTTAACTCCTGTGAGGGGGAAGTCTCTGGCCCATGTTCTGTTGCAGATTTTACCAGGGCTTTAATGTAATCAGTTGTTTTCCTCCCGGCTGTGCGGATGGTTATAATGTATGTTAATTTAATGTATGTCTGCCATTTAGAGAGGGCAGCCTCACTTCCTGAACTCACACCCGCCCAGAAGAACAAACTCCGTCACCTGTCAATCATCAGCCTGGCCTCCAATCTAAAGGTAGTGATTCATCCGTTCTCGACTGAGGGTTTATTAGCACTGTTTTTAATGAGGTCCGTTATGATCAGCACACAGCTGTTAACAATATGGGCTATTAGTGTTATTGACTACATGATTGACGAAACCAATATGCTCTTATCAAGCCTTTGTAATATTACTAGAGCAAATGAGAAGTTTAAACTTACTCCAGAGCATAGAATTCAGAAGAAACTAAGCTAAAAAAACACCTCTTTCTCTGGATAGTGTCTGCCGTATTCACTACTGCTCCAGCAGTTAGAGCTGAAGAATGTGCGCGAGCTGGAAGACCTGCTGATCGAGGCTGTTTACAGTGACATTATCCATGGGAAACTGGACCAGAGGAACCAGCAGGTCGAGGTCGATTGCAGTATAGGTCGAGACCTGGGCCCCAACGAATTACCCAACATTGCCAACACACTGCAGGAGTGGTACGCGTGTATTTGTGTTTGTGTCAGTATGCTGTGATGGATTCTGTTGCTGATGTAAAAAGGAAAATGCCTTGCTGGTGGTATTAAATATTCTGCGTGTTTGTCTCTCCCAGGTGTGCAGGCTGTGAAGCAGTTCTGTGTGGCATTGAGGAGCAGGTGTCAAGAGCCAATCAGTACAGAGAGAGCCAGCTCAAGGTCAAAGTTCAAGTGGAAACAGAGGTTTGTGTGTGAATCTTTATCCTTCCTAAGTGACATACAGTATGAGATAATGTCTATGATAAAGCAGAAAGACTTTTTTTTTTTAATATTATTTGCCGTTTCAAATGACCCTTAAATGTAATGTAATGTAAAAGTCAAGTTAAAAGTAACATTTATATTTTCCCTTACACTTTGTATATAACTGAGTGTACACATTTAATCATTATTTTCCAGGTCTCAGAATACATTTGATATTTAACAATAGTTCAATATCTATCTATCTATAGATATACAGATATACATTTTATATAAATAATAAAAAATTGTGCCAAACTACTTTGAAAACTATGAAATTCATTCTTTTGAAGCTTTTTTCATTATGATTTCAGAACAGTTGCATCACCCTGACTTTTTTTTTTATATATATACTTTGAGCCCCCCAAGAATATCAATATGAATGTCAACTCAGGAATCTAAAGCATGTTAATCATTGAAGAAGTATATTCAAGTGATTTTGTATATGATTTGCAAACAAAAAATAAGCATTAGTTCATCAACCCACATATAAAAGTAGTTTTATGTTTATAAATGTTAAATAAAACATTAAGTATATAAAGGCTATGTTTAGAATAGATAGTGTTTGCTTAGTTTGTGATTGGACTGCCAAAAGTTACAGGGGTCATGACATGGGAGTTTTTGTTATTTTAATATGTTCCTTAAGGTTCAGTTATAATGTTAATAAATTATTTTTGCACAAAAAGTCACCTGTTAAGTGACTGAATGCCAGTAGATGGGGCCTATGGTGCAATGATGTATAACTATTCTTTGCCTGTATGATGTTACAAATCCCACAATATCCAACCAGCCATTTGAGCTTGATTAAATAAATAATGAGTAGGACATTTTAAGCTATTAAACTTAAAGGATGTTTTAATGGTATGTCAAAAGATCAAAGCAGATTTGATTTCTCATGTCATGACCCTTTAAGACATTTTTACACTAAATTAGATCAATATTCAAAATAACCACATTTATTGGTTATATTATTATAGTGTTGTTTTAAGTGTTTACTATATATTTATTTTTATAGTAGACAATATAGAGTATACTGTGTTTTAATATAGAATCTTGAACATTACTCTTTTCACTGTGTTTAAAGAATTCATTTTTATTTCACTTTGACTGCTCCAGGATTCAGTGACAAGTTTTTTTCTCACCTCTTTATTTAGGTATCAAACCTACAAAAAACCCTCAAGGCAAGTTCTGCTTCCCCATCATCTGGCCCCGCCCCTGCTGGAGCAGCATCCAATCAAGATGCAGACCAGCCAGCTGAGCCAAGAGACCCTGCCTCCTCTCAGGAACCACGGCAACCAGGAAAAAAGAGCTCAAAGGTCAAAGGGTAAGTAAACTGGATTTTAGGGTTTACTGCTGCAGAATCCCTTACATGGGCTTTCTATAATGTACTCTATAATGTACCATAACTCTAGAAAACATCACAGTGGTTTATATTGAAAAGGCCTGTGCAGTTTTTTGCTATTAAAGCTACTAGTCTCACTACCCATAAATCATACATCTCAGGGAGTTAATATTTACTAATGGCATTTTTAAGCACATAGAATATGATTTATGAGTATTTGTGTGCGCAGTTATGATGAGCTTATTATGTACTGCTTCCTGCCTTTAGTTATGTGTAATGTATAAGAAATCACCCACTGGCTTATAGTCCTAATTAAGCCTCAGTGTGTTTAAAATTGTCTCTGTCCTGGTTTGGAAATCTCATGTCAGGATGTGCTCTGGAAAGAGAGGGGGCTTTTGATCACCACTGCTTTCTCTTTGTCACTGAAGAATGCCAGTTGAGAAGAAGTATAATTTATTCAGGGCTGATCTGACACAGATTAATCTGAGTCCAAGGCTTTAAAGGAATCTCAGTGGAGACTCGTCATTAACATTTTAGGACTACTCCTTGTCCGTGTGGGAAGCTGCTGCAAATTTTCCAATACGTTATATAAGTTTTTCCAATAAGTAATAGTTCACCCGAAAATGAACATTTGCTGAAAATGTACTCACCCACAGGCCATCCAAGATGTAGAGGAGTTTGTTGGTCTTTTGAAACTGATGGGAGAAAATTTAGCTTCATCACTTGCTCACCAATGGATCCTCTGCAGTGAATGGGTGCCATCAGAATGAGTCCAAACAGCTGATAAAAACATCTCAATAAAGTAATTGACATGACTCCAGTCCATCAATTGACGTCTTGTGAAGTTAAAAGATGTGTGTTTGCAAAGACATCATCAATTATTTAAGATTAATTAACTTTAAACTGTGACTTCTGGCCAAAATCCCAGTCCATACCAGACGGCACCCATTCACTGTAGAGGATCCATTGGTGAGCAAGTGATGTCATTTTCAGGAAATTTTCATTTTTGGGTGAACTAATCCTTCAACATTAAAATAGAACATTTATAGCCACAAGGAAAATCATTATAATATCAAATTCTCACTGAACAGTTCTTTCTCTCATTTTTCAGGCTTCGTGGGAGCGGAAAGATTTGGTCAAAGTCAAATTGATCTCAAGCCCTGAGTTCAATCTTCAGTTACCCACTCACAGACAGATATATTGTGGACTGCTTGCTTGGATAGACGGATAAATAAACCTTTTGCCACTTCTCAGACACAATCCACCATCATAGTCTAATACAACTTTTACACAACGTTGGGTGCGTGTTTATGTACATGTGTGCTGTAAATGTAATTTAATTTGACTCGTACTCCTTTTCCTTTGCGTGTTTGTTTTTTGTTCGTTATTAAATCTGGATGTAAATTGATGGAGCCAATGAATAAAAGATATCCATCTGTCACCCTGTGTAGTCTCTGGCTTTCATGTTTCCTTTCCTCTAATGTTAAGTGCTGCTAAATGTTTCGTCTCCATGGGGGCATGTCTGTTAAGAGGTCATGGCATTAATTAGCCACACTTTAATGTTGGAGCCCTGAAATAACATCCTCGTTTCCTCTCTTCCTCTCGGCACATACGCTCTTTCCCACCACTGTATTATGCGAAATGCCCTTTATCCAGCCATAAAGCCTGACTAAAGCAATGTTTCTCTCTGTCCTGCATAATTGTCTGTAATGGTAGCGATTAGAAATGAGGGCAACAATAAAAAGTGGAGAGTGATGATCTACTTTTACATTAACCCCTGCCTCCTCTCTTTCTCTCTGCAGAAATCCATCCACCTCAAAATCCATAATCCTTTTTACGCGCACACCCTCTTCTGTTTCTCTCTATAAATAGTGGTGTTAATTTCAGTCGGTGTGACTGAGGTTCACTGTTTCTCAGTCTCTCAGCTCCGAGCAGATGGGAGCTGTGAACTCTTGCGGCTTACATACAGCGTGTGTGTGTCTGAAGTGAACGTGTGAAGCATCTTTGTGTCCTGGTGTTTTGTTGCTGTGCGATGGCTAATGAGTGTTCGCGGTGTCCCTTTGGCCTGGCTGTTTGGCATGCGTGATTGCATGAGTCACTGTCATATAGGAAGTCCTTTCAAACACCACAACAAAGAAACACGTTTTAAAACACCAGAGATGGCTTTTTATTGACTTCATAGTACATTGAATCACATATTTAAGGCAGTGCTACATAAATGATGTGAAACCTCTAAACATATCTCACATGGTGTAGCTTCTTGTGCATGATGTGAAAAATTGCGAGAGAATTCAATGATGTGCCCATAAACTATAATGGCACATTAGTTTCTTTTTCCCCTCTGTTGTAATTTTTTTTTTTTACATGGTTATTTGAGAGGGGATGATTATGATTTCCTTGGAAAATCAGCTTATATTAATTCTGGTTTAAAGTGAGAATGTAACTATGTAAAACCTTAATATATGTTCTTGGTCATATTGCGAACAATTCATTTAAAAAAAAAAAAAAGTATTTAAATTAAATGCAAGTCAAATGTACAAACTTGCTCTTCCTCGGAATCAACTTTCCTTTTGCTAAGACAGACCACACAGGCTATAGAAAGTCAGGTTCTGGAAGTAAAAATCCCATTCAATTTCTCCATAAGGGAACTGATTTTTAATGCTAACTTAATATACTATCAAAAACAGACCTACTGTGAGCTATGAGGTTGTTATAGATTTCTGCTGAAGCACTCAACCTGCATTACTGAGACTTGTTTTTGGTGAAAATCTAAATTACTCACGATTCTTACACAGAAATCTCCAATAATAAGAGAATCGTGATAAGCAAATAGTGCCAAAAGAACACTTCACCACCTGCATATTATCATGAAGCACTGTCAAAACTGAATTAGAGTCAGTCTCCCTAAACTCTCAAATGACTGAAATATTTGTATAATATGCATATTTTGCCATAAACATGAAATATATCACTTCTATATATAATCAACATCGATGGTTTTATATCTCTGCTTTATTTTTAATTCCATTATGTCATTCACAATGCATAATGGAAGTACAGTCTTGTAGCTTTGTCCTTTTGTGAATTTTCAAATACTTTTTTGGTTCAAATGAAAGTTTGTAATGTAATTCACCTTGTTGATTAAGTTCATGGCTTGTAACTTTTAAAGACTTTATTTTAAATCCCTATGGGGGAAAAAAATGGGGAAAATACTTCAGAAAATAAGCCCGCTGATAAAGTAGGCAGACACTGTTGCGCTATATTGGATAACGTTTACCATTGATTAGCCAATTAGCTATCCACACACTGATTTAGCAAATTTGCATTAAAGCCAATTTTTCACACTTGTCCTTTAAATCATACTTCCTTAATTTTTCCTGTTGAATATTCACTTTCATTATCAAATTAGTCAAAATACATAAGTAAAACTGGTAGCAACACTGATTCAGGACAGATTAAAAAAATGTTGCAATCGTCTAAAAACCCAAACCCTCCTGATAGTTCATAAACAAGAAACCGTACTCGCTTACTAACGTAACCTCAGTTCCCTGCGATACGGGAATGAGTACTGCGTCGCTAAGACGCGGTGGGGAAAACTCCAGTTCTCCAATTATTGAAGCCTTTTTCAATCACAGCAGTGCATCTGCACTGCTACTGGTTCAAAAGAATTAACAAAAATGAACCAATGACGGCACGGCGGAGCTGCGCGAGCCTTTGGCGAGGCAGCGCGCCAGAGCACGCCAAATTGGGCAGGGCATCTGACTATATAAGCAGGCGCTGGGCATAGGATCACCGGTTCATACTGACAAAAGCGACAACAGAGTCGTGCATAGCACGGTTAGCTACACAGTACTAACGAGGTTACGTTAGTAACAGAGTACGTTTCCTTTCGATACTTTACTCATTCTGCGTCGCTAAGACGTGGTGGGGAACCTATTCAATCACACCGTGCTATGGTAGATGAACGACTTATAAGTAATTGTCTGGGGCATCCAGAAGGGGGCCCCGTAGATCAACTACACTGAAGCAGGCCATAGCCAGAGACCAGGATTTTATCGGGGTCAAGAGAAGGCAAAAAAACGGACTAACTCATAGAGGTTGAGCCCGGCCTCATATAATCGTTCTAGAGCTTTGCACAGCATCGGAACTAGATAGGGCCGAGAGCGTGCAGGAAGCTAAGCCCAGACGTGGGAATTTCAGCGGGTTCGAGACATAGTCAGACCCAGCAAGGATTAAATCCAGCCTTAGGGCGGGAATATGGTTCCTGGAGCGTTGAGCTCAGAGATACAGTTAAGCAGAAAAGACCTGAGCCTGCAAAGCAGGGATGTCCAGGTTGTAGAACCTGACAAAGGTGGACGGCGAGGACCAGCCGGCCGCTGCACAAATTTCTGCAATGGACACACCACTGGACCATGCCCAGGATGAGGCCATGCCTCTCGTGGAATGTGCTCTGACCCCGATGGGGCATTGAAGGCCCAAGGAGAGGAGTATGCAAGAGCTATTGCGTCAAAACTATCCAACGGGATAGTCTTTGCTTTTTGACAGAAAGCCCCTTGCTGCGGCCACCAAAACATACAAAGAGCTGCTCCGACTGCCTAAAGGAGGAGGAACGGTCAACGTTGATTTTTGAACCATGCTGTTTGAACCATGAAGGGTCCTTCCAAGGGGCAAGGGCTGCGATGCAGGCTTGATCCACCTTGATACGAAGGCGTCCGTGACGCCAAGCTCGGAATGAAACCAGGGGTTTCAGCCAGTGCTGAAGGGGCCACATGTGAAGGAGGCCTAACTGCAGTACAGGCGATGCAGAGGCCATAAGACCCAGCATCCTCTGAAACACTCTGAGTGGAAGGGACATGCCAATCGTGAAGGCGGTCATCAGCTGCTGTATAGCCAGGACATGTTCTGGCGAGGCTACAGCTCTCATTTGAGTTTAGTTGAAGACAGCCCCCAGAAATGAGATTCATTGGCTGAGAATCATCAAGCTTTTGGCATAATTGACCCTGAGCCCCAAGCACTCTTAAGTGGTTAAGGAGGAAGGATCTGTGGGATATTAGCTCGGCCTCTGACTGGGCTAAAACAAGCCAGTCGTCGAGGTAATTCAGAATGCAGATTCGAAGGCGAATCTCAAGAAGCGCCTGTGGCGGGGGGCTATCTGAATGTGAAAGTAAGCGTCTTTCAGATCCAGAGAGAAAAACCAGTCCCCTGGGCGAATTAGCGAGAGGATCGGTTTCAAAGTGGTCATTTTGAACGCGCACTTTACTAGGGCGTGAAAGGCCAGTGGGGGAGACCGGGAAGATGGTCTTATCCGCTTCTTTGATCTCCGTCAAATTCAGCCACAAGTGGCGCTCCAGCACCACCAGGCTGGCCATCGACCTGCCAATGGTCTGTGCAGTTGTTTTTGTGGCGCGCAGGGCCAAATCAGTGGCGCTGCGCAGCTCTCTGAACTCTGCGGAGTGTTCGTCCAGAGGAGGCAGCTTATCGTAGCCCTTCTGCGCAGCACCGTCAACCGTAGTGAGGGCGGGAGAGGCAGAGGAACGTAAATGAGTGCGTTTACGTACAGTGCGCTGATCAGTGCTGCTTGAGAGCGGCGAGCTGCAAGCGGTGAGCAGAGAGCGTGAGAGAAGGTGGCGAGCTGATCTTGCTGCTGCAGAGCGGCGGCTGAATCAGCTTGCAGGCGAAAGCGGCTTCAAGTCTCGTGGAATCAGCGAAGAGCAGTGTTGTCGTCGCTGAAGGAGAATGAATCAGTGATCCTATGCCAAGCGCCTCCTTATATAGCCAGATGCCTCGCCATAGGCTCACGCAGCTCCGCCGCATCATCATTGGTTAATTTCTGTTAATTCTTTTGAACCAAAGGCAGTGCAGATGCACTGCTGTGATTGAAAAAGGCTTCAATAATTGGAGAAAAGGAGTTTTCCCCACCGTGTCTTAGCGACGCAGTACGAGTAAAGTATCGAAAGGGAACCCAAGCTAACTCGCTAGCCATGGGTTGTTAGTGTAGCGATACATCAAACAAACTTGTGTGGCGTGTTTTTTAATTGCTTATCAAACTAAAAATGCAATGGAAGAGCCAAGCTTATTTTTCAGTATGTCTTCATCCGGTGGGGGCCTTTTAAGGCATTACAAGTAACGCGAGTTACGTAATCAGATAAAAAAAAAATAATAGTAAAGTTATGCATTACTTTTTAATTTACAAGATAATATCGGAGTTACTTTTTCAAATAAGTAACGCAAGTTACTTTTTTCCAATTTATTGATTGACAGCTCTCCTGTCCCCATGTTGAGAGATATCAGAAGATGTTACTGTAGTTCTAAAATAAATATGAATGCATTAATTCATCACACTCAGAATATGACGCGAACCTGCGATTATTAAATGTTAAACAACACAAATATCTTTATGTATTTAATCCCATTCTATTAACCAATGTCTTTGCTTCTGACCTTCGATGATCCAGTTCAACCATACTAATAAGCAAATTACTCTAGACAACATTTGTGTGTCTTTTTTTTATTGCTGAAGTGTGTTGAAATTTCTTCTTCTGCATTCTACTGTACGGACGTAAATTTACTTTCCCTTCAGCCTGAGGCTTATTCATTTCACTTTTGGTGTGAAAAGGCTTTTATATTTGCCAAAAATATAACTTTTTTATTTTAAAAACAAACAAGCAAGCACTGTCCAGATTTTAAAAGTAACGCAAAAGTAATGTAACGCATTACTTTCCATAAAAAGTAACTAAGTAACGTAATTAGTTACTTTTTTTATGGAGTAATGCAATATTGTAATGCATTACTTTTAAAAGTAACTTTCCCCAACACTGGTCTTCATACATGTCCTTAATTGTGCTTTCCATAAACATGAAAACACCACACACACACCAGTCACTGTGGTCAGTGCTAGCTCTCCGCTAACCAAAAAAGACCCCAGAGAAGAGCTATATGGCCATGATTTAGAAGTATAAAGCTAATAAGAAGCATAACAACACACTCGGAATAGAATTACGTAGGTTTCACAAACACCTCAACAGATGTTGAGTCAGATTTACGAAAATGTCCATCTGATAATTAATGTAAATTGTAAGGTAACAACACTGCAGAGGTGTTTCCAGATATCAGCTGACGTTATTGCAGCCCGCTGTTGCCATGGAACACGGAGCGGTATGAAACAAAGCACTATAAACAAATTATGTGAATTATATTTAACTTCAAAATAACTGCAGTCATTCATTAAGCTCAAATAAATGCTACACAAAGTGCGATAAAGGCAGCGGTAGGCGGCTGTAACCTTTGTATGCATGAGAGAGAGGCTACTGCAAGCATGTCACGCCGGTTACTAAATTAATGACTACATACATCACAGCTTATTCCAGGATCAGAAGCTAATGATTGTTTTTATGGTAGAGGACATTGCATTCCCGGAGCCCTTGTGAAAGGCTACGTTGAGCTAATGAGAATATTACTGTACAAACGGCACTGGAAGAAAGAGGTACAGCCAGAAACGAAGAGCCACTGGACCACAAAACCTCACAGTCTCCATCAGAGTGCCCAAACAGATGTATTCATCCATATATCCACATGTGTCTATCTACATGTTATGTACATTCGCATGGCTTGCCCACATGTTCTCACCAACGGCCACACCGAGACTGTCATGCCCGCAGGATTTGATTATCATGCTCGGAACAGTCAGCTCTTCAAAGATTGACCACTGGTATCCTGCAGTGTGGGGTAAAGAGATGAAGAAAGAGATGGCAAATTAAATTAATAAGAGTCTCATTCTATTACTGGCTGTGAGATTAATTCTGAAATGCACAGAGCAACAGGAAGGGGTCTGATTTCATGGATGGCACGCTTTCTTTCGCTCTCTGCATCTCTCCTGTTGAAATATTCACAACAATTGAGGAAAAACCTCCACAACAACGCCTAACTGGCTGTTTTGTATTGCAAGGCATTACCACTGATCTAACAGCACTAACATACTGATGTACACACAGAATCAGCATACATACAAACGTCATGTTCATTTTAAAATTTAAATAGATATTAATTCAATTAATTGAACACATTTTCATTGAATGCACATTTTTTAAAGAATCTGACCAATTTTGTAACAAAAAAGACAAAAATACAATATTTTAGTCATTAAGTAATGAGGTTTAAACCTCTTTAACATTCAACGGTATGAATAGTTATCACTAAAATACTTTTAAAAAAAGAAAAAAAAAACAGGTACATTTTGCATCACTAAATGAGTTAATGGAAGAATAATCATGTAATATGACTATTAATTAAAAAGTGAATTTACCAATTACTTGTTTAATAAATATGATAACATTTACATTTTTATTTATTTACATACATATATCTAACCATTATAAACGCCAAGCCTAAATTAAATTATTTAAAATTCAGTGTGTGTGATAACTGCAGGAACTAAAATACTGTTTTAATATTTATTTTACATTAAATGACTCTATGAAGGAATAATAAATGAATATTTATGTATTTCCAACATTATATGCAGGAAAGAAAATACAGTAATTCAAGTTCACATGTTAGGCCACTTATTGTACATTTTAAATTAGTTTTCTGTTATGAAACACTAGGCTCAAATTTAATCTCATAAAAGTAGAATGATGCGATTTCAATTTTTCTTTTCTCTTTGGAGTGTTACAAGCTCTTGTGCATAAAAGAAGATCTGTAAAGTTGCAAAGACCAAAGTCCAATCTAAAGAGATATTCTTTATAAAAGTTAAGAGTCAGCCACGCCTACCTAAAACGGCTCGTTCTAACACGCCCCCACATATCTACGTTGCTATGTGGGAAGATTTGCATAACGCCACCCAAATGTTCACGCAAAGAAAGAAGGCGTAACTTTTATTCTCACTATAGTATTGTTGTTGCCGCCGCCAGGTCGTGAAGACGCTGGGCTGCGTTGTGAAAGCGAAATACTTTGGTCTTCCAAAAGAGGACGAGATCTGCTTCGTCATGCCTGGAGCTGATCCGTCCTGGTCGCTGAGGAAATACAACAACTTTGCGCTGTGGATCGCCGGATCGGCTTTCACCGTGGACGAAGCGGAGTCCAGCCCGGAGTCTTCACATGTCCTTCCGGACGCTCCTTCGTCGAAATCGCCGGCCGCGCCGTTCTCAGGCCCACCCACCTCTGCTCACTCTAACCCTCCCGCCGTTCCTCACGCTAGCCCGCGGCCTCTGCTCACTGTAGGCCGCCGTGTGTGCCGCTGTTTCGTTGTGAAAGCGAAACTACGTTGTCTGGCCTTCCAAAAGAGGGACACGACAGTGGTTAAGTTGTATTTACAACACCGTTCCAGAACACTTCAACCTAAATATTCAGATGTGTGCAGCACATTTTATGGAGGACTGTTTACTGATCCTGAGAGAGTAGACTACAATGCCGGCTGTTCTGACTCAAAGACTGTAGTACGTTTTTTATATTTAAAGAATTTTTAATTTTGAGTGGAAGCGGTGTGGGCTTTATATATTTAAAGTGAGTTTTTTTGGGCAGTGTAGAGTATGGCTTGTTGTTTGTCATTTCTCCGATCACAATGCAGACATGGTTTTATGTTACGCAGCGAGATGCAACGCAACACGTAAAAAGACAATACAAGTCATTATAATCAGTAATTATGTACACACTGGATGCAACAAATGCCTCGTATATAATGGGTTTTCATGTGGGGTTTGAATCATCCGCTCCGGATAGCCGGTGGAATAGGCAGATTTTGCGGTCTTCGGCCAATCACAATGCACTGGATAGCTGGCCAATCAGAGCACACCTCGCTTTTCAGACCGATGAGCTTTGTAAAAATCAACGCGTTTCAGAAAGGCGGGGCATAGAGGAGAAACAATAATGAACAGTATGTGGAAAATAATGTGTTTTTTGAACCTTAAACCGCATAAACACATTTCATTACACCAAATACTGTTCTTTTTAGCAGCATCATATGACCCCTTTAACATTTATTTGATGTAATAATAATTTAAACTTAAAATTATCATTTTATTTTTGCAACAATATATTAATACATAATACACAGTGATTTTATATAGGCCTATATATCTTTGCCTCAAAAAATGAACAATATTCTAAACATTCTTCTTTGGCTGTGATATTTAGAATACCTTTTGAACGTTTCGACTTTTTAATAAGGATCCACAGACACCCTGACATGATTTTAAACGAACAAATCAGTCATTTAGTATAGCCCCTAGTTGTGTTTATTTATTTGTTGGGAACATGTTCTTTTATTTATGTTGTTCCCTTTGACAAGGCTTAGCAGTCTTGTTATCTCTGGCTTTTCCTTTTTCACACACACGCACACACAAAGAACTAAAAGCAGTCTTGGCACCCTGTCCCACAGGCTTACAGGCACAAGCACGCTACCTCTCTCTGTCGGGGAAGGATGGAGTGCTGTGCAGTGTCTGCCTGCTGTCCTCCTGAGCTATGAAGCGAGGGATGGCGAGGGAGAGAGGCGGAGGGCGCTGCGAGAAACTGCGGTCGTAACTGAATGAAAGAGAGCGAGAAAGAGAGAGAGAGAGAGATTAGGACGACAGCCAGTGAACGAATCGAGAATATAGACACTGAAGAAGGTGAGAAAGAGGCATGAAAAGAGAGATTAAATAGTGTAACGGGAAAGAAGGCAAACACTTCAGTGACACTGACGGGAAGTTCATTCACTCGCTGGCTTAATTTAATAGACCGCCTTCAGCGAAAGAAAAAACAGAGTGGGTGAAATTAAAGCGCGCGATAGAGAAAGAGACGCTGAAATATTCAGTTAAAATCATATTTGTCCAGCAACCATGAGGAAGACAAAGTGTCGCAGACGCGGTGTGACGTCCCATGTAATATTAATACCCCACACCGTCTCGCACTTATCTTCAGTGACTCAGGAGTGAGTTTACTCCACCTCTGCTCTGATGGGATGACGGACGGAGGGTTGGGGGTTGTTAAATGAGCGAGAGGATGTCTGTCAAGGCAAGTGTGTGAAATGCAGAGATTAATTGCGGAGATATAACTTGTGTATGCAATAAAATCGCCGTCGGCTCACTCAGATGTACGTCGGTCTGATCTTCTACGTGAGCGCCGGCCTCACATTAACATAAACGATAAACCTGTTAGGAGTTCTGCGATGTGACCGTTTTAAACCTCTCTATCGATTTTAGAAACAATATACAAGTACATTCCCATAATGTCTGATTTGTAGTATCTGCACCATTGCTTCGCCGCAGCATAAAAACGACGTGATTGGCTGAAGCAATCCGAATCTTATGATAAAACATAACTATTTTACGAGTTGGCGATTTCGTATATGAATTTGTGATTCGTACAGAAACATTCCTCTTTTAGAATGTAAGATTGAAGGTCCACTCCTAAAGCCGAAAGTATACTTCCCTTGTCTGCGACGTTTAGGATGATTACAAGGGCCTGAGGAGGGAGAGGGGCCCAAACACGAATTCTATCGAGGGCGCCGCCTGCTGGCCCGTGTACTGTCTATGCTACGTAATTTTCGTCAACACACTTTGCTGATGTCTGTGCACATAATGGCACATGTGCGAGTAAATGAAAATTGAAAATAATGATTTGAACACATCTATCCACACTAACAACTCAATTACACTTTGAAAGGCTTGCATGCTCAGTTGTGAAGGGGGAGTGACCCATGGGGAAAAATAAACAGTATACCTAGGGACATTAAACCCTAACCACTAGTTTGATAGTTGACTCATGCGCTCTAGAAAGTTTCCAGTGTCTGCACTATTTCTCTCCAGAAGTTATAAAATGTCTTCAATTAGAGTTGCGGGTATCTCTTTAACCCCCTCACACAAGTACTTGTCATCATGGCTGTCTATTGTTGTTGTTGCGATTTTGTTGTTGTTTTCTCTCTTGTGTTTCTTTATCGACTATGAAACAACAGGCCTTGCCATCCTGTGGATAAACTAGTGCAAAAAAAAATGAAGGCACATGTGTGAGCTGAGCGTGGTTAGAAAAACCGTGCTTCACACGTAGGCCTATAGTATGTATGTATGCATAATATGTTGATGACAAAAATTTATGTCACAGCGAACAACGCATACCCTAGTGTTCACGTAAAAGCCAAAGTATAATTTGAGCCCAAGCAGATCATAGAAAAACGTACAAATGAGATTGTACAAATTCATACAAATTAGCCACCAATTTGTCAAAATAGCTATGAATTGCCATGAGAGTGTATTGGCTGAAGAGTTTGACAGTGAAAGTGAATTCAGCAAAGGGAAGGTTCTAGCATAAGCTAAGGCAGGTAGTAATAAATCACACTCATAACCTGTCACCCCTGTGTTTATAGTTACTCTCAGGATGATATGGGCCATTCCTCAGCTCTCTATATCATTTTAATGATCATCTATGCAATCGAATGCTGCCGTTCGAGTAAATATAAATGCATTCCTGTGCCTGATGGCCCTCGACGCTCCGGGCTAAATTTCTAATTAAACCAGCACAATAAAACACTGTAAGGTGTCCACACTGTTAGTGTCTGCAGAGTCAGAAAGAATATCCATAGATGGAATTTTTAACAGTTCTGCATGGAACTCTAACTGAACAGAAGTATCCTCGACTGAAAGTTTGTCGAAATCTGTGGTGTGAACCCATTATGACACACTGACTGTTTAGTCACTCGCACAAGGAAGCAAGCTGTCTCAGGGAATGTATGACAAAACCATGCACGCAGAGGAGTGGTGAAAATGTCTCACCAGAGTTTAGCAGAGATGATGACCACAGAGAGAATCAGCAGAGATGAGATCGTCACAGTCACATAAAACTGTGGGTCCACTGAAGAAAGAAATAGAACAGGAGAAGTATAATTAGACAAAGTGAGGGGACACTTTGAATAGACGTTTGAATTAAACCTATGTGATGTTAAATTCTACTTTGAATTGGAATGATAGGAAGAGGATGTGCAGAACTGCAATTCAAATTAATTCAACAGTCACACAACAGAAATAGGGCCGTAAAAACAATAGACATGGAAGAAGACGTCTCCCCTTCAAATGTGGGTTTTTAATGACCGATTTCTAAATGTTTTCATATGGACCCACACAATCTTGAATATTTGTTTACATCCTTGACAAGAAAATATATTTGGTTGGATTTTTTAAGACTTTGAAATAAATTGACATTCTAGAAAATAAAGCTCCTTTCATCATGGTTAAATTTAAAATAAGTAAATAATAAATATATTTAAATATGTATAATAATATGATTATTAGATAAAGGGGTCATTTGATGCGATTTCAAGTTTTCCGTTCTCTTTTGAGTGTTACAAGCTGTTCGTGAATAGATAGATCACTAAAGTTGCAAAGACTAAAGTCACAAAACCAAAGAAATATTCTTTATAAAAGTTAAGACTGGTCCACACCGCCTCCTAAAACGTCTCGTTCTAACACGCCCCCACATTTCTATGTCACTGTGTGGGAAGATTTGAATAACGCCGCCCAAATGTTCATGCAAAGAAAGAAGCCATAACTTTATTGTTGCTGCCGCCCATGTTGTGGATATGCTGTGTTTCAGTGTGAAAGCGAAAAAAATACTTTGTTTGGTCTTCCAAAGAGGACACGGCTAGAAATCAGTGGTTAAGTTGTATTTACAACACTGTCCAGAACAGTTCAACCCAAATATTCAAATATGTGTGCAGCACATTTTATGGAGGAATTTCCTGATCCTGGGAGAGTAGACTACAATGCCGGCTGTTCTGACTCACAGACTGTAAGTAAGTTTTCATATTTAAAGAATTAGCCACTGACAATTCAAACGCGAGTTTAGAGCAGTGTAGAGTAGCACTTGTTGTATGTCATTTCTCCGATCACAAATGCAGACATGGTTTTATGTTTACGCGGCGCGATGCAACACAGTATAAGTCATTATAATCCGTAATTATGTCCCCACTGGATGCAACAAATGACTCGTTTAAAATGGGTTTGAATGTTTTTGTCTCATCACTCCGGCCGGACACGGCATCACACTATGGTAGGGGCGTAACATTTCCGTCACATGCTTGAGGTATTCGGCCAATCACAACGCACTGGATAGCTGGCCAATCAGAGCACACCTCGCTTTTCAGACCGATGAGCTTTGTAAAAATCGACCCGTTTCAGAAAGGTGGGGCATAGAGGAGAAACAATAATGTTGCAGTTGTGCAAATAAGTTTTTTTAACTTAAAACAGCATAAACACATTTCATTACACCAAATACACAAAATAATGTTCTTTTTAGCACCATCATTTGACCCCTTTAAATCTCATAGTATATGTAATTATATATGAAATGCAAATAAAAATATTTAATACAATTATATATAAATTATTTGTATAAATATGCATATAAATCAAATATTAAATACAATTTAAAATATACAAATGTATACTTACATTTCAAACATCAAATAACAATATCCCCTAATCTGAAAATATTGTGTGTATGATGTCATGAACAGCAGTTGTATGAAATTCATTCTTAAAAACATCTTAGATTCTACTTTAAATTAAAAATGAATTCCTCAAACCGTAGAGCATTGCAACACCAAAGTCATGGGTTCAATTCCCATGCTGTGCATTAACCCAGTGTAACATATATCTTGAATGCAATGCAAGTTGTTTTGATAAAGGTGTCTGCCAAATGCAATTGTAAATTCTGGCCTATTTGCTACCTCAATTCAAATGCAAGAACTGAACTAGAATTTCAAAACTCATTCCCAGTTCGCTTCCAAATGGCCCACATGCCTATAAAAAGCAATTAAAGGAAACATTAAGATGTAGAAAAGTGTGAAGAAAGACTTGCAACAAGGAGCCGTTACAGGAGAGAAGAGCGAGAGAAATGTGAGGGCGAAAAGGGTGGGCAGAGTGTCATAATCAGGTAAAATTTTATTGATTGGATTGATGCCTGCCTCCTTCTCAATAGGAGAGAAATCTAAGCTCTCCTCAAGCACAGATTTTCTACTATGAGGAACCAGCATGAGCCCAGAGCCCTGTCGGTGATGCAGCTCTCAGATAAAGAACTCATTTCACGGATACCAACCTTCCTTGGTGTCCTGCTCTTCTGTCTCTATCTTGTCCCTCTCTCCCGTAGTTGGGCGTTGCGTTTGATTGGCGGCCGTGCTTCGACGGTGCAACCAGTCCTCGGGCGTAGTCACCCTCGAACCCTCCGTCTCCAGACTGGACAGCAAGTGATGGGTTTCGTCCTCCAGGGGCTGCGTGGGACCCCAGTCTACTGCCCACAGCTGAGTGGTGCTGGCCTGCGCTGTGACTGGCATCTGCATTTCGCCCAACTCCTCCCACTTCCTGTCATCTGTGTCACCGGTGGCAGTGCAAAAAATTACAGTGACCAGCAGGAAGCTCCAAAGGGGAATGAATCCAATGTGGGGAGAGATGGAGCTGGGGGGAAGGAGAGACAAAGCAACGAAAAGACGGAAGGAGGGATTGAAAAGGAAAAGCTAGAGATCGGAAAAAAACACATAACTGAGAGGCGTGACTCGAGCATAGATGGAAAGAGACTTAAAGCAGAAGCTGATGCAACCCAACAGGCTGCAGGAAACTAACTGGTCAGATCTGAGCACAGTGCAACCAAAACAGTCTGTTTGGCACCCTCGCTTTGCCTTACCATCGCTCCATCGCTTCAGCCTGTTCACTGACTCCTCACCGCTCCGATCATGTCTTAAATGAGAATGACATAAAGAGAAGGATGAGAAGAGAAACAGAGCTGGAAGGGGGAGGGTTCAGTCTTGACACTGACTAAAAGACCATAAACAGATGGCTGTAGTGGAGAAATACCCTGCTGGCTCTGAGACAACACAAATAAAAACACACACATACTGTAAAGCATACACACTCATCCAGATCAAAACGGATCACATTCATCAAGAACCAAACCACAAGATCCACAGAAAAACACACATGTGAACACACCTGTGGATGCGTTCCCAGTGTCAAGCCTCTTCCCGAGCCGTCAAACAAAACTCAACATCTGTATCCAGATTTACGGCACACTCTGACTTCCAGGCAACACTCACAAATACACCTACACACACTTGCAAACATGCAGATTCAAACTCTCAAGACAGATATCGGCTCACATGCCTACCTCATGCCACTGAAGAAGGGAGTGGGAGAGAGACAGAGTGCCTGGAAGTGGGGAAAAGCATTGGTTGCCGTAGCGACAGAGACATGTAGAAATTGCGCGAGTGAGAAATAGAGTGCGGAAGAGGAAGGGAGAGAGAGAGAGAGAGCCAGAGAGCCCGAGGAGGGAGGGAAGGAGGAAAGGAGGATTGGAGGAAAGATTGAAATACTAATTATGCATCTTAACTGGTTCAATTAAATAGGCAGCGAGAAGAAAATAAATGAATTTTGAAGGCGAAAATAGCCGGACAGAATAAAAGAAGCGGCTTATTAATATTCCGAAGACCAGCTGAAGTAAATAAAAAGTATTCAGAAAGGACAAATGAAAAGAGGCAGCGGCAGGAAAATCTATATACATTAATGTAGCGTTGGACGGGAGCCCTACATGATGAACAACACTGTAGATATTTATAGACAGAAGTGCCAGCGATGATAAATACTCTCACACGTACACAGACATAACATGGTAGGGTTTATTGGATCGACGTTTACATAGAAAACAGTCTGTTGTTTCTCTCCTCCTCCTGTTTTTTCCCTTCTGCCAGTCAGTCAATCTGTTCCACTTCAGTCCCTTCACGTGATTTCTTGCAATCAATCGTCGCCCCTTGACCTTGCCTTTGCTTTCTCTTCCTTTCCAGTTTGTTCTTTTTAACCTTCCTTCAATCTCCATCCCCTCGCTCTCTTTTTTTCATTTACCCCTCCTCTCGCTCACTGAAGAACACAACTCAGCCATGAAGAACTTGCGGGTTCCTCTGTTTCTGATGCATCCTGGGGTATGGAGTCTTCATCATCGTCCACTGGAGAAAAAAACGATTTTTTCGTAAAGGTTGTCAAAGTGAATTAAATGTTTTATAGCATCCCTTTTTAAATGCTTAAACTCAATTATTCGAGAACATTGCAAAATAATGTCCATAAAGTGTGTAAAAAGTTGTTTTTATTATTAAATTACTGTAGATTTTCTTTGGACTGGAATTTTTCAACATAGGTTAAAACATCCATCTTTGGCTCTCTCTCTTACCCTCACTTTGCTCGTCTTCTGAGTCTCTGTCGGATTCCAGAAGACAATCTTCCAATCGGCTGTCTCGTCTCACTGTGACATCGCCTCTAGAGGAAAAACAACAGAAGACCGTCAGTGCAGGCCACTTGGGTCACACTGTTAACAAGGACAGAAGGATGTTTAACTCGGCCTGAAGCAAAAAGCAAAGCTGCTGTGCTGCTGACAACAGCGCGCTGTCAATGGGATTGGAATGACTTCATTATACAAACTGCTTTTGAAGTAGCAAGTATATCATTAAGAGTTAGGCAGAGGCAGATCAACTTAAAAATCTTCTTCATATCTGGCTTAAGGTGTCACATTAGAAGCATTTCAATGTATCTATTTTCAATAGTGTAGCGAAACATGACTATATGACTGGATTTATTGTATGAAAGTTTGCCCAACAATGTTAAGTGTGACTTAGAGGTCTGCAAGCCAGTCGGGTCCCGTCGGGGCCATTTTTTTCTTTTACAGATCTGGCTCGGGTCGGACTCGGGCTCATTTAGCTTCTCTCCTTTTATTGTGCCATATATACGCGCAGAGCACACATAGGCTTCTGTATGAAATATGGTCATATTGATTATATTATAAATATTATACATCGCCTACGCAATACGCAACGCATATACGCACTCATTAGCATACAGGTGACAGTTGACCATGCAGAGCATCAGGGAGAAGTTGGAGCGTGGGGAGTTAGCCTAGCCTACTAAAAGTTCTCAATGCTTCGGGAAAAGCTGCATTTTGAGAATGAGATAATGAGTAATGAGATATTTGAATTATTTATTAATAAATTAGTGTTTTCTGAGTTCGTGTCGCAAAGATGAAGACGACGATCCTGACTCGCCATCTCCTCACTGGACGTGCCTTTAGAGGAAAGCTCTTTACGGTTTTATAAAATCCGTAAAAAGAGTTTTGTTTTGATTGAATATGAGTTTTAAAATAGTCATCTAAAGCTTTCTATAGATATATTTAGCAAGTCTGTGAGGCAAGTATTCGCTGAGTTTCGGTTCATCATTGTGATGCGCTCCTGGCCGAAATTGCAGAAAGCACATCCTGTAGGCCTACCCTTTATTTTAAAAAAGCACAACGTTTTGTCAAGTGATGTATTACTCTTACCTTTATGAGCAATAATTACAGCATATTTTAAGTTGTTTCCAATGCAAGTGATCGCGCCGGTGCCTCCATGTCCTACAAAGCGCGCTTCAGCTTCCACTCTCAGCACAAACGATTGGATATGCACCTAACAGCACACATTTATCTAGGTTAAACATTAAAACAAACATTGTGATATGCTTGAACTGTTTAATATCTATAGATTTTATTTTAGTCAAATCGTGATAATTTGAGAAGGCTAAATTGATCAAACATAGGCTATGATCAGCTCACTGTCTGCCGCTGGCCGCTCGGTCGATAGTACTTAAAAAAAACAAAAACGTACATTTAACGAACAAAAAAATGCTCCAAACATTTTTCTAAATTAACTTAATAAAAAAACAAAACGAAATATAATCACTTTGACATTACATACAAAACTGAACTATTTTAATAGATGAAACAGTAGTATAAGCTGTTTTGGGAGAAGGGGGGAAAAAAGGTCGGGCTCGGGCCGGTAATTCTGATGAGCTGTCGGACCCGAGCCGGGCTAGGGCCTATATTTGAGTGTGACTGCACCAAAGCTGGCACGGGGCCCAGTTCAAGAGAGGGAGCGGGGCCCCCCATCAGTCCTTTCACGGTCCTGTTCCAGGTCGGGGGGTGGGGGAGTTACCCCCTCAGTCTGTTCACGATTGCGTTTGTCCCACTCTGTTGTCCCATTCCAGGTACTCCTTGGTTCGTTAGCGATCACGTTTTGTCCCAATCAGTTAATTCGTGATTGTGTTCCAGGTCCCCCCTCGATTCGTTTGCAATCATGTTTGTCCCATTGGGTTAGTATGGATCGCGTTCCAGGTCCCACTCAGTTTGTTTGCGATTTCGTTTGTCCAACTCGGTTCGTTTGCGATCGCGTTTTCCCAATTGCTTGTTTGTGATTGCGTTCCAGGTCCCACTCGGTTCGTTTGCATTCGCGTTTGTCACTTTCAGTTAATTCGTGATCGCATTCCAGGTTCCACTTGATTCATTCGCAATCGTGTTCCGGGTCCTCATCGGTCCGTTCGCGATTGTGTTTTGGGGGGGTGTCCCCCTCGGTCCATTCGCCACAGGGTCTGCTACTTAATGATGGCCCTGACTGCACCTTTAGTTGTTTAGCAGCTACTCGTCCAACACAGCACCAAAATTGTTTAATTGTTCTGTTGAAAAAAACTGCTTAAACCAGCATAATCTGGTTTTAGTTGGTTAAATCTGATCTCCCATCTCTCCAAGATGGTGTTTAGCTGGGCGACCATCTTAAAAGTGTTTAAAACCACTCCAAAAGCCAGCCTGATCAGTCAAGCCTGACCAGGCTGGGAGACCAGCTAAGACTGGCAAACCAGGTTAGGCTGGTTTAAGACGTTTTTTTTCCAGTAGTGTGTACAAATGTAAACACAAATGTCATTGAAATTAAACATTATTATTAATACTGACATAAAATGTTGGCCTCTGCCTAATTTGGATAGGTTCCATGTGTCAGAATATTGAATGCAATGTCTTTGGTTTTGTTTTTTACATTGGACATCCGAGTGGTGGCCCAACACAGCACCAAAACTGTTTATTGCTCTGTCAATTAAACCGGTCTAAAATGGTTTTAGATTATTTAATCGGGTCTTCCAGCCTGCCCAGCTGAAAAGTGCCCAAAACTACTGTAAAACCAGTGAACAGACCAGCCTGACCAGTTAAGACCAGAAACCAACAGCAATGTAAGCAAAAAATGTCCTTGAAATTAAACATTGATATTAATATCACCATGAAATGTTGGCGTCAGCCTAATTTGGATAGCTTCCAAGTGACAGATTAAGCTCCAAAATACAGGATGCAGAGTCTTTGACATCAACAACAAATGAAATGGGAATCGTTTTCTCTCCCCTTTAAAAAACCGGAGTCTTTTTCACAAATCTAAATATGCAGAATTATATGGCTAGTTGTATTTCATTATTTGCATTCAGCATTGTTTTTCCTGTAACCCACCAGCTGAGACCTGCAGCTCTAGACAGAATTGTAGTTACAAAGAAATCAATATTTTTTCCACAAAGTGATCATTGGCTCGGCATCCAGCACTCCATGTGAGCTACGGTTCTCATTGTCAATTAAACTGTGCCCGGAGCATTCCTGCAGACTTCTCATTAATAAGCATCCCAAAGATACTATATTCCAGCCAGTATCTCATTACTGATGTACATATTGATATACTGACTAAATGAAACATTGAGCAGAGTGTCTTATATTAGTAACTATGTGTCAGCGAATGTCTACGAATTTGATATATACCGTACAGTAATACATTATATAAAGTAGGTTGTGAAGGGATAAGTAATGGGCAGAAGGGGTTGTGAAGTACATCTCTTAGAGAAAGTGAATTTGAGATACATGAAATAGACCTCTATATCTGGAAAAAAAAAAAAACACACCTCTTTTTAAAACTTCCAGGAAGCTGTTCCCAAACAATGAGGTTACGACCCCCTGTGACCCAACGATGATCCCCACTTGCTGTTAGCCACGCAGCAAAACAAAGAATCCTGGGAAGATCTGAAGAAGTGAGTGAAACCAGGTATTTGCTCTGGGGAAGCGAGAACACTGAAAGAGTGTGAGAGAAAGGAAAAAAAGAAAGGGGGAGTGATTATACAACTTGCAGTTTTGCACATTCGAGAGGTGTTAAAATAAAATTTATGTTAAATTCACTCACAGTTAATTGTGCTCTCTCCGTTAATAATGTCAAAACAAGAGCCGATCAAAAGGCCGGGTATTTGATTGACACAATCTGTGACACCAGCAGTGCTGCTGTGATTGGTTAGTCTGGTCATCACGCCTGCACATGATTGGAGAGAGCAAATATGCATCATTAGGGGCACTTTCTAACATTTATCCACTGAAACGCAAATAAACCATAAACAAAAAGTAATTAAACTTACATAATCTGTCTATATATATAGACTTCGTTCCTACTCTGTCAATAGCTGCCGAATTTGCTGTGTTTTATGCCGTTAATACCAATGTTTTTTTGTCTGTAAAGCTCATTAATTCTTTTAGAGCTCAAGCTACGAGTTGTTTGATGAACTGGGGTCATTATGAATCTCAGCGCTCTCGATTAGACTGTCACATCATGGTGTGCTCCTACCAGAAACTCTGATTTATCTGATGTAATTGTTTACAGTTTTTTTTTCTTTTGAGATAATGGCCTTTAGCACAAATATCCTGTGAGAAAACAGGATTAAAATGAGAAAGTGGCGGATGTTTTTTTACATTTTCCTCTGCCCTGGGGCAAACAGCCCCCTCTCCTGTCTGTGTTCTCTGAGCCACTGGGACTTTAACACAGATTATATTAGCAGCTCTGAGCGAACAGACTCAGTCAAGATGTATTCCATTAATAAATCTGTTAAATAGCCCCGAGTCAAAGAACAAATGAAGGTCCAATGGGGGTTGTAAAATATTTATTGCGACAGAATCCTGCATATCTATGAGAGGTGCTTTATAAAATAAGATGTTGACTAAAAATTGGTGCTGATGGCAGATCATAGGATTATGTTGATTTAACATGTTTATTTGGTGTGAATAAGTAAAAAAAAGAAAGTGGGCCTATTCATCTGCACACTTTTATGTAATGTCTTTGAAATATCTTTCTGTAGTTTTTTCAAATTTGAGGGCTGCTTTTATCAAATATTTGATATATGAGATTAACTGATTTATTTGATTGTAAATTCAAGTAAATATATTTAAATATACACAAAGTTAATATTATTTATACATATAATTATTACTGTTTAAGTGTCAGTCCTGTGTCTTGTGTTTTTCTCCCCATGTGCCTTCCATGACCTAGTTTCTCCCGTGTTTTGATTGTTCATTGATTTCAGGTGTGTCCCAATTAGTTCCTTGCTATTTAAGCCCTGTGTTTTCCTGAGTCCTTCGTCCTGTCTTAAACGTCCTTAGGTTCCTGTACTACGTGTGTGTTAATAAATTCTATGATTTCTATATTCTTCAATGTCTCCTCGCTCTTTCGGTCCTCGTATCCAACACAGTGGCAGCAGCACCGTGACAGAAGACAGGACCGAACAGTAAGCGGTGCCCCTTCTCCTCGTTTTTGTTTCCTGTTTTGAAAGCGTTTTGTTTTCCGATTTTTGTTCTATAACAGAAAGGAGGCAAGGCAGGAAGTGTCTCGTAGTAAAAAAAATCGTAGTAGAAAAATAAAACAATGCCAATATTACAATATATATAATTAAAAAGTGTATAAATCACTAATATTTGTAAAGAAATATTGTCCAACAGTGACACCAACAGGTAAAGTTACAGTGGGAGTCGCCGTCTCTCTTGCCTCCCCTGAGCCCATTGAGTTTTAACAGACCCCCTAAAGTGTGCGGTGGGTTTAGTGGAAAAAATCCACACACTTCTCGATGACTTGGCATCTGACATTAGGTGGCACTGGCTTCGACAAGAACTCGGACATTGATAACTGTCTGCTTGTGCTAGCAGAGTTAGCTGGAACCCAGCCGCGCTCGACATGCCATTGTAGATGAGATGTTCCTGTTTTTTTGCTGTCATGTGCAAGGATATGTTTGCAGATTCTGCACTGCAGATGACCAATTGGCTCATTGTTTGTCGTGGTAATCAAATCAAAACTCTTCCAAAATACAGCTTTCCCCGAAACATTGGGAACTTTTAGTAACTCCCCACACTCCAAATTCTCCCTGATGCTCTGCATGGTCAACTGTCACCTGTATGCTAATGAGTGCGTATATGCGTTGTGTATTGCGTAGGGGATGTATAATATTTATAATATAATCAATATAACAATATTTCATACAGTAGCCTATGTGTGCTCTGCACTTATATGGGCACAATAAAAGGAGAGAAGCTAAATGAGCCCGAGTCAGACCCGAGCCCGATCTGTAAAAAAAAATGGACCCCGCCAGGCCGAATGGACTCAGCGTGTCGGTGGGCCAATCAAGCTTGCAGACCTCTACCACGATATATATAATCTATATATATATGATATATCTACTATATATATACACATACAGGTGCATCTCAAAAAAATTTCATATTGTGGAAAAAGTTCTCGTTTTTTTTAACTTATTTCAAAAAGTGAAACTTTTTATATATTCTAGATTTATTACATAGTAAAGTAAAACATTTCAAAAGTTTTTTCAAGAGCTTACAGCTCATGAAAGTCAAAAATCCAGTATCTCAAAATATTATAATATTTCCTAAGATCAATCAAAAAAATAAAAAGGTTTTGCAAAACAGAAAAGTTCAAGTTCTTATGTGCATGTTAATTTATGTACTCAATACTTGGTCAGGGCTCCTTTAGCACAAATGACAGCATCAGTGAGGTGTGGCATGGAAGTGATCAGCCTGTGGCACTGCTGAGGCACTATTGAAGCCCAGGTTTCTTTAAAGGGTTAGTTCACCCAAAAATGAAAACTAGTCCATAAATTACTCACCATCAAGTCATCCTAGATGTATAGCCTTTCTTCTGGTAGAGAATCAGTTGAGTTATATTCTATTTCTTGATCTTTCAAGCTGTTTAATGGCACTTAACAGTGTTGCAGTGCATCAGTCAAGAAGTGAAATAAGAAGAGCCCATCCATAAAAAAAAGGGTCCACACTGCTCCGGGGGGTGAACAAAGGCCTCCTGTAGCGAATCGATGTGTTTTTGTAAGAAAAATATCCATATTCAAAACGTAATATTCACTTTAATATAGCTTGCGCCAACAGTTGTACACAGAAGCAGCTCCGGGCGGGATGAGTATCGAGGTCGCGTTGCGCATTCGCTGGAGTCTCGTGAAAACCAACGTTGTTAACAGGAGCAAAGGAAGCAAAGTTTCCTTACTTTAGCAAAGGAAAACAATCTCCTCTTGGCTTATATCGAAATCCTCCGACATTCTTCTTTACAAATCCTTATTTTGTACTTCTAATTAGTGACCGTTATTTTGCTTTGATCTCTCCCTTGCGCTTCCGCGTTCGTCACTTCTGAGCGGCGCATGCGCAAAGCTGACCTCATACGTCATTTACAACAGTGAGCGCAAGCTAGATTAAATTGATTATTACGTTTTAAATATGGTTATTTTTCTTACAAAAACGCATCGATTCGCTACAGGAGGACTTTGTTTACCCCCCGGAGCCGTGTGAGACGTTTTTTTTTTTTATGGATGGGCACTTTTTATTAAAAAGTTTTTTGGACTGATGCATGCAACACCCGCTGAGTGCCATTAAACAGCTTGAAAGATCAAAGACAATTTTTAATATAACTCCGACTGGATTCGTCTGAAAGAAGAAAGTCATATACACCTAGGATGACTTGAGGGTGAGTAATTTATGGGCAAATTTTCATTTTTGGGTGAACTAACCCTTTAATAGCGGCCTTCAGCTCGTCTGTATTGTTGAATCGACTGATTCTCATCTTTCTCTTGAAAATATCCCATAGATTCCATATGGGGTTCAGGTCAGGCATGTTGGCTGGCCAATCAAGCACAGTAATATCATGGTCAGCAAACCACTTGGAAGTGGTTTTGGCACTGTGGGCAGGTGCTAAAGTCCTGCTGAAAAAGGATATCAGCATCTCCATAAAGCTTGTCAGTAGATGGAAGCATAAAGTGCTCCAAAATCTCTTGGTAGACGGCTGCATTGACTTTGGACTTGTGGTGACTCTTGATGCACCGACTCCGGCTTCAGTCCACTCCCAAGAGTTTGAATCGGCTTTGCTTGACAGTATTCTCAAGCTTGCGGTCATCCCTGTTGCTTGTGCACCTTTTCCTACCCAATTTCTTCCTTCCAGTCAACTTTGCATTTAAGATGCTTTGATACAGCCGTCTTTGAACAGCCACCCCTTTCAGTAATGATCTTCTGTGACTTACCCTCTTTGTGGAGGGTATCAGTGATTTTCTTCTGGACCATTGCCAAGTCAGCAGTCTTCCCCATTATTTTGGTTTCAAAGAACAAGAGATACCCAAAATTTATACTCTAGGGATGGTCATTTAATGAAACTCAAATGTAAATATTCTAATATTTTGGGATAATGGATTTTTAACTTTCATGAGCTGTAAGCTCTAATCATCAAAAATAAAACAAACAAAAAAACGATTGAAATGTTTTACTCTACATGTAATGAATCTAGAATATATGAAAGTTTCACTTTTGGAAATAAAGTTATCAAAAAAAAAAGAAAATTTCACAATTTTTTTAGAGCACTGTGTGTGTGGGTGTGTGTGTGTGTGTGTGGATATCTATTATGATATAACCAATTATTTCATTAATAATGTAGCCTAATCATATATACAACACTTAGATAAAAAATACAGTCAATATATTACTGTTATCCAAATTGTATTCGTATGCTGGCCTTTCCACAAGAGAGGAACACACGGTCACCGCGGGGGCTCAGAATCAGCCTCCGTCACCCCACACCCCCTGTGACTTCTGGCCCCCAGACGTGTAACCTGCGGAGGGGCTCCGTCCGTTCATCGGACACCTCCCACACACACACACATCCCTCTGCGGAGCCGCTGAACAGCAGAGGACCCTGGGACTGTGGAGAGAACGAAGGGTAAATGCCACTGTGTTTCCATGACAACTCGTGCCAACTAACAGTATTAAATATGGAAAGAGAGTCACCTCTGTTTGATGCTAGAGTATTCTTTTTCTTATTACAACCTATTTCTTATCTTAATTGCTACATGATTTATTTACTTCTATTCTGTATCTATTGATTTCTTTGTTATTATATTGCTCTGCCCAGTTTCATTTCACAAAATTCATAAATCACTAACTAAACAGAGACAGAGATTGCATTAAATGTTGGCATTTAATAGCTTGTACATCTCTGTGAACTTTAGACTGTTTAAAGATCGCAAGGAGAAAACTACTCTCAAGAGATTCCTCTACAGGCAACACTTCAGCTTTGAGCGGAGGCACAATCTTTTTTTTTTAAACGTGCTGCTCTAAAGGGCAGAATCGGAAAGTTCTAGATGCCAGCACAGTTCTGTTGCCATGGCACTCGCCCACCTGTAGTGTGGTGACTGCGTCCAGGTGTGCGTTCTCTGACTGACAGTTCTCCAGCGAGCTCCAGCTCCACACCTGCAGCTTCCCAGCGTCTAGTGTAAGATCAAAAACACTGAGCCTCAGACGCACCTGATATGTCGAGACTGATGCAAGGCATGGTCATCTCAACCTCACTCTCACAAACACGGATACCTACCTGAACCTGTAACAATGAAGCCCTCTCCTTCAGGAGTGAAGCACAGGCTTGAGACTGCATTGAATGTGTAGATGGATTTGACGCACTGACCTGCAGGAATAACAACATGTGATGCAAACCCCAAACACACTTGAGTTTAATTCACCCTCATCGGCAGGGGACGAAAAAAGCTGTGGTGTCCAAAAAAGAGTAAGTAGTACCCTCTCGACCAGTTATATAATGACTGAGATTCAGATAATGGACGCTCAGAACAACAGCACATCTACTGTACACTCTCTATCCTTTACCATTTCAATTTTAAAAATAGTTTAAAATGGATACTTTTAATTTGACAATACGTTTCTAATGCTACATTACATTTTAAGCAGGATTTGGCAAAATTCAGAATTTTGAAAATTGCCATCCTTTTGATTAATGAGTGTGAATTTCAATCACATTGCTCACACATCACAGGATGTTGAATTGGAATTTGATATACTTTGTATATAACAAATATGTAATACACTATAGCCACACAGTTTTAGTAAAGACTGTAATAACAAATGTGATTATATTACAATTTGATATTCTTGTCTGTACTAGTCTGTGAAATGGCAGTTTTAGATAATAAAAATAAGCATATATTTATAATAACCTACCATACAAAAGTATGAGATGGGTAAGATTTTTTTATGTTTTTGAAAGAAGTCTTTTTGCTCACCAAGACTGCATTTATTTAATCAAAAATACAGTAAAACATGAATACTGTGAAATATCACAATTTAAAATAACTATTATCCATTTTTTATATATATAGCATGTCTCATGATCTTTCAGAGATCATTCTAATATGCTGATTTGGTGCTCAAGAAACATTTCGGATAGTATCAATGTTTTAAAAACGTTTTGCTATGATCTATTAATTACAGCAGAACTTCAGACGAGAATTCATTTCAAGTCTGATATATTAAATAGTTTTGTATTTGCATTCCTCCTTATAATCAAATTAGTATTCAACAGTTCTACCTTATAATTTAAAGGACATTCATAATTCTTAAGCTGCTCAACCTTCATTTGAAAATGATTGCTGAGGCCACACATTCGTGTGTGTGAGTGTGTGTGTGTCATGGCTGCAGCGGAGTGCGTTTGGGCTTTCCGCACACCCGCATGAATTTCTAGCAGCACCCGTTGTAACTGCCAACGTTAATGCAGGGAAGTGAGTGCATTTTGATATGGCTGACTTAAGGCTACTACTTGTTACAATGTGCCTATAAATAAACTATAAATAAATATAAGGACTTGTGAATGTATGTTAGCCATGTGTACCTGTCATCTTGCAAACTGACTTCCCAAGGTATTTGGATTCCGTTTCTGTTGCTTGTCTTGTGGATCCAAATAAAAGAATAAAATGTGTGTGTGTGTGTGAAAGAGAGAAAGACTCACCCGAGCTCAAAGCCCAAATTCTCACACAACAGTCTGTGGAACCACTTAGAACAAATCTTTCCTTTTCAGCCAAGTCAAATACACGTGCTGTGGAAAAACAGATCAAGAGAATGAGAGAGAGCGGGACGGAGAATGAGAAAAAAAGAGTGACTGCAGGACACGAGAAAATGGAGAACTAAGGACAAAGGATGTGAAGAACAAATGCACTGTCAAAACAGCAAGACAAGGAGTGATGGAGAGCAAAAGGGACAGATGGGGAAGAGGGCATAAGTAGCTGGAACAAAAGAGGTGTGAGAAAAGAGAGAGCATAAAGGATGAGTGAACAATCTGTACATCTGTATCAGCCGGCTGGCCCCGTCAACAGGATCAATTATTCTTTACTTTCCCAGGCTTGAGAGAGTGTGAGTCTGTGTGTGTGTGTGTGTGTGTGTACCCAATCTCCTGCAGTACTCTAGAGGTGGTGCACTGAGACAGGTGACTCCACCGCTGTGACCTCCCAAATTGCGCTGCTCCGTTGCCGTGGGAACGTGCCACACTTTAACTGTCGTATCTCGACTTAAATGGGAAGAAACAGTAGGTGAAGAGTAGAGAAGAGAGAGAGGTGTTAACGGATACGTCAGCAATTTCACAGTCAGTCAGAGTCATAAACTGTTGAATTTTTCCGGTACCTGCCAGAAATCACAAGATTGTCGACGGCGACCGCACAGGTGATGATGTCACTATGACCCTCCAGAGTTCTGAGACGAAACTTGGCCTTTTCCCAAGTTTGTTTGCGAGATTTGAACTCGGCATCTGCAGCGTATGAAGACAAACAAACGGTGTTTTTTTCCACTCCCATGAATGCTGATAAACTAACCATCTGTTATATCATCGCATGAGACAGCCATAAGGCAGAACTTCCTGTGAAAGACAAGCAGTCTTGTAATCAACATCTGTGCGAGTAACTGTAATTGTGTGTGTGATTAGTGTACTAATTTGACCTTCTTGTTCTTCTGCACTGGGGCTGACGGGGAGATGCGTTTCTCCTCTGCCATCTGTCTGGCTTCCATCGATTCTTTCGTTCTCTCGTCTCTCCTCTCGAGCAATCTTCAGCGCAGGACGACAGGCAACAAGTTGCTCTGTGACCTCCTCGCTATCATGAAAAATAAACATCAACAAGCACAAAAATATCACTGTGAATTATTCTCATGCCTGTCCATAGCTGTTAAACAAACACTGCCTGTCTTGTTATACCTTTGTTGTAACAAGTATATTATTAAATATCAATGTGTGAGACAGAAAGCACGGGTGTGGGAGTTCAAGGATAGAGTTTTTAAAGAAATATGATGAATCAATACTGCCTAGACGCCAGAGAGAGGAAGACTAGCCATGGGCAGAGGTCTAGAGTTTAATCTTACGCGCCCCGGCCGTCTCGCTCTCTCTCCTTCTACATCTAGTCGCTCATTCTTACACTTGTCTTTTCATTTTATCCTCCTCCTTTCCCACAATCCCTTGAATTTGCTGGGGGCCAGAATGCTGCAGCAGAAGCTCAGCCAATCTGGAGCGAAGCTCCGCCTTCTTGGAGACCTACAAAGAGTGATGTGTGATAATCATAAAAGACAAATTTCAGTTATGGTTTAACTGGATACCTTAGTTATCCTTAAAATTCTATTCAGTGAATCATTCCTGAGTGATCTTTTTATGTGTGATCTGAACTGAACATACATGGTCTCTATTAAAGATTCAATGTGCAAAAATTCTGCACTGATCTCAAGCGAGTGAATAAGAGCATGATAACAGATGATTCTGTACCTTTATTTTTTCCTCGAGAGTGAGGGAAATTTTGATCTCCAAGTTTTCAATTTGCCTTAACTTCTTTTGGAGTTTCCTCACCTCCCCCATCTGACTTCAGTGTAAACACAAACTCAGTGCCGATGGAATTCAAACTGCAAGGATTCTTCGACTAGTCACTGAGCTCTTTTTTAGACGTGCATGCTTTCATCGATGTTTTATATGAAGTGAATCCACGGTTGATACTGTAGACAAGGGTTAACGGATTTGTTGTTGCTCTACTCCAGACTACACTCACGGATACTGTGTACGTGTACGCAAACCTCTTCAGCCGGAAATCAACAGCTGTAAGAAGTGACCTCATCTGAAGGAAACATGTCTGTGAATCTCTCTGGCGACATCGCGTGGATTCAGGAGAACGCTTTTCGTTTGTTCTCTTTTATTTGAATGCTCCTAGTGTAGACATTATAAATACAAATGACATTTGTTATCTCTGAGAAGCGACAGCGACACATTAAGATATTTAAACAAGCAAACTTATTGTACAGAAAACTTCTCTAAAAAGAATGAGGGGTTCTATTTATTTCAACTTATAAACAAAAAAAAAAATAAAATAAAAAAAAAAAAAAATACGATATATATATATATATATATATATATTATATATATATATATAAAAGGGTTCAGACAGTTCTCATATGTACAGTGTAATAAAAAAAAATAATCCAACAGTAGCTAAAGGGTCACTAGCTACATAATGAACGCATAATCAGACCTACTAATAAACAAAAATGTTTCAAATGAAATTAAAATATTTGGGTACGTAGGCCTAAATTGTAATATATAAAACAGAATTTAATACGTCGCAGATGTCCATAGTACTTATGGCAAAAATTTAAAACTGAGGATCGATTTCGAATATGAATATAATATATATATAGTAAATCCATTTCGACATTGCAATACAAATTTTCATGCCAGTATTAGATTTTAATCACAATTTTAAAATTCCCTGATATTTCCCTGGCTATTGAAACCTTGTACACGTCCCATTCACATTTAATCGAGACAGGGGAAAGTCACAGGTTCTTGGTTGGGCATACATTGTTGTGTAGTATATATCTATCATTACATTTGGAAACATGCATTTGTAGTGAAAAATGGAAACCTTAGAAAAAAAATTATATATATTATTTTTAATTACATCTAAAGGAAAAAGGCATCTTTAAGCGAAAAACTAAACGAAAAAGCTGGACCTTGTGTATGTGTGCACATTTTTTCTCACCAATATGAAATTTCACTAACAATAAATTCAAGATCTAAATCTGTGTTTTCATAAGATAAAATTGTGTATTTTAGTTAAAGAGAATAATTAACATCCTAAAACAGGGCTGTCCAAACTCTTCCTGGAGGGCCGGTGTCCTGCAGAGTTTAGCTCCAACTTGCCTCAACACACCTGACTGGAAGTTTCTAGAAGTTTCTAGTATGCCTATAAGAGCTTGATTAGCTGGTTCAGGTGTGTTTAATTAGGGTTGGAGCTAAACTGTGCAGGACCCCTGCCCTCCAGGACCGAGGTTGGACAGCCCTGTCCTAAAACTATTTTCCTGGACATGTTTGACCTTACTAAACGGAAATGACGTCAGGACGCACGGGCAGCATTCGCACCGCTCGGGAGGAAGTGCTATGTAGACAGTTCGGCTAACTCCGTAAGAAAATTTAAAAAAAGGAAAAAAAAAATATTATAAAAAAAAAGCTCATTGAAATTCTTCAGTCGGGTGGGTTCGGAAAGACTTGGCAAACTACCCCGATCGGAGGAAATCCCCGGCGGGCGAAGTAAAAGTCTTGAGAGCTGGTAATCGGTCTTTATTCTTCACTTTGAAGCTTGTTTTTGGCTGTTGGTGTGACGCTTGCGCTGCTGTCGCCCGATCGCCGGAAGTCTGCGTAAAAACGCCTCGGTCCCAGCGTCGACGTTTTTTCCAATCGTTTTTCGCCTTTCCTTTTTTTATTTTAGCAGGCAGTAGCGTGAACGCGCGGGTCAAGCCATGCTGTTATCGTTCAGTAGATTCGCCGCAGCCTGTCATGTTCAGATATTTAGATGGATGGGTTATTTGTAAATAAATATTTGAACATTTTTAATGTCATCAAAAAACATAATTTTACAGTGCATTGTTTTTAATAAAGAATTAAGCAAAGCACATTCTCTTTTCTACAACAAAATGATACATTGCACCCAGATAAACAAGAGCTAAGTTACTATGAACAATATATCTGTAACAATATAACCTCAACACAGACTCCCGAGCAATGGTTTTATAGCAACTAGCTAATGCGAAATGGATGATTTATTTGTTCCGAGCATAAATAAACGTATGATGGACACCAGGGGCCCGTTTCATAAAACAAGTTTACCAAACAAGCCAGGCTTATTTAAGTTAGTCTGACTTATTTTGAACTAAATCAACTGACAAGAAGTCAGACTAACTGAAATAAACCTGGCTTATTTGGTCAACTTGTTTTATGAAACGGGCCCCAGCTCAAGTCATATTGTCCAATTCCATATATAATTGTGGTATTGAAAGTGTTAATTAGTAAAAATGTGCATTTACTATTGTTATTATTTTCTTTGTGGATCTTTTGTCAAATGATATCACCCACAGGTACATTTTTTTATTTTATTTAAATGTATAATGTATAACTCTGTACCTATCCTTAACCTCTCACTTTAAAAGGTAAAATGTTATATTGTGTGCACAGTTTTTGCTTATCAAAATGTTTACTTTCTTGTGTCAGGGGTGATGGAGGATTCCCGTTTTAATTCTTCATATTTCTGGTCCCCTGTACAGGGACAGGTAAGCACACTGATATAGACATTTAAACTGTCTACATTTGAATTTTATGCCTGGCTGTGTTAGCATTAATATATTTTATATTTATATATATTTTTTAAAAGTATATTTTTTTTAAAATATATTAAAAAGAAAAAAAAAGTTATTTTAAATTTTGCAAAAATGCCATATATCAAATAAATGCAGCCTTAGTGAACATATAAGACCTCTTTAACAAAATTTAAAAAAAACTCTTACCAAACTCAAACTTTTTTTTTTTTTTGCAGTTGTTTTTAACCAATTAACCAAAACCCAAATGTTTTTGTCTTTTAGATTGAGAATGTTGTATTTCTCAATAAGGTAAAAGAGCAGCTTGGTCAGGACAAAGGCCCCACCTACTCGCATGGCCCCGCCCACTATCCCACCACAGCAGTGGTGGCGGTTGCTGGGGGTGCCATGGATACAACGACAGCAAGGACACTAAAACAGCAGCATGCACAACCGTCTCAGTCCTCACACAGTATCACAGTGTTGCCGGTACCGCCTACCGGCATCATGACGGCAGGTACCATACGTGTGTTTATTATTAATCGCTAATGATTACAGGGGTTTCTCTGGTTAGTTTATTTGCACTTTCTGTCACTTTCATAAATCTGCCATCAATGCCTCACCCTTTCTAGCAGGTTTGGTCACTCTGGTGTCTCCAGTGTCATCTGCTCCATCCCTTATTCCTGGACATCCATCCACCACCATGATAACAGTCCAGACTGGTAATGCACCTTATTTCACATAAACATTAACATGCACACTGTATGATTTTTGCCACAATATTGCTATTTAAATGCTTTTTAGTATTTCCTTCTTTTCATTTTGATTGTACAATTAAAATTATGCCAAATGTGTTCACATGAAGCAGCAGCCATGACTTTCATCATTTGCCCAGGCACAACCCGCTCTGACATCTTTTTTTTTTTTTTCTTCACAGTATTGTGTCCCGATATTTACAGTCATTTTTTATATTTTTAGTTATAGTTATGTTTTATATTTTTGCTTGTCCATGTGTGTCAGTTTTTTTTCTTTCTTGTGAAGTGGCCTTGATCAGTAGGAAAGGTGCTTGATATGTTTATTATCATCATCATTATTATATTGTACAAGTAAAACTTGTACCCGGCTTTTCAAGCGGCCTTCATGGGTCCCCGTTCAGACTGAGCTCACAAACATCTCTGTCTGCGTTGCTTGGCATTATTGCACTCTAATTTTGTGAGACAGGAACAGGTACACTTATTGTCTCATCAGTCTTGGCTCACATAATTAAAGCATTTTACTCTTGCATGACTCCACCAGACAAGAAAAATTACTCCGTGCCCTGCTCACCGGTTATCATGCCGTTACCGTCGAAACGAGGCAGAAAGAAGAAAGAATCACTCCCATTGGTTGGCTCACCTACTGGGACAGATCCCTTGATTTTGGGTCTTTCAGGACAGGTATGACAACTATGCATATAGAGGAATCCTTATTGACATTGTCTGTATTAGTGATTAGCCCAGATAAGATAATTTTTTTTATTGTAAGTTTTTATTTTTCCTATGGCTGCATTTGGTTGATCAAAAACAGTAGTAAAATTGTGAAATACTATTACAATTTAAATGAACTGTTTCCTATTTGAATATATTTAAAATGTAATTTATTCATGTGATATTAATAACTTTTACCCCGTGAATAAATCAGCAAAGCTGAATTTTCAATCTCCAGTGTCACATGATTCTTCAGAAATCATTTTAATATGCGGATTTGGGGCTCAAGAAACATTTCTCATTATTATCAGTGTTGAAAACAGTTTTTGTGGAAGCTGATTCATTTCTGAATGAATAGAAATTTTCGACACTTGTCTCACTAATACAAGCACTCTATTCTATTTCTATTTTATCTGCTTGTTTTCTCTTTATTTATTTTTTAAAAACTTCACCCTCTAACACTTGCACTCTCAATTCTATTTTTATTCGAACTACTTGTTTTATTTTTATTATACTAATGACCCTCTACAATAGTTCTCAACCTTTTTCAATGCTTCGAATGTTTTCTTGTTATATTTAAAACAAAAATTTTTTTACCGGCTAACACTAGCATTCTCTATTTCTGTTTCTATTCTATCTACTTGGTTCTTTTCATTTATTATATAAAACCCCTTATCATACTGTGATGCTGTGTCCTGGTGCAACGAGACAAAAACAATAAAACCCTTTTATAAACGAGGCATTTGTTGCATCCGGTGTGGACATAATTACTGATTATAATGACTGTTTTTTTTTTACACGTTGCGTTGCATCGCGCCACGTAAACATAAAACCATATCTGCATTTGTGATCGGAGAAGAAGAGAAATGACAAACAACACGCCCTACTCTACACTGCCCAAAAAACACGAATTTGAATCGTCAGTGGCAAATTCTTAAAATATAAAAAACATACTTACAGTCTGTTTGAGTCAGAACAGCCGGTATTGTAGTTTACTCTACCAGGATCAGGAAATGGTCCTCCTTAAAATGTGCTACACACATCTGAATATTTGGTTTGAACAGTTCTGGAACAGTGTTGTAAATACAAAATAACCACTAGATTTAGTTGTGTCCTCTTTTGGAAGACCAAAAAAGTAGTTTTGCGTCCAAACCGAAACACAACGGCGGGCTTGGGTTGAGTGAGCGGCGGTGGGTGAGAACGGCGCCGGGGCGGGTGGATTCGACGAAGCGCTCCAGTGGGGCTTGCGGACCACATGTGAAGACCCCACCCCACGGGCGGACTCCACTTAGTCCCGGTGAAAGCCGATCCACAGCGCACAAGTATTGTTTTTCTCAGGCGCCTAGCCGGATCAGCTCTAGGGCATGACGAGGGATCTTGTAATCTTTGGAAAAGACCAAACATAAGGGAGTTCACTTTCACAACGAAACCACACCGCGCCTTCACAACATGGCGGCGGCGAGGGGGCAACAATACTCAGCAAGAAATAAAAGTACGCCCTTTCTTTCTTTGTGTGAACATTTGGGCCGTGTTATGCAAATCTTCCCACATCGTGACATAGACATGTTAGAACGAGCCATTTTAGGTAGGCGTGGTTGACTCTGAACTTGTATAAGAATATCTCTTGGGATTGAGTCTTAGTTTTTGCAATTTACAGATCTTCTTAGCACCAAGACAGTAACACTCCAAAGAGAAAGGAAAATCTGAAATCATTTTTCGCATAATGACCCCTTTTAAGATAATAAGTACCATTGTTTGATGATTTCTTTTCTCTGCAGCATCATTCTGCCAACCCTTACAGTCTGTCTCCAGAAGAAGGGCATGCTGGGAAAGAGGGTAGAAAAACATACAGGTAGGGCTTTCCATAAGGACATTGGCTCAGCATGCACTCAGTGTGTGTTTCTTACGATCTATTAGAAGAGGCGAAGACAGAGGCAGGGATTCCTAAGCCACTTAATTTTCATGCTGCAGCAATGCATGGCCCTCCCGGGCGACACACACACGCACACACTCCTGGCTTCAAGGCTTCACAATGTGCATATCTGCGTGTTTGTCTGCTGTGCTTCAGTAGAAAGTGTGTTATCTTTTTCAGCAGCATGTGCAGCCTCAGCTACACACAACTACACACACACACACTCCTGTCATCCTCTTTGTCGCTCATTCATTGCCCATCTGCACTTGCGTTTCTCGCTTCTCCCTCTCGTTTTTCTTTTCTGGAGCCTAGAGTCTACAATTTCCTTCTGGATCGTTCTCTGTTGACCTCTTCGTCTCTCACCCTCCTACTTATGTTGTCTCTTTCTCGCCTGTTTGTCGTGTCTCATGTTTCTCCTTTCACTATTGATGGACCAGGCTTGTAACTTTCCTTTTCTCTTTGTCCCGTTTCCATTTGTACTTTGTTTTCTCCCATATTTTCCTTTTCTCTCATCCCTCTGTCCTCTTGGTGTGTGTGTGTGTGTGTTTTTTTTTACTTTCTGTAGGTGCCGGATGTGTGGTTTGACGTTCTGCAATAAATCAGACATGCAGCTGCACTCCAAGTCGCACACGGAGTTGAAAGCTCACCAGTGTCCGCACTGCTCCAAATCCTTCACTAACACCAGCTACCTGGCCCAGCACATCCGCATCCACAGCGGTGCCAAGCCCTACACTTGCTCCTACTGCCAGAAGGCTTTCAGACAGCTCAGTCACTTACAGCAGCACACACGGTATTCAGCGCCGCACCTTAAGAGTGTGAGTGTTTGTGTGTTGGTGTCTGTGGCAAAGCAGGCGGGTGATGGAGAGTGTGTGTGTGGTGGACCTTCCTCGTGACATGATACACATTGATATCATACTGCATCAAACACATTAAAAAGAGATTCAGGTACTTCACTTCACTTTTGTCCAGTATTGTGTAGCATATTAATGCAGCAATATTGCAATTCTGTCCCATCCTGATAAGAAGATATTTATTTTCATATATAACCAATAAATGGCTGATATTACAGCTCTATACTTAAAAAAAAAAAAAAAAAAAAAAAACACTCAAATCAGTAGTTATAAATGCGTCACATACTTACGCAGCATCACAACAATATATAATGTATAATATAAATAATGGATATTTATTTCGAGATTTGCTCAACTTTTGTCCAGTGTTGTGCAGTGTATGGATGCAGCAGTATTAAAATTCTGTCCGATCTTGACAGGATGATATTTATTTTCAAATATGACAAAGCCAATAAATAGCTAATATTAGAGTTCAATACCATAAGACAGACAAACAAACAAATTGAAATCAATAATTATAAATTAGTGCTGTCAATCGATTAAAAAAAAAAACGAACTAATAAATCGCACATTTTTTTCTGAAATGAATCGTGATTAATCCCACCTAACATTAAAGCTTTTAAATACTTTTATATTCCAATAATTTCACATTCAATTTTCAAATTAATCTAGAGACAACATACAGTATATTTTTTATTTGTTTAATTGAATCCGGAATCCAGGTGAGTATCACTGATACCAATACTACTGATGTCTCTATTAAATTGTCATTTTTTCCCCTAATATTTAACCAGTGACTGACTATAAGCCATTCAACATTACAGTTTAATTGAGAGCTATCAATCTTAACATTTATTAGACTTTAAAAAAGAACAACTTCTAATTTAAGTGAACTTATTAAGTGAACCCATTTTAATAAATGTCATATTTACCTGTGCCCTTCAGCAAGTTGGAAATATACAGAAATTGAATAATTATTAAACACTGAATTCTAGATCAAATATAGATGAATCCTTAAAGCTACAAAAGTTATTTATTTCCTCTTTTTTTGTTCTTTGATTAACAGACACCACAACAGCTGGGTTATTAGGTTATTTGGATGCTATTACTTTAAGAGCTGCCGCTGCTGAACGTGATGCGGATCTGACATGCATGCTTGTAGTTTCATTCACACTTTAATATAAAATCATACAGGCTACCAGCAAAGTATAATGGTTGACAGGACAGGAAAATTCCTTTTTACTGACATATGGCCTGACAACATCTCATCTGACCGTAGTTCACTGTTGTTTTACTGAAGCTCCTCATCACCTGTACCTTTTCCGCACTCGTTTGACTCGCACCTAGCGCTGTTTGATGTGCTTGTAAAGACATTCTGAGGCTAAATAAATGCAGTTCTTTCCAGAGAAAAAAAATAAACAGAAGCAGCAGTTGTGAGTGGGGTGACTATGAGCTTAGCATAAAGAGAAACCATTTTAAAGATTTAATTTTGGCATTTTTGCCTTTATTATGATAGGACAGATCAGAACTGACAGAAAACAAAGTGGGAGAGAGAAAAGGAGGCTGGGATCAGGAAAGGTCCTCGAGTCGGGATACGAACTAGAGGTCTGTGCACAGTGCGCGGGACTATTTTTTTTAGTCCCACTCCCGCAAGGTTCTAGTCCGCACCCACCCGCTCCCGCTCCCGCTCCCGCTATCCGCTTAGAATCATTTTCTTCCCGACCCGACAGTTCCCGCTAAATTTAGATTTCGTTTCCAGAATCTCACATTTAAATTTCCGCTACTGAAAGAAAGAGATAGGCTGAAAAATAAAAGTGTATTCTGCACAAAATTGTATGTTATTTTATTAGTCTTGTCAAGAGTCTTGAATTTATTGACTTTGACTTGAATTTATATGAATTATCTTAAGACACAAAATTTGTTTAATATTTTATGCAACACAGTAGGGAAAAAAGTGTCAGAGAAAATAAAAATGTACTAAAATTGTATGTCTTTTTATTCCTCTTGTCAGGATACAATTTGTTTAACATTTACAACACAATATTAAAAAGTGTTGCAGAGAGAAAAAAAAAATAATGTAGGTTGTACAGAAATAGCCTATTAGTTATTTTTATTCGTCTTGTCAAAATATTAAATTAGTTTGACATTTTTCTGTTAACACAGTATGAAAAGTGTCGCAGAGAAAATAAATAAATACGTCATCTGTCATTTAAAATTATAGGCTAAGCAAAATATAAACAAAACTGAGTTGAACGTCCTTCAAGGACAGCGCATCCACAATTTGCTCCATTTTTATTGTGCTCTGTCACTCATCGACACCCTGCCTGTTCTGTCTGAGGGCCGTATATTTACCACCGGTACAGCCTGCTCTGAGCATCGTTATGCACATGCTGCGCACAGACCTTGCAAATAAAACGCATGACGCAGAAAGCATGCGTGCAGCGCGTGCCGGTGGTCAATAAGAATAAAGCGCAGATATGCTGTTCTGAATGGACGTCAGGAACGGGATATGGACCCTTTTCACATTTCCGGGTTTTGCAGCAGCGGAAGTCGTCATAGTTGGGTTAACTCAGAGGTGTAAAGAGTACCTAAAAACCATACTTGAGTAAAAGTACAGATACGTTACAGTCAAAATGACTCCACTACACGTTACAAGACACCAACTCAAAAACAACTTGAGTAAAAGTCTTAGAATATCTGATTTTAACAGTACTTAAGTATTTTACTTATACTAAATATAGGCTCAAAGATACACTAGTCAAAGAGACACGCCAGTCAAAAACTGTAACGTTGTGGAGAAGCTGCAGAAAACAGGCAGAGGCAAGGATCTATGTGCAGGTATTTAATGAAAAAACAATAAGCCAAAAACAAAAGGGAACAAAGAACAGAATGACTGGCGAAACATACAACCATTACATTCAACAACTCACAAGGAACTAAAGAAAAACTAGGGCTATATATACACACGGGAATAACAAGCTTAACAAGATAAGACACACCTGGGGAGACTAATCAAGGGGAACCAAAGAACAAACGGACTACAAACTGACTACAAACACCACGGGAGACAGGAAGTGAAATAAAAGTCCAGGGCAAGGCACAGAGAGCATGAAACAAACAAGAAAGAGTTGATTTGTGAGGAGAGCAATCACATTTATTTTTTAACACCTCAAAATTGCACCAAAAAAAAGGTCTCTTCAGTATAATGGATAAATAAAATAATGTTGAGTAAAATTAAAAAGCCGAAGCCTTCTTGCAGTGGATTTGGGCCTCATTGCCGGCTGCAGTCATATCCTCATCTCATATATAAAACACCTCTGATTCACAAATACTTGCTAAGGAACTCACAAAGTAGCCTTGTTGACAAGTAAGGGCAAAACGCACAAGATGCAGTACTTTCAGTGACCTGTAATAGGCAGTATCACGTATTTTGTAGCAGAAATAAACTGTTGCAGAAAAAGCTAGGTCCATGCAAAACGTAATGTGTAACTGCAACACTCATTTCAAATGTAGTGGAGTAAAGAGTACAGATACTCATTCATTAATGTAGTGAAGTAAAGAGTAAAAGTTGCTAATATCTTTGATACTCAGTACAACTACAAAGTACCCGAAAAGATACTCAAGTACAGTAACTAATTACATTTACTCCAATACTTTACACCTCTGGGTTAACTTGAAGAGCAGTGAATGGGAGAATACCACAAATATATATTTTTGCATTCCCACTTGCTCAAAATAGCAAAAGAAAAACTCCAAGATAGTGTTTTTGTGACTTTCAATAAAAGGAAAAAAATTGAGAAAGACTGATAAAGGCTGTCAGAAGGGAGAACGATGTCAAATTTACCATCCCTCCCGTAGACAGTGCATTAGAAACACCCTGTTACTGTTTTTTTGTAATTTGATGCAAAGGTGATATAATACAAAGAATAGTGTTATAAATGTACATACATTTTTTAACAAATACAAATATGAAAAACTTTCGAGGATTTACGATTGCTGAGCGTTAAGCACCTCCCCCCCCCCCCCCCAGCATCACAGTCTTTTGAAAAGGGTCCATTGTTAGACCGCCCGCTTCCATTCAAATTACACCAGAGTTACCGACCGATACCGTGTTTTATTGGGGAATTTAATCCCGCGGTGCAAAAAAAATCTGGTTGGGTCCCACTGGAGAGCCGCGGGAATGCAGACCTCTGATTCGAACTCGGGACGCCCGTAGCGCAACGACGCTGTATGTCGTACAAGGCTATCGGGACCGACGAGAGGAACCATTTTATATAAATTTAGATGTATTTTTAAAACAGTTTTTACAATACATATCATTACAAGGCAATATGTTACAGTATTACGTTAATTATTGCTCAAAATTATTTTTCACACTCCTATTTGCAGCCACCTGGAGGTTATTGGATCCTGGTCTTTAGAACATTATATGAATAAACATTACAATTATTGGTACTAAGACCAGTATTGCAGTATTGTGGGCCGCAAGTGAGTGTGCAGAAAAATTGGAGAGAAAAGACAAATATTTCACATAATGTATTTGTAGGGCTGTCAAAGTTAACATGCTGACTTAAAATATTTACTACGTATGTGTTTAACACATTAATAATGATAATAATTTAACACGTTGATTTAGAATATGTAATGTAAAAAGTGCTTGACAAATCTTGGAACTTGGAAATGTTTTTCTGCAGCATTATTTTCTTAAAGGCCTAATGCCAGTGTCAGAGAGATTATTCAAATTTTTTCCCCCAATTTCCAAAGCGGTAGCTGACAGTGTTTTCAGCCCACTTTATGAATAACCGACAAAAAGCCTGCGTAGTTAAAGTGCTTCTTGTGACCACCGCATTTTGCTTTCAGTTGTGCTCCATCTAGCAGTTTTTGAACGCAAACACGTGTTCTGGGTGTCCGCCCTCTGAGACATTCTGCGGTCACGTTGGAAAGGTTGACATCAGGGCCTCATCCTCTCTTGCTTGTTGCTATAGCAACATACTCTGATGATAGTGTGCTTATATGTAAGTTTATGTGTAATGGACTGTGTAATTATATACCACAGTCTTTATAATGGTGCAGCTGATGTCACCATGTGTAGTGGGCAGATTGCACATTAAATGTCTCGCTGATGTACTGGAGAAAATATTGTTAGAAGAAACTAAAACCTCTCAGGTTTCAAAGAATGAAAGAAATAACATTTTATGTTTTTTTCTATATTTCCCTTTCATTTCTTTCTCTATTTGTTTAATTTATTTCTCCTCTGGCACACTTTTTATTACTGCGGACTACTTAAACTTTTACACCACACTGTGGAGCTTTACCACACACACACACACACACACACACACACACACACCGACTGAAGGATTGAACTGAAATTGCAGCTGTCAGTGAAAGCCCAGTTCTCTTTGACTCTACATTATCGTCCCATAACTGTGTAGAAGTTTTATGAGGTTCTGCTCCGCTCTGAAATAGAGGTCACATAAAGGTTTCGTCCACTTCTGATCACACTTGGACATGGGATTGGGCTCTGCTGCTCACAGTGTTCCTGTGAGGATTTAGTGCAAATGTTTTTTTGAGAAATGGATCTGCCCTTTCTCTGACCTCATTCAAGCACCTTCCACACCACTTCCAAATGTATTTGAAATACACTGCACACTTTTGACAATTGTTGGCGGTACTGATAGGGACCACCTAAGAAAGGTCAGCAGAGTGAGTATAGAAATGAAGAATATTGTCATGTCAAATATTTGTGTAGTGTGTGTAAATTATTGAATGAGCCCCTGGATAAGTACGTTGGTCTTTCCTTCTTTGCAGAAACCACACAGAATCCAAACCTCACAAGTGTCCTCACTGCACGAAATCATTTGCCAACACAAGCTACCTTGCTCAGCATGTACGAATACACACAGGAGTCAAACCTTACACCTGTAACTACTGCCAGAAAACCTTCAGACAGCTCAGTCACTTGCAGCAACACCACAGGTACCACACAGAATGTGTTTTCTTTTCAGTTGTGCTTTTTCATTCATGTTTTCTTTTTTATTTGTGTTTGCACCTGCTTTATTATTCAGTTGAGTTTTCCATTAATTTCTTATCTTTTGACATTTTGTGCCTGTTCAGGATCCACACAGGAGATAGGCCATACAAATGTTCATATCCTGGTTGTGAGAAGTCTTCACTCAGCTTTCTAACCTACAGGTGACATACTCTGTTTCTGTATTTAAATATAAAAAAAAAAAAAAAACAAAATATAACGGCATTTTTTAAGTGTTATTTTTATTTAGAATATTAATTTCCTAAGTTTTGCTTTAAGGAATAATGTCTTTCAAAAACTGTATGTTTTTTCCATGATTGAAGTTGGCAAAGCAGCTACGGGAGAAATTTGCATAAATGATAAAGGGTTGACAAGTAAAGGATTCAATTCAGTTCTTGAAGTAGAATTCCCTTTTATCTTTAGTGTGCAGAATTGCAATTTTAGTTTCTATACAAGAAAGTAAAATTCAAATGAATGAATTGAAATTCAAAGAAATTGATTTTTCACCTAGAAAAGCCAAGTTCATTAGACAGTTTTTCAAACTTTGAATGTTGGTTCGACAAAGCTGACCCCAAACTTTTAAACAGTAGTATATATAGATGAATAGATAGATCTTTCTGTCATTCATTTTCAGATTCCAGTATTACTTCCTGCGGGATGTAGCCAATTAAATTTATATTCACATTCATGAATTGAAAAGGGAGCCAATTCTTCGATTCTTCTTCAGTTCTTCTTTTTCAATTCTTGAATTTGGCAGAACCCTCCTCCAGCAGTCAAGCAACATTTTCAGTCAATAGTAACATACATTTTTGCCTGTTCCTTACGCTAAACTATTGTACACCTTCAAAACACTTAAAACAAGCACCCAAGTCCTATGGGTTGTTTTATGATGGTTTTATGATACTGTTTGGAGCTTGACAACCCTTGCTTGCCATCCACTTTCATCGTTTGCAAACGAGCAGCTCTGATTTGGACAAGTTTGGAGCAACATGTTGTGAGTAAATTATGATTTTTTTGGGGTAAACTGTCACTTTAATATTTCTCTCAATCTTTTACAGTCTCATCGGCGTCAGCACAACAAGGACAAACCGTATAAGTGTCACCACTGTAACCGTGGTTATGTAGACGCAGGCAGCCTGGAGGTTCATCTGTCCACTCACACGGTCAAACACGACAAACTCTACTCCTGTGGTTTATGCAACCACACATATACCTCGGTACAAACATCAGCGCCCAATCTCTCACCATAAATGAGCAGCATTTCCAATTCTTTTTTAAAATGATCCTAATATGTATCTTTCTCTGTCTGTAGGAAACATATCTGATGAAGCACATGCGAAAACACACCCCAGATATGCTTCCGTCTCCACCCGGATCAAACCAACAGAATCACAGCTCCGGTCACACAGGAGGAAGTAGCTCGGATGGAGACGGGCAAAGCCAAGCCGAGAGGAACAATGCCTTCATCCAGCTGTGCATATTCGACTTGAACCAATACAAGCCAGTACCTTCTGCAGATGTGCAGTATAAAACTGTCTGTATATCTGACATTTCCCCTCACAAAGACCTCTGCATCACTGTGGAGGCTTCTGCCATACAGGTGGGACACCTAAACTCATGAGGAATCCCATGAAACTTTGGAGGTTAGGAAAAAACTTTTGCAATCGATGAGATCCACACAGAGCTGTGGATATAGAATGACTTTTCTTACTCGATAACTTTTTATTTGTATAAAGGAGCAAGTGGATTTAATTGGACAAAATCGAAGAAAACAGACTTTTGTATTCCCTCCCCAAAAGCTTCCTTGAAGACTGTTGCTGTTTCAGTGGGTACCCAGCTCATATCTCAAGTCTGTTGCTGAAATTTCTGGTTTATCTTGTTTGTTTGATTGTCTGCGTCTGTAGTTTTTGGTACGATCACTGCACTGTCAACATCAATATTGTTACTGTCAATGAGAACGGAAATATTGTGTCTTGCACAGTATGTATGGGAATTGTTGTTCTGTTTTTGCTTTTAAAAAGGGAAATTTGTTTGCAGTTACATACGTTAAAAAGCACGTATATATGGTTAAAAGATGTATTGTGTGTGAATGAAAAAAGGACAACAGTTATAGATGTGTGTGTCAACTAATGTCGATGGCAAATATCTAATGAGATGGTGTTTTTCTTGAAAAATTATCCTGTTTAGTATTTCCATTTGCAGATGACGAAATATTACATTATTACATTAATAGAATATATAATATTCTATTGTAACTACAGTTATCAAAATAACTGTAAACATGCAACAACCTCTAGGCATTAATAAAATCAGATTAGTGTGCATTAATCCTTTAAAACAAGATTTAAAAACCGAAATGATTGCTTCTAATGTGCCTCCTTGTGATAATCTGTTTTATAATCTGTCTGTTAACTCTGTCAACCTGGGTTTTTCAATTTAAAAAAATTATTTATGGCATTAACGGGTAGTATTGTCGTTTCTAATAACTAAATCATTAAGTAAGAATATAGAATATCATTATTAATGTTTTTTTTATTATTATTCTTCCATAACCAACAAGGACCCTCGTCGGTTTAGATAATAGAGTTACTTTCTTTGTGGTTTGTAGATTCTGAACTTTTCTAAATAAGATTTGTAAAATCCCTCATGATTTAATGTATAACAGTTGTTTGTCAGACGTCAAAGAAACAATGTAATTAATTATTTGTGCTTAACTTTGTATATACTTTCAGATTTATTTGTGGTTAATTATTGTTACATTTAAGACAAATAATGGTGTTTCTAACATTCCATTGTATAATAGTTTCATTTCTGTGACAGACTGCACCACTAGTCAAAAATATGGGGGTCAAAATTACTTACTGCTTTATCGTTTGACTTTAGTAAACAGTAGTCGCATGAAGTGAACAGAGGTAGTAAAAGAACAGAGAGCAATTGAACATTGTCGATCGAATGTATTTCTGACTCCTAGAAGACTGTAATGGTAGCGTCCAGAGCCATAGCTCTCTACAGCTCTGGTAGCGGCCACCCCGTCAGTGGGCGGTGTCATAGAAAAGTCCACGCGAGTAACGGAGAAACTTCACGAATGTAAATAGTAAGCGTACAAGGAGGATACGTCCTCGCGCATTCTCTCTATTGTCTTCTTTTGACTAAGGCGAACATGCCACGCAAAAAGCCTTTTAGTAACAAACAGAAAAAGAAGCAGCTCCAGGTGAAACGCGAGAAAAAGAGAGGTGGGTAACTTAACTAGCTTAGCTGAGTTAGCGCGCCGCGAGCTGAACGCGCTCGCACATTAGCCACGTGACGCATTGTTTTATGATTTATATTTTAGTGTGTAGTAATGTAAACCGGTTCCCCCATATTAGAGCATTCATTGAGCTACTACGCTTCTGCAACTACTTTGTTTGCTAAGTTGTAACCAAACTTGACAGGCTCAAAGCAGCGCGTTGCTGTCGTTTTTATGTGTGGGTTGCAAACAAGAAGTAACGCCGAATTTCACGCCAAGCAACAGTATACTATACATGCATCATAAGTGAGCTTGATATGGTGGTTGTGTGCAGTAAACAACTCTGCTCCTGACAGTTCGAACGACACACACCCCAGCAGTTATGTTTCTATATAGACTAAATTTCGATTGTGATTTGTCATCTGTGAAAGGAGGTGATTATGATACGCATTTAGAGCAACAAGTGTTTTGCTGTAGTCGGCATTTGTGTTATGCGGTATATAAGTGCGCAGACTCAGCGTGAAGTTACGTAACACAAAAACCAAGCGATCAATACACACTGCTGTTCGCCTGCAGTTCTGTAAGTGTTCTGGTCAATTAAAACCGGTGCAGATGAACTAGTTAATCATTTCATAATCATGCCATCAGTGTAAAGCACACTGCACTATTCTCATAAGAACTACTAATGGCAACAAAGTGTTAATTATAGAGGGTTATGACTGGATTCTGAAGGTGCTTTCACAAATTAAAGCCTTAAAAGGTCTTAAATCAAGCAGAATCTTAATTTCCCTTCAATTCATGGCATTAATATGCATACACTGCTATAAATATATATATATATATATATTAATATATATATATATATATATTATATATATATAGAGCTATATATATAATATATGTTAGTGCTTGTCACGGATAAGCCCAGCCAAAATAAACGTTTTTGTTTACATAACATGTGTGTACTGTTTATATTTATTATGTGTATATAAATACACATTCATGCATGTATATATTTAAGAAAAAAGTGTTGTTTATATAACAAATATTTATATAGTCCCTAAATATAAATTATATGATTCTATATGTAACTGTAAAACTATCTACTGGTATGTGTGTTTTTTAAATACATATAAATATCACAGTACACACACACACACTATCTCGTATATATATGTAATATATATAATTATGTGAAACAAAAACTTTATTTTCGGATAGATTAATCTGGATATCTTTGAACAGCCTAATAGATATTATTAACCATACTACATACATATATACAGTTGAGGTCAAAAGTTTACATGCACCTTGCAGAGTCTGCAAAATGTTAATTATTTTAACAAAATAAGAGGGATCATGCAAAATGCATGTTATTTTTTTATTTATTGCTGACCTGAATAAGATATATCACATAACCGACTGTTCATAAACCGCCTTATATATTTTTATATTATGGATCTAGCTTATATATATATATATAATGTATAAATGGTTATAATAAATTCTTAATACATTTTGGTTTTTCATTTTCCCAGATGATCCACAACTGTTTTTTTGTTTTGTGATGGTTGTTCATGAGTCTCTTGTTTGTTCTGAACAGTTAAACTGCGTGCTGTTCTTCAGAAAAATCCCCCAGAAGCTTGGTTTTTCCAGCATCTTGTGCATATTTAACCTTTTTCCAAAAGTGACGTAATTTGCAGATCCATCTTTCACACTGAGGACACGAATTATCGATTACTCTAAACATTTAATTCCACAAAATCAACAATTTTTACTTATTTTTATTAAACCAATGGAAATCCCAATTTCTATGAATCTTTTTTTAAAAGCACAAGTAAAGTGCAACAGAGATGCAAGACAAGGTTCCATCTCATAACAACATATCCACATGTTCTATCTACTAATCCAATTATAAGCAAAAAACACTTTTCAAGTAGATTTACCAGAAATGTTATTTACGAATTTATTTGGAGAAAAATGTAAATGTCATAGGTCTGGGAAAAAACATTTTTATTTACTCAAAATTTATGAACCAATCAATGGAAGCCGAAATAATGGACAACAGAATTGGTAAGATAAACCGTAAACTAAATTAATATTAGACAGTTGTTTTTTATAGTAATACAATTCCCCCCCCCCCCCCCCCTATTTAACCATTACAACAGAGTATAGAAATGAGGGGAAAAAATGAATTTGGAAATAATGGTTTCATAGTCCCTATGAATTACATATATATTTTTTGTGTAATACAATAGATGTAATGAACAATAGCCTTAAAATGACTTAAAACCTATATAAGCAATGAGGCAATAATAATATTTCAAATAAATATCAAGCAAGAAAATCATATGGTTTTATTTACAAACCGTTAACATACATAATTTTATAAACAATAGAGCTAATGACATTACGCATTACACGAATAAACGCCCTGTCAAAGGCGCCACGCCTGACGATTGTGTTTTACAACTTGCTGTCGCTCTAATCCTTTTAATATTGACTAAACAACATTTAATTGAAATGTACACTTAATCTTTAATGTTTGGCCATTTCTTTAGGACATAAATGCTATTGCCATTGTAATTAAATGAATATGTGGACATCAAAAAGTGTAAACTCAGAGCGAGGGTTTAAACTTTTATTTTGAAATCGCAATATGTATTCTCCTGAGTTTGCTTAGGTTTATAAATGAATTTTACCTTACAAATCTGATGAAATGGTGCATGTTGCATTCCCAGATGAACGTTATAATAAACCCAAACTCACAACAACATGCAGAGATGGAGTTTGAGGCGCTCCACATATGTAAATGATAACAGTTCCTGTGGAACTACTGTGAACGGAGCCGCTGTGTGACGCACATACTTAACCTACACGCATGTAAATAATTAAAGAGCATACTGTATTAGAACTGCATCGCATATAATTATTTAATTAAATTGTAGCATTTGTGAATTCACAATTATGCTTAATGGGTTTAATATATCATGCAGCCTTGGGAAACAGTCTAATAATGTGTTTTATGGATTCTCGTCTGTGAAACGCGCAACTTCCGGTATTTTGCCGGTTAGTCGATGCGAGCAAAATGAAGTCGAGGATTTTTAAAAATCGAATAGTCGAATAAAATTGACGATTTTATATATATATACATATATGTACTTAAAAGTTCTAACGTTTACTTAAAGATTTTTAAGATATATTTACGTGAGTTGCAAATTTAACGTGAAGTCTTGTTTTTTGAAAAAGTTAACAAAATTGATTGCGTTTATGCTTAAAACAAGAACAAACATCTTATAGTGGAGTATGAATTTTTTTTCATACCCATTGTATCTTCATTTAAGAATCTTTAGATTCTTAGATTAGATTTGCACTGGAAAACAAGACAGAAATACAGAGGAAGGACATCAATTTATTGCAATGTGATCAGAAGGTACAGAAATGGTTGTAGCTATTTTTATTCGTCAAAAGAATTAATAAGTAATGGAGATCTATTGGAAGTTATATTTTCAAACTTTGAAGCATTGCTAAGAAGTTTATTTACATTTTGATTTATTCTTTACATTTTCTTTACTTGGTCTTAAATTTAACTTCATAAAACCTGCAGAAACTCTGGATTGGAAGTACAGGATGTTTTTCACAGTAAATAGTGTATAATTCAAAAATAAACAAACAGAAGAAAAAACATTCAGGAATCATTACTTTGCTGAGTCATGTTTTAGACAGAAACCACTCTTTAAAGTTTCTGAATGTGTGTGTGTGCAGGAGAAACCGGTTCGAGTCACAGTAGCCGAAATGCCAGTGTGGAGAGAGGACCTGGCAAAGACAGACAGTCGGATACATCAGACAGCGAGACGACAGACATCAAGAGGATCAATCATCAGCCTGGCACCAGAGATGGCAGATATGACCCCAACAGGTGAGTCAGGACAGGTGAAACGGTCAGTCCAGGCTTGTTTAATTAATTCAACATGAGATATTTTGGCAGGGACATGTATCGTCCTGTTTGTTAATCTTATAATGGCTTGTTTTGCAGATTCCGTCTGCACTATGAGAAGGAGAGCAAGGAGGAAGTGGAGAAGAGGAAGAAAATAGCGATGGAGAAAATCCTGAAGCCGGTGGCAGAAAAGCAACTAGAGATTGATATGACCCAGATCTACCCAGAAGAGAAAGGTATTTATGCTACTGTGTAACTTAAAGTGGTGACGGAGTGTTATGATAATAAACTTTGCATTTGAGGGAATTGTTTTCACAAAACTAGCTGAAATGTCACCTTCACAATTACACCATCAGATGTAGCAGCATCTGTGAAGAGTGCATAGTGTGACTTTTCTGTCAAATAGATGAGTCAATGACTTGTCAAAAATGCTGCATCTGTTTACATCCATTTGCTGTAAAAGAGAGAGATGTTTGCGATATTAAAATTCTGTGCACTTTTGCCTAAACAATTGAAAAATCAAACACTAAATACACAGACTACTGTTCAAAATTTTTGCCGTCGATACAGTTTTTTTAATGTTTCTTAAATAAGTATTATATGCTCACCAAGATTGCATTTGATTAAAAATACAGTAAAAAAAAATGTAATATTGTGAAATATTATTACAATTTAAATAACTTTTTTTTTTTTTTTTTTTAAAGATCATTATTTTGTGTATTTGGTGTAACACAATATGTTGACATACTTTAATGTTCAAAAAACACATTATTTTTCAAATACTGTACATTATTGTAGGTCCTCTATGCCCCGCCTCTCTCGAACACGTGGTTTTCAACAAAGCCCCCTCCCTTGACAAGCACAGTCTGCTCTGATTGGCCAGCTGACCCAGTGCATCGTGATTGGCCGAACACCACAAACATGCATCGAAATTAACGCCCCTTACCATAATCGCGAGCTTCAGCTTCCAAAGCAATTATAAAGACAGTTAATAATGTCGTCAGTTTTACCATCAGTTCAAGCCCGAAATGGCGGAACATAGTCGCGTGACAGACTCAGTGATGATGCTCGTATGTATTTGCTGTACACAAGCCGCGATTAAGAAAGCTGACTCCACTGTGATGTGACCTCTCTCTGTGTCTCTCACGCACACACACACACACACACGTGATACTCTACACGGTGCAAAACTCCGTATTTGAACATTCAATAGCAACAATACTTAAAAACATACTTACAGTAGCTGATTCAGAATAAGCGCCAGTTTGTCATAGCAAAGTCGGAATTTACCCATTTTTTTAGAAATAGCCTTTGCACAGCAAGCCTTGTAGGCTACTCTCCTAGGTTCACAAATCTGTCATAAAATGTGTTGCACAAATTCGAACATCTGTGTTGTACTGTTCTGTGTCAAATAAATCTTAACCCATATTCCTAAATTGCTCTACTTCCGGAAGGCCAAATAAAGTGCTTTTGCGTGGGGGCGTGTTTGAATGAGGCGTTTTAGCCCAGTCTGGATCAGCCTTCTCTTTTAGACAGAATAAATCCTTTTGTGGGAGACTTTGAGCTTTGTAACTCTGCAGATCTTATACATGCACAAATAGCTACATAACACACTAAGAAAAGAAATAGAAATCGCATCATATGGCCCCTTTAATAAAAGAATCTTTTTAAATGTAATATTCCTGTGCAGGCAAAGCTGAATTTTCAGCAGCCATTACTTTAGTCTTCAGTGCCACATTATCCTTCATAAATCAATCTAATATGCTGATTTGGTGCTCAAAAAATTTATTTTTATAAAAACATTTAAAACATTTTAATATTGCTTAATATTTTTATAAAAATCATGTTTTTCAGGATTTTGTATAAATATAAACGTAAAAAGAATTCAAAAGAACAGCATTTATTTGTAAATGTCTGTATTATCATTTTGATCTATTAAAAAAAAAAGACTAATAGTGACGTGATGTGTAACCAAGTATGATTCCCATACTTGGAATTTGTGCTCTGCATTTTACCTATCCAAGTGCGCACACCACACACACACACACACACACACACACACCATGAACACACACCCGGAGCAGTGGGCAACCATCTCTCTCTAACCATTAGGCCACAGCTGCCCATCTATTTAATGCATCTTTGCTGGATAAAAGTATTCATTTAATAATGATCAAACTGACCCCAAACCTGTTACCCATTTTGTCATCAAATTACCAGCAAAAATAACTATATTTTGAATTTTATTGTGATATTGGTTTTGGTCCATGTTGTTAAGTCTTCATTTTCATTTTGTCTAATAACAGGCCTGGATTTCCCACGCCGGCCCTCATGGCATTACAACATGCGGCGAGAGGAATTGCTGCGGAAAGAGGAGAAGTCATTTCTGGAGTATCTGGAGGCTCTTAACTCCAAAAACCCACCCGGTACCCTAAGCCACTTTGAGCACAATCTCGAGGTGAGGCATGTTCTGTTTGAAAACACCACACAAGTACTTTAAAAAATAATTTTTATCAGCAACCAGAATTTGATCCAATAGCTGTAATGAAATAGCTTTTTTTTATTGCGCTTGAGCATCTGTTTGGCCAGACAGTGCTGGAGGCAAACACTGTTAAGTGTTCAAATTCACTGGTTTATGAGCCGTTGCTTTTCTCAAGCTATGTGACACATAAAACTGTTGTGTTTGCTTAGTGCTAAAGGAGCAACACTTTTTCAACAGTTAAAATGTATAACGCTAATTAGTCTGTATATTTGGTTTATTAAAAGAGGTTTTATGATTCCTTATTTGTTTTTAAAAGCCTTCAGACAACAGAAACACAGCAATATTGTGCAGATCATTTTAAGACAAACAAGCTTTGTTTCTAAGAACTCATAAATGTGCATCTAAATGTTTCAACCACTTAGCTGAGCAGAGCATTGGATCACAGTGAATTCATTGTTTTTAACAGTCTCCAATTGTCAGATAGTTTTGGATTCATGTAGCAAAGAAGACCATAAAATGCCTGAGCCACAAACCTCTCAAATCATTATTTTATTTGACCTAAGGTGGGCCAAAGGACTACAAACAAGTTGGCTAATCCGAAAGAATGTGAATAACAGATTAAGGGTTCATTACTGAAATTCAGACAGCCTGAATAACAACTATGTATAAAAATTCACTTTTTGTTTTTTTCTTTTCTACTACTGACCGACTGACTTCTCTTTCTTTCTCAGACATGGAGGCAGCTTTGGAGAGTAATGGAGATGTCTGATGTCATTCTCCTCATAGTGGATATCAGACACACAGTGAGTGTGCGACGGTGACGCCTGTTGAAACTTTTAGCAGTTTTCAAAAGATCATCAAAATTGCATAGGCATTACTCTAAATGTGGGAGTGTCAAATTATGCAAACTGAAGTAATAAAATCTCCACTAGGTGGGGCCAGAGATTATATTGCGTTATACATTTTGAGCAAAAGAAGGATGGTGTGGAAGACACAGTGTAGCATCTTTGCCATTCAGTACAAGCAAACATTATCACTCTGTCTGCAGGTGCTGCACTTTTCTCCTGCTCTGTATCACTACATCACTGGTGAGTTAAAGAAGTACATCATCCTGGTGCTCAATAAGGTGGACTTGTGTCCCGCCCCGCTGGTTTTGGCATGGAAACACTACCTGACTAAACAGTTCCCACACCTGCACTGTGTCTGCTTCACCTCGCACCCAGGACAACCCTACAGAACGCGTGAGAGAGTCTTTCCAGTATCAGTGTTTTATCTATAATATGACCGAACAAAATAGACAAGAATAAAAGTTTCACCTTCATCTGTACTCTCTGCAGTTCTACAGAAGAAGAGGATGAGGAAGAAAGCAGGATGGAATCAGGCTGGAGGACCTTTTCACATTATGAGGGCATGTCAGGAGATCACGGCAGGGAGAGGTTAGACAACTTCCTCCTAGACAACAAAATATCAGCACTGGAAAACAAAAGGGAGTATTAAATGATGATGATGATGGTTGTTGTTTATAGTGGATTTGAGTAGCTGGGAGAAGAAGATCCAGAGGGATGCTGTTGCTGTGGGAACAGAGGGGGATCAAGCTGATGATGGATCGGAATCTGTGTTGATGGAGCATCATAGTGATGTTGCCATGGAAATGAACAGCCCCACGCAAGAACTTTATAAAGATGGAGTACTAACATTGGGCTGCATAGGTAAAAACCTGAGGTTAAAGTCACTATGAAATTAAAACTGACACTATTTTTAAGGCATATTGCAGTGTTTATTATATAAATGATTTAATTGTGCACATCATTATTTTTAAAAAAAACTAATGTGCCTTCATAATCTTTAATCAAAAACATAAATGCCCCCCCCCCTTGCCGCTACAACATCTATTTTCTCATGACATGCATGAAAAAGCAGAATTTAGCAAATAACAACGATGAACAAAGTCAAGTCACGATCTACATTTTTTTCCCATTCAAGAAGCAATTTCACTCGAATATATATCAAAACAGAGAAGAAAAGATTATCATAATGTCCAGTTCATGCTAAAACTTAACAAGTATTGTTGTTCTACATCAATATCAGTTACATATATCTTATTTGAAGTATCTTCTCCTTGATGTGTACATTTAAATTCATTATTTAGTTTAAAATTCATATGGAGTCTTTTGGCACTTTCTCCAGGTTTTCCTAATGTAGGCAAATCTTCAGTGCTAAACAGTCTAGTCGGCAGGAAGGTCGTGAGCGTGTCTCGAACCCCAGGTCACACTAAATATTTCCAAACATACTACCTCACTCCCACTGTTAAACTGTGTGATTGTCCTGGGCTTGTCTTCCCTTCCCAAGTGGACAAGCAGCTACAGGTAAAACCAGCATGATTCTGTATCATTTATGAAAGTTAAGTCATCCAGTCTGTGTTTTGTTTATGTGTGTGTGTGTGTGTGTGTGTGTGTGTGTGTGTTATTTATCTTCTCAAACAGATCCTGGCTGGTATATATCCAGTGTCCCAGCTGCAGGAGCCTTACAGTTCAGTAGGATACTTGTGTGAACGGACCAACTTCCTGTCTGTGTTAAAGCTGACACATCCTGACCACAGCCCAGGAACTCCACAAGACCCCAAAACACAGGACTGGACAGCATGGGACGTGTGTGAAGGTGCCTGTCCTGTTTTCATATGGCGTCATTCATTTCATATTTAAGATTCATATTTAACACATATTCAACTGGAGGGAGAAATTGGAGAGCTGAAGTTGTTTTTATTGGTTTATCAATAGTCACATCTGTTTTTCTTTCTTTTTTTTAGCCTGGGCCGAGAGGAGAGGGTATAAAACTGCTAAGGCGGCCCGTAACGATGTCTATCGAGCAGCCAACAGTCTCCTGCGTTTGGCCATCGACGGACGGCTGTGCCTATGTCTGCGACCACCTGGATATGCTCAGAGTAAAGGTCAGAGGTCAAACCACTATCGTTCTTGTCACCCGCCACTCATGACCAGATTTGATGTGTAATTTCTCTGTCCTCAGAATATTGTAGCACTAACATATGTTTTTGGTTTGCCCAATTTTTTATGTCATTTTTAATAGGGAAAACTTGGAAAGAGTTGTTTTGTAAGATGGACCCCAAAAAAACTTTTTATAACTCTTTATTATATTGTTGAATGTTTCATCTGTATCTGCCATGTAATAACCTTTGAAGCTATAGCAATATGTTTAAATACAATAACTGTTTCTTCAGATGAATGGGAATCACACCCAGACCTGGCCGAGATCATTGCTCTACAAGGAAGGAAGGAAGAAAAGGATGAGTGTGGTGACAGGGAAGACGATGAGGGCGAATCCAGTTCCGAGCTGGAGGAGGACAACGATCGGGATGCCGATGATGATGAGGATGCTGATGGAGATGATGAAGATGATACCGTGAAGGCTGACAGGAAGGGCCTCACTCTCAACATGTTCAGTGTGCTGGGAGAGAACGAGTGTGAGTGAGGGATGAGATCAATGTTCATTCCACGTTCATGCATTCCAGTTTCTTTATTTATCACTGATCTCTTTATGACCATCTCATTTCAATCTGCAACGTGTCAATCAAAGGACTGTATAAAGTTTTGAATTTAAACGCTACGCATTTATTTAGCATTTGACTCGTTGCGTACTTATACAGCCCATTGTATAGACAACACACTCCCCATTCTACCTATTTTTGCTGGTTTTGTGTTCTATTTTTCAGCCTCTCTGTGCCTCTGTACCTTCCCTGCTTTTCATTTATCATCATCAGAAATGTATCAAAATGTTTGGAAAGCTTTTGTACCTCCTGCATGCAGCCTTTTCCCTTTTTGAGAGGGCAGAAGGAATGTCTGTACAACCAGTGATGGTGCAATTAGTGTAAAAAAAAACAAAAAAACTGATGAATACAATTGCTGATTTATCATCAATCTCAAAGCAGTGATGCCAAAGGTCAGGTGAGGTCAAAGGTCGCTGCTTTGACCTCAAACTGAGTTGCTCATATGAATGTATTTTACCCTCAATCTCAGTACCATAAACCTCTGTATGCAGGGCAGAACCAGCCGTGTTTGAGGAATAGAGATAGAGGCCAGGGACAGGCTGTTGACTTTAGAAGATTGTTCTGATTAAAAGATGTTATGGACACTTAAAGCACTTTTTAAAGCAACCAGCAGTCTTTTATTGTTGAATACTTTAATTTCTGAGCAGAGATATACGTTTATAATACGGACAATGGAGTGAAGGTGTTGTTTAGAGTTGTGGTGGGAATGATGTTCTAGACTATGCAAAGTTTACAGAGATATCAGAAAAACCTGAAAGAAGTGTTCCAGTTATAGAAGTGAGATTGTGTAACACACATTGTACATGCACACTAACACAAGCCACTCGAAGATTTTGAAGTCATGTTGTTTTGGACTAAAAAGTGCATTTGTTAGAGAGTGGGTTGGTTTTGATGAACTCAAGTTTGTGCACTTTTGCTATAGGACTCAGGTAACAGTGATGATAACAGAGATACCGATACAAGGGTGCTGGTTTCCTGCTTTTCAGCCTCCAGTCCTGCATGCCCTTGCTTAGGGATTTCATGTGGGGGTGTCTTTGTTCGTGTGGGTGTGATAGTGTGTGGATTATTCTCTCTTTATTAAAATGTTATTATACTGACAGAAACAGCCCTCTGCAATAAAAATGTTCCCCTGACTCTTTGCCATCATTATTCTTGCACAAGAGGACACAGCTACTAATGTCTTTACAAACAGTATGTCAGAATGTAATTAAAAGTATAATGTAGGCATACATAAATTGAAAGTAACATCTTGACTGGAAATGTATACTTTCTAGAATTAGAAGAGCAAATTAACAACTTATAAACCAATCACAAAAAAGTCTCACTGGAAAAGAGTGACATTATGCAGAAAAATTAGAGATATACTGTAACATGCATTTACAAAACAAAGTTCATTTTCATTTTATGCCTACTTTAACCCTATAAAGCTCTCTGTATCATATGTGATACACAAATTTTTAAGGCCTCTAAATGATCCAACATGATCAGAACTGCTGAAAACATGTTGTACACAATCTAGCAATAGGCTGTGTAATCCTCACTTACTTAGATTTACTTAATTATCCATACACTTGTTTTCTAGAAAATCATGTGAGTTCAGCTTTTGAGGGATGTTTATTTGTACTTCTCTCAATCATCATTGTATTGCGCTGCATTTTACATATATTTTCCCCCACAATATAACTAAAGTGTTCGGTTTCAAAACGTAGCATTTACTGTAAATATTATTTTGCTAAGGCAAATTATTGAGAGATACATAGGGTCAAATATATTTATTTGCATTTATGTAAGGATGCTATACTGTTATAAAGATCTCATTAATTTACAAGCTGTCAGAATTTCATTGTACTTTTGGCCTGGTGTTTTTTATGAATATTATTGAGGTAATAACTGACCTGTGCATATTTTTATGTGCTCAGCTTTTGGCTATCCCCTCCGCCTACTTCAAAATAAGGGTATTTTTGTCCTTCACAAGTGTGTGCTCCATATTCTCACTATATCATACTATGTGTCCTAAAAGTCCTGATTCTCCGATATATACTCAAAACAAAAACACATACATCAAACCACTTTTTTTTTAGTGATTTTGTGTGAAAGGGTATTACATAAAAACAAATCTTTAACAAATTTCTTTGTTGTAAGTACATTTAACTCGTCCTGGCTTTCAGAGTTAAAAATCACTTGTGTCCTGTTGAACCCTATGTTTCACATAAGAATACATTATAAAAGCTGCGCAGTGAACACCAAAAAATAGACAGTGTTCTGCAGGCCAGTTCGCTTAAAACTTGCGGAAAAGCAAGTGGTTCCAGTATGCTTGTCTTCTCTAATAAAGTCGCATTTATTGCAGGTTAACTCGATAATTCTTGCTTTCTGGGAATAGCGCAAAATTTAAGATTTAACAATTTTGCTCGTTACATAAACCCTATGCTTCCAATCAGTGTTTTTTCATAGTCTTAATTACTATTATTGTAAAATATGGAAAATAGTAATCATAAACAATGAGTAGGTGTGTCCACACTTCTGATTGGTACTAATTATGAGCTTTACAGCAACACACTTAGGAAATAAAACCTTTGAGATCACGGGCATTACTAATTATCATTAACGGCGGTAAACACTGCAGCATTACAGAGACAATGAAGCATTCCTATCTCATTTGATTGTTGCACCACAATCAAAAACAAGTCATGTAAAATCCTCCATGTGGATTACCCTTGATATTCTGATTTCTCACCTTTCCTCATTGAACATCCAGGGAAAACTTTTTCACACCGAATATTTCCATTTTGCACGCTTTGTTGTTTCTCGGTCGTCGTCGCCTTGGTGATAAGTTAAAACAGTAACCACCTCAACTCACTAATTGCCTTTGAGGTTGTTTGTCAAACTATATTTGTCCCCGGGGTTTCGAACGCCGACACTCCCGTCGTCAACACTATATTCCTAAATGAAATTTCGTGGTCTTTAACCGAGTCATGTGCATGCTTGTGCTGTCCTATGTGTTGCATTACTGTAGAGCCGCCTGCTTTTCAATGACTACAGAACCAGTCTGCAACACTGAGATTCGCAGGTCCTGACCTTTTCTACTCTCCTAGTTCCGGTGTGTGCATATTGTAGGGTGTTAACTTTGTCTTTGTGTCCCATTTTAGGGCACATTAAAATCCGACAGCCTTGTACCTTCATATACCCTTCATGCACGTCTATCGCGGCTAGTTTGTTCCCTGTTTGCTTTCGCATCACAGCTCTCTTTAGCCACTCATGCGCAGGTGCACTTGTTTACACGACTGAAATTTCGTGAGATTGGGGAAATGCTCCCTGGGTAGTCACAATTGGGCAAGACATAAACTGCAGTTGTCGTGATGTAAGTCACATTACAATAATAATGTACGAAGGAAAAGATCGGTCCACAATATTTAAAAAAAAACTTGCAATTGTACAATATAAAGTCACAATTGTGAAAAACAGCCGCATTTACAAGAAATATTGTCACAATCGCAAGATTTGGAGTCAGACTGAGCAATGTAAAGTTACAATTGTGAAAAATAAAGTCGCATTTACAAGACGACACAATTTTAAAACATAAGGCACATCTTGCGTAAAGTATTTTTTATGTTCACTTGCATAAAAATAAATTCACAGTGCAATATAAAGTCACAATTGCAAGATATTACATTACAAGACTAACCGTGCAAGTGCTGATATGAAATCATACTGCAGTATAGTTGCAATTTTGAAAAATAAATTCACAATCGTGCGATGTAAATGCAACTATATGTTTCACATTTGTGACTTATTAACACCGTAAAAAAATCCAACTTGCGAAAACGTTCTTACTTGCAAATGTAAGAAAGTAGCTTGTAACAAATAATTTTTGGTAGGCGGTGTCAGTTTATTATTTTGTGTGACCTGAACAAGAATACTCGTAAAAGTTGGTTTGTTTACCTTACTTGGATACTCAAGTATTTGTTAACAACATATCCAAAGGTTCTAAATTGAGTCATCTGAACAAACAACATTACACTGAACACTATTGTGTAAGTTCCCAGCATGCCATTTTATGGTGATTATTAAAAGATTATCATTGTTTTGCATTTTACTGGCTTCATTTATGCTGCTGCTGCTGTTGTTACTGTCAGTTAGCTGTTGTGTGGATCAGAGTTCGTACTTTTACTGAATCAACATTTGTTGATCCTCACCGTTTGAGAATCGTGTGTTGAGGTATATGTGCATCTCATTGCAACTTCTGAATTTGATACATTTATCTTTGTTTGCCTTTAGTTTTAAGAGGCAGATACTGCCCATGTTATTGTGATGGGGCTGACGAGACGTGAGACGAGTGGATCCATCTGCAGGCTTTATTAAAGAGACGTGGTAAACAGGCAGGGTCAAACAATGGCACACAGGTACAGTGGGGCAAAACACAAGATAGTCAGGGCTAGCGTAGGTCACCGATCGGTAGACAGAATCACAGGGGCGAGACGAGAGGGAAAAATCCAGGAAAACAGGCAAAGATCAGAAACAGCGAAAACAGGCAAGACAAAACAAGGAAAACATGGAGACTCGGAAAGGGGTACCGGCTAAACAATACTCAGCCGAGAATGGTGGTTAGAGTGGGTGTTATATAGTGATTGAGGTGATTAGAAACAGCTGTGTGCATTGAGTGCAATCAGTGCAGTGTGCAAATGATGATGGGAAATGTTGTCCGGGGTGCTATGCAACAGTTTGTGTTGTGCGAGAGTCAATGTAATGGAAAGGGTGACCTCTGGTGGTGAATAGACGGAAGTCCATGGACCGAATTCGTTGGTTATCTAGTGGGTTTTAAAAATGCAAGAGGATTGCTAAACAGGATTAGTATTGCAATCTTTAGTTGATGTGACCGTTCTTTTTAAATTCAGTAGACTGCTTTTTATTCATTAGATGAACTAAAGTTTTTAAGTTCTCAGTTGCTAGTTGAGTTACCTAAAGTCGACTGCGGTTTTGAGTTTGGTCAACTTTTTTTACAGTGAAAAAATGGTTGCAATTGTAAGATTTAAGTCATCATTAAGATAAATAAAGTTGCAATTGCGATCAATAAAGTCATATTGAGAGATATTAAGTCTAAATTACAAGAAATAATGTTACATTACCTTTGTATTTAACTTTTACTTTGCGGTGGAAACAGGCCTCTCTATGTCTTGAATAGGATTTAGCGAATTAGCCTTCTAGTTTGGCCTATAGATTGGCCACATGATTGAAGAGCTCTATTAAGAGGAGCTTACTCAGCTACATAAACAAATTTTGTTCATGAGTCTAAAAATGATTTAGAGTGTTTATTGTATATATTTGGAAAGGAGTTTCCCCTACATTTATTTCAGTGCTTCAGGAACACACACACACACCGGTGTAATTTATGAGCAGGCAGTTGTTTCTAGTCTGCTTCCGAGTTGGGTGCTGGCGATGGCAGTGAAGTGTATTAGATGTCCTGCCTTCTGCCCGAATCTAAACTCTGCTTTCAGTACGGCAAGTCAGAGAGGCCAAACTATGCTGGCACACAATAGTACTGACATAATAAATGATCATCAAACAGCATTATGACATATCCCATCACAGGACCACCATAAGCCACCTATTATGTGATAGAATAAACTCGTATAGCCTAAAGACAGTGTATAAATCACATCACAGAGATTTTACAGATCCACTGAGCGATGTTTTAGATTGTTATCACTTTTTATCCCTCTAAACCATTTTCCACATGTGTGTATGTGTGTTTTGGGTGGTGCGACTGTTTGCTGCTCACCATGTTTGTTAGAGTCTATGTGTCAATAGGTATTTTTAGCTTGGGCTCTCACTGCATTGCAATGGCACTCATTCCCAAAATCCCAGCAACCCCCCACTCCACTCACTCTCACTGTGAAGCCAGATAGAGCAGGAACGGACAAGAAGAGAGCGTTGTGTCGTCACACAGACAGTCAATGCAGAATTAGACCCTCCCTGCTGTGTTTCCATGGAGACAGTTTGAAATAACCCCCTATGATGGGCTGTTATAAAGGCCGACCCACCTGATCGCCACACCCTGACTCAACCGTTATTACCATTGTTAACCACTCAGTGCAGAGACAGAAAATAACAGTAATTTGGGGAGAATCAAATTCTGTCTGATGTGGGAGGGAGAAAGGGAGGGAAAGAGACAGATTGAAAGAGAGAACCCATAATTAGGAAACACAATGAGCGTCTAACAAAGGAGCTAATGAATTAGGCCACAGACTTCCACAAATAAATGACAAACATGTTTATTCACAGACGGAAAGGAATGAGAGGTGGTGGAGGAGAGAGAGAGGAAGTCGAGTGAAACTTGTGCTGTACTGAAGTCACAGCATGAACTCCAGCAACATTGCTAAAGGAGACACCCAAATACCAGATCTCTCTCCCTCTTCAGGCTCTCTTCACTTTTCTCTCTTCATGTTAAAAGAATCAGAGTCCCTGAAGTGTCCTGTAGAGATCTGGGAATGATGAGCAGACTGATTGAAGAGTCTGTGGGTGGGGCTTTAAAGGGATAGCTGACCCAAAAATGAAAATTCTATCATCATTTATTCACCCTTCTGTGGAACATGAAACAAGGTTTTATGACAAATTTACTAGTTGCTCTTTTTCAGTAAATTACAATAAATGGGTACTAGAAGCATCATAAAAGAATCATACAAGTGGCCCAAATGACCCATTTAGTATATTCCAGGATGTCTGACATAGGGTGACAACTTTGGATGAAAAACAGACAGCAGCATTATTTTAGTAACTATAATATTTATTATTAATAGTTGAATTATCTTTTTATTTTATATTTTCATTTTTATTTTACTTTAAGTAACTCAACATTTTTTTTTTGTGATATCCTTATGTGGCTAAATTAATTCATTTTTTTTTATTTCAGTTTTAGTAATTTTTTTGACTTATTTCAGTTAGTTGCCTAAGTAACATTTCTAATTTTGTTAAAGTTTCTAAGTTTAAAATGGATTTTATTTCAATTACCAATAATTATTTTAATAGTTGCAAACTGAATCAAAGATTCATTGAAAATATCTCACTCAAAAGAATAATTTAATCATGAATAATTTTCATGAATGCAACATTGAGAGATAGGACAGATTTCAAGATTTTCGTCCGTTTGTGGCGTTTATTTGTGATTGATTTATCTCCTTCCCTAATACAATTTCTCATTTTTATTTTTATTTTATTGTATTATATTTTTCTCTTATGAAATCATACAGCACTTTGGTACACCTGTGTTATTAAATGGATAGTTTACCCAAAAATGAAATTCTGTCATTAATTACTCACCCTCGTGTTGTTCGAAGCCCGTAAGACCTTCGTTCATCTTTGGAGCACAATTTAAGATATTTTGGATGAAATCTGAGGGCTCTCTGACCCTCCCATTGACAGCAAGGTAACTACCACGTTCAAGGTCCAGAAAAGTACCAAGATGATCGACAAAGTAGTCTGTGTGACATCAGTGGTTCAACTGTAAAGTTACGAAGCTACGAGAATACTTTTTTGTGCAAAGAAAACAAAAAAAAAGTATTTATTCAACAATTTCTTCTCTTCCATGTCAGTCTTTGACGCGCGTTCACGACAGTATCATGCGTGTGGCGGCGCTAACCCAGATCAGGTGTAATGACGTCATCACGCCGGATCTGGGTCAGCGGCGGCGCCGCCACATGCTCGCGTCATGATACTGTCGTGAACGTGCGTCCAAAGTGACGCAGTATACTCTTAAAAATAAAGGTGCTTAAAAAGGTTCTTTAAGCGATGCCATAGAATAACCATTTTTGGGTCCACAAATAACCATTCAGTCCAAGGTTCTTTAAAGAACCATCTCTTTCTTAATTTTTTTGTAATCTGAAGAACGTTCTTTCGCCACGAAGAACCTTTTGTGAAACAGAAAGGTTCTTCAGATGTTAAAGCTTCTTTATGGAACCATTTAGACAAAAAGGTTCTTCAATGACATCGTGAAGCACCTTTATTTTTAAGAGTTTCGAGACGAAAATGTGGAATAAAGTCGTTTTCTTTGTGCTAAAAGGTTAACATAAATTGTGTTCCGAAGGTTCTTACGTGTTTGGAACAACACGAGGGTGAGTAATTAATGACAGAATTTTCATTTTTGGGTGAACTAACCCTTTAAGATGCTTTATAAATACATTTTGGTTTGATTTCACTTGATCTAAAAATACTTACATTTTTATCTGTTCCTCAAATATCTTATGTATTGAAAACTTGAGACTTTTATGGTGACTTTGCATCCTTTTTTGAAAGTTCATCTTTAATGTATGGAACTACATGACACAGAGAGACCAGGACATTCTTCCAAATTTCTTCTTTTATGTTCATACAGGTTTGGTAAATGACTTAAGGGTGAGTAAACAATGACATCATTTTAATTTTGGGGTGAACTTTCTGCAAATCCTGAGTCTTGGAGTATATAATGTAAGCGGTCAACCAGAGCAAAAACATCTAACCACGACACAAAAACACAGACAGACACAAACACAATTACCGTCTGCTAAAGAACACCTGCGGTCACACTAACCCATCTGTTTTAATCTTTCAAGGAGATTTTCCTTAGAATGAGAAAACACACAAAACAGAAAAGAAAATGTAGAAAAATCTAAATTAAGACACAACAGAAATATTTATGAATGAATTAATATTCAGGCCCACAAAAAAAAGATATATAGACACTTAATGGGGGTAAACGTGATAAATGCCTACGCGAATATATCTTAGAAAACTACACAACATAGAAAAGACCAACAGGCTCAACAAATAATAAGTGGGATTACTGTTCAGGAAATGACTATGTGTCTGGGAATAACCTGTTTGAACTCATCACACTGAAGCTAAGCCTCTTTTCCAGCAGTTGTGCTTCTCTACTCTCCGTTCCTGACCAAAAGGATGGTAATGCAGAAGCCGGTCAGCGTGATTTGACAGACTTTAGATCCATGAAAGCATTGAAGCAGACTCAAACAGAACATCCTCCAGCTATGTGAGGTGACTGATATCAGTGATGAAGCAGCAGAGGTTGTGCCTGGTGCATTTTTACTTCCAAAAAAAGAGATCAGAGAACTGACACCCTTCTGACCCCCACCCAGACACCCACCCGCGGCTGCAACCTGACCCTGTGACCTCTGACACCTTTTGGAAAAGCTTCAAGGGAGTAACCTAAAATGGTCAGTATCTTCAAATGTGCAAACTAATATGTTTAAGACAGAATAGGTCAATGCTACCATAATCAATGCAAAATAAAAAGCCTAAAGAAACTCAATGCCATTGTTAATGACACACACTAAAAGATGGTTCACGCAGGATATGTTCTTGGGTCAATTTGCTTTGTTTTTTTAATTGTTGGTCTGGGTAAACAAGCTCTAGATGGAAGTCTTTGACCTTTGCAATGCACCTCACTGTTGTTTATATACAGTGGGTACGGAAAGTATTCAGACACCCTTAAATTTTCACTCTTTGTTATATTGCAGCCATTTGCTAAAATCCTTTAAGTAAATTTTTTTCCTCTTAAGGTACACACGCCCCCATATGGGACAGAAAACACGAATTGTGGACATCTTTGCAATTATTAAAACAGAAAACCTGAAATATCCACATGGTCCTAAGTAATTCAGAAAACCCCTGCTGTGACAACTCATATATTGTCAGTCATTTCTTCTTATCATCCTTGAGATGGTTCTACACCTTCATTTGAGTCCAGCTGTGTTTGATTATACTGATTGGACTTGATTAGGAAAGCCACACACCTGTCTATATAAGACCTTACAGCTCACAGTGCATGTCAGAGCAAATGATAATCATGAGGTCAAAGGAACTGCCTGTAGAGCTCAGAGACAGAATTGTGGCAATGCACAGATCTGGCCAAGGTTACAAAAAATTTTTTGCTGCACTTAAGGTTCCTAAGAGCACAGTTGCCTCCATAATCCTTAAATGGAAGACTTTTTGGGACGACCAGAACCCTTCCTAGAACTGGCCGTCCGGCCGAAATGAGCTATCGGGGGAGAAGAGCCTTGGTGATAGAGGTAAAGAAGAACCCAAAGATCACTGTGGCTGAGCTCCAGAGATGCAGTTGGGAGATGGGAGTAAGTTGTAGAAAGTCAACCATCACTGTAGCCCTCCACCAGTTGGGGCTTTATGTCAGAGTGGCCCGAGCTAAGCCTCTCCTCAGTGCAAGACACATTAAAGCCCGCATGGAGTTTGCTAAAAACACCTGAAGGACTCCAAGATGGTGATAAATAAGATTCTCTGGTCTTATGAGACCAAGATAGAACTTTTTGGCTTTTTGTGTGGAGAAAACCAGGCACTGCTCTTCACCTTTCCAATACAGTCCCAACAGTGAAGCATATTGGTGGCAGCATCATGCTGTGGGGGTGTTTTTCAGCTGCAGGACAGGACGACTGGTTGCAATCGAGGGAAAGATGAATGCGGCCAAGTACAAGGGATATCCTGGACGAAAACCTTCTCCAGAGTGCTCATTACCTCAGACTGGGCCGAAGGTTTACCTTCCAACTAGACAATGACCCTAAGCACACAGCTATAATAACGAAGGAGTGGCTTCACAACATTTCTGTGACTGTTCTTGAATGGCCCAGTCAGAGCTCTGACTTAAACCCAATTGAGTATCTCTGGATAGACCTAAAAATGGCTGTCCACCAACGTTTACCATCCAACCTGACAGAAATGGAGAGGATCTGCAAGGAGCAATGGCAGAAGATCCCCAAATCCAGGTGTGAAAAACTTATTAATCTTTCCCAAAAAGACTCTTGGCTGTATTAGATCAAAAGGGTGCTTTTACTATATACTGAGCAAAGGGTCTGAATACTTTAGGACCATGTGATATTTCAGTTTTTCCTTTTTTAATAAATCTGCAAAAATGTCAACAATTCTGTGTTTTCTGTCAGTATGGGGTGCTGTGTTTACATTAATGATGAAAAAAAATTAACTTAAATTATTTTAGCAAATGGCTGCAATAAACAAAGAGTGAAAAAATTTGAGGGGGTCTGAACACTTTCCGTACCCACTGTATAATTGTTTATTTATAATATTTTTTTAAAATTCTTGCTTTCACTCCTTTTTGAGTGGTTATTTTTTTAAAGGGGTCGTATGATGCGATTTCAAGTTGTCCTTTCTCTTTGGATTGTTACAAGCTGATTGTGCATAGATAAGATAGATCCCTGAAGTTGCAAAGACTAAAGTCGCAAAACCAAAGAGATATTCTTATCAAAGTTAAGACTCTGCCACGCCCCCCTAAAACGCTCGTTCTAACACGCCCCACATATCTACCTCCTATGTGGAAATATTTGTATAATGCCGCCCAAATGTGCACGCAAGAAAGAAGGCTTGGTTTCAGTAACCGCAGTTAGTGTTTGAAGCAGCCATGTCAGTGATACCTGTGTTTTCTATTCAAAGCAAAAGCCTTTATTTGGCCTTCCAAGTAGATGCATTTATAATCTTTAATTATTACAACAGAAGCGCATGCATTTTATTGGATGACCGTTGTGTGAACCTAGGAGAAGGAAGGTAATTCTGACATTTGCATGACCAATCTGGCGCTTCTGACTCACGCTTACCTGTTTGTTCATTAGTTTGCGCTCGTGTTGTGTGTGTGCGCGAAGCTGCTAAAGAGAGAGAGATCGAGAGCGAAAGAGAGAGAGTGAGATAGAGAGAGCGAGAGAGTGAGAGAGAGAGAGAGAGAGAGGGTGACATCACAAACACATACCAGCTTCATCACTGTTTCTGTCACGCGACTCTGTTCCCCTTTCGGGCTCGGTCTATACATTTATTTTGAAAGATGAAGCTCAATATTATGGTAAGGGGCGTTACATTTCCAACAAGTGCTTGCGGTGTTTGGCCAATCACTTGCCAACTGGGTCAGCTGGCCAATCAGGGCAGACTGCGTTTGTCAAAGGAGGGGGCTTTGTTGAAAATGTGTTTGAGAGATGCGGGGCATAGAGGACCTACAATAATAACAGTATTTGAAAAATAATGTGTTTTTGTAACATTAAAGCATGTCAACATATTCATATTCAACATATTCATACAAAATAATGATCTTTAAAAAAGCACCATATGACCCCTTTAATAAATTTAAATCTTTTTATTGAACAATATTTCAGATGAAAATGTTTCGGGAACATAGACCCCCCCTCTTTTAGCAATTTTTAAATAATGACTTTCGATTTTTTTTAATAAACTAATTATAATATATATTTTTGAATATAATTTATTATTATTATTATTATTATTATTATTATTCATTTTTAAATATTTAAATTAATATAATCGTGTTTATTTGTAAACTAAATACATAAAATAATTATATGCTCATACTTTAATTAGTGGCGTCCAACAATTAATCGTGATTAATCGCCTCAAATAAAAGTTTTTGTTTACCTATATATGAGTGGTGCACTGTGTTTATTTCATTATTTATATATAAATACACTACATAAAGCATATATTTTGAAAATATATTATATTTAATACATTTTCTTATTATATTTTATATATATATTATAGGAATATTTAATATATAACACCATATTTTTCTTAGATATATAAATGGTTTGTATTTATATAACAGAATAAATATAGCACAGTACACACGCACATATTATGTAACAAAACTTTGTATTTTGGCTGCAATAACCGTGTTAACTTTGACAACACTAATATTTCATAAATAACATTATTAGATTGATAAGATTAGCATACATTTAATACATTCAAAGGTAAGTACTTTGAGTCATTATGATTAAAATAAGTACTTATATTTTTAAGTAAGAAGTTATATTTCATCAGGGTATGTATACTTTAAACACAGGATCTATGTAGTTCATCCTTCATCCAACTTTTAAAAACACGTCGGACTTGCAAACAATGTCTAATATTTCATCAGTAATGTGATGTGATTATAGCATAACACCAGGAGGAATCTCCCTGTCACTGTCATTGTCTTTCGACATCATACACACATGCAAACAGGACAAAGTCAAAAGTCTTACATTCCTTTGAGCCTCAGACACCAAATGTGGCTGATCTCATTTCACAAAACACACACACCCTCTATACTGCCTCCCTGAATCATCCCTGTCTTTTTGCACTCTTATGACACTTTAGAGAAGCTCTCTAACCTCTGGGCCCCTGAGACAACCAGCCATTTTGAAAGAGGACACCGGAGAGGACAGAACAGAGAGTGTCCTGCCATTCTTCAAGTGCGTGTGTGTGTGAAGGTGGGGAAGGAAATATGTGTGTGACATTGGTAACTGAGGTAGTGGGAGGGATCCATAGCGAGTAAGGGGGAGAGATGGATAGATTATGTGCTTTAGTAAGGGAATGAGCAGAATGCCAGTTTGTGTCGCTTCCCTGCATTCTGCAGGCCTGACATTGTGAGTGATCAGGCCGCTCTGCCCCTCAACAGCTGTGTGTGTTGATGGGGAGGGGTGCATACATGTGGACTCATGGGTGTACATATGATCTGCGCTTCCTCACTTTAATCAGCATTTAATTACATAAATCGTATAGATGACATTGATGAAAGTGAACTATTAAAATGTGGAATGCTTTATGTATGCAAACTATTATGTTGGTATTCAAAGCCATGTGCATCTCTCTCTCTCTCTCAGCTGTGACCTTGCACATTTATGCAACTTGGAAGCTTTTTAAAGTAATTTCTAGCATTTAATTCCACTATTCGACCATTACCTGCATTTGTACCTTTCTGCAGGAAACATCCTGTTTTGTCTGTCCATGTGTCTAGAACAAATGCAAATTATTTATTGTAAGTTGGATGATGTACATTGTGTTATACATAAGTTTGTGCAGCAAAGCCATTGTAAGTATCTGATGCAATGATACAATTATAAGTATTCGGATAGAAGCATATATTAAACCAGAAGTGTGACAAAACTACACTGAAACTTTTAATTCTACACTGAATTAAAGTTTCCATTATAGTAAACAATATTGTATGATTCATACATTTGTCTGTATGTGCATACAATTATATAAAATAATATATTTTATTAAAATCTTTATTACAACACAAATTAAGGTAAAAAATAAAATAAAAAAGTCAGAAGACTTTCTATTATTCATAAGAAAGAATTTCTATTATTCAGAGGATGTTGTTTATTATTTTCTATTATTCAGAGGATGTTATTTGTGATACATTATGAATTTCTAAATGCTTTAGGCCTTAAACCTGTGTTTCATACTTCAGCTCTACTTTCAAATAGTCTTTTAATTTAATTCATTATTCACATTTTGTGAAACTGTTATTGTTCGCTGCATTATTCTACATGCATCACATATCCTCAGTTTTTCATTTCATTAAAATGTATTCAAATGTTATGCATTACTCGCTTCTCAGGGGGTAAAACTCTTTAACTATCAGGCACTTTCAAGTGCGTCTCGCTTCCCTGTCTTTCTCTTTTTCACTCTAACCAGCTTCACTTTTCACTCAGATTAGATTTACCTCCTTTTCCTTTCAGCCACACTTCTCTCTTCCCTCTCCATCCTTCACAGTGAATTCCACACAGGATCAGGCCTGCTTTTCATGCTTAGCTGAATCAAAGAGAGAGAGAGAGAGAGAGAGAGGGAGAGACCAAGAATGGAAATTTAGCTGTGGAAGAGATCTGTTGAAAAAGAGTCTTTCAGCAAGCGTAACACAGAGGACCTTATCTTCAGGAAGAGAACGAATGAGAGAGGGAGACAAAGCCAGTGTAAGTAGTGGAAACCAAAGAAACAATGTGCAAAGGTCATTGCAACATTACAGAGGGATCACAGATTGCCAGAGCAACACATAAAACTAAGGTAGCAGGGGTGAGGTAAAAAAAGGGAGGGAGTGAAAAACAGAAAGAGGGAAGTGGGAAGAAAGGAGAAGGAGTGGAAGAAGTAATCAGGTTATATCACAAGTTAAGCCTTTGGAGGAGGCATTCAATTTTCTAACACAGTCGAAAAGTTATAGTTCCTGTCTCTTCTTGTGGCACCCTGGTAAACTGAGCTCTGTTCAAGGACGTACCCTCAGCTTTATTGCACTGTGGTGAAATGCCCTTCACAGTATTGATTTTCATTATAAAACCTGAAGATTAGTTGAATCACTTGGTACATAAAATTCAACATTGAAATGTCTCCCAACTTTTTTAACTACAGAAGTGCAGCCACTGAACCAGTCAGTAATTTAAAGTCATGATGTAATGGAAACAGTGACAGATCATTTATTCGTATAGTGGTAATTTATATCCAAGTAAAATGGATCATCAAAAAAGAAAAAATGTAGGGCGGGGACTTGGTTCTATCCATCTATTGTTGATTGGATACAGCTTGGCTTGAGCTTGCGGTCAATTGTAAGAAATGGACGGAGTTTAAGCAGACTAAATGATTGGAAAAGTCTGTCATATGTCACCACAGAAAAGTCTTCCAATTTCAATGAAGACTGACATTTTGGTTAAAAATGACAAAAAAGGGTAGAATATAACAAAATAAATAAAAATAGAACATATACATGCATGAAGTGTTAAAAATAAAACCATTAAGATGCATTTAGAAAAGAGGAGAGAATTTCCATTTCATGCAGACTTTAAAGTTGCAATGAAACCAAAGTTGCATCAGATCTCTTTTTTTGTATTGTGATGTACATCCAGTTTAATGGACTAAATGATTGTAGAAGCTCTCTGTAAGTCACCAGAGAGACCGGTCATTTTCACTGAAAGGTCCAGTTGGCATTTTGATTAAACATAGGTGAAAACATTTTTTAAAAATGAACATGCATTAATAAAATACATTTAACATGCATTTAGAAACTAGATAGTTGTTAAAAAAATGTCATGGTGACTTTACTAAGCAAAGTATGAGGAAAGAATAAAACAAGCAGGGGATTTGGGTCAGAATCTTTAACCATTAAAAGTGTGTGAGTTAAAGTTAAATCATATTCAAAGTCAAACCAGGTCATGCACAATTGTTCATTCAGCGTGATGAGGACAAAAGAACAAGCTGCTTTCAAAACAAAGTTTGAACTGGAACTCCTTCAATTCTTCTCTTTTTTTCTCTTTAAACACATTCTCTCCTTAAACACACCTTTGTTACAGTTTCAAACCTGATGTATAAACGATATCTCCCTCTGTTTTTCTCAAATATGCTTCACTTCTCTGTGCAAATTCTTTCCGTGCCATAAAAAGCAATACCTTCACACATGCTCATGCTCATACACAGTGCCTGCGGTCGATAGGCTTTGAGAAACAATATTGACTTGCTAGGTAGGCTGCTGTTTCTCTCAGTCCACTATTTTCCTCAGTGTTACTGAATGACTGCCAACAAGTTTCCAATTCCCATCTCCTTCCAGTGAATGGGCAAGTAGCAACACATAGCTGTGGAATAGCTTTTTCACTCACCCACCCTTCTCTACCTGTCTTATTTACCTTTAAATATCGCTTTTCACTGACATTAAAGCCCCACACCCGCTCAATCTCCTTTATTTGTAGATCTGCAGAATCTAGCATAGCGTTTGAACTTTTTAATCTAACGAGGTTTCTTTTACCTTTCCTCCTTATTGCCTCTGAGCTCAGGTTTTCGTCTGTTAACACTATCTTTACTGTCTTGCCTCAGGACATAATGGTATACTGCTGTAGTTTTACTCTGTAATAATGCCATCTTTTAACACTACAAAGGCTAGTTTCTTGACGCTAACATCAAACTTTGTGGGAAAAAGCCAACAATGATTAGTTATTATTAGTTAGTTATTAGAAATGTAGCGAGTACAAGATTTACCGTGGACACCAGAAAGGGTTAACAAGGTAAATCCTGTTGTTTCCTTAACAGCAATATTAAATTTCATATTCCCCAAATCTCGCCGTTCCTGTAACACTTTTTTTATAGTCTCTCAGAGGTAAGCGCTGAGTATCATTTACAGCGGCGCTGCCAGGTCACGGGTTCCTTGCTTTACTCGCTCCGGATTGGTCAATTGCCTCATGAAATATTCAAAGAAGCACCTGATTGAGGGCTGCCATTGGACACAGCTAGTGCAGTTATGTAAATGAGCACCTGGTCGTGTTTGCAAGCCCTGAGGGGAAGAGGAAGAGGTCTAAAAGCTAAGCGCTTATGAGCGCGCGGAGAGAGAAGCGCTGATTGAGAAATAAATAAGGACGCTAGTATCATTTGCGCTCATAGAGGCGTCGGCTCTTACAGAATATTCCTTCTTACAAATCTTTTCGAGCGTGAGACGTACAGCTTGCCTCCTTTCAGAAACTTTCTGCTTTTGCTTTCTTGACTCGGTTTATTTATTGGTGCTTTTGTGGCTTTAAGCACAAAGTCATAAGACTGTGCCAGACTATATTTATCTAGTATATAAACAACCTGCCAAAGTGAACAACTCGGATTAAAAAGAAGATCAGGCGACACATTTGGAGACGTTTTCGCGTTCTGACAGACTTCTAGGTAAGTCATAAGAAAATAAATGAAAAAGACATATACCGTTAAGTGTAATTTAGTTTGTTTATGGTCAGCAAACTGTCAGACGTTACTTTTTACTATGTCGTTTTTAGTAAATGCACTGTAGATAACAGATATTCGGATTGTGTTGTTTCGACCGCCGCGTGGAAACACGTTTGGCTTTCCATTAAACTCTAACGTTAGCTGTCTTAGACTGTGCTCAAATGTGTTAAGTCGTCGCGCGAGTAACCTTAACCGTCTCTGTCTCGTGCATGGCGACCAAGAGTCTCGGAGTGTGTGTATGTGAGGAGTTTGGACGTCTGCCACGGTAACGTTACCGGGAATGAGCTCGGTCTGGTGCGGAGTCCTGCTGTTTGTTTGTGAAGTTGTTATTCACACCCGCTCGGCGAATTTAAATGGTTCCTAGTTATGGTTATGATACCTGGAACCAGGGTTTAATGGGAACATTTATTAGAACAAATACTGTGAAATGGCTTGAAAACTGCTGTGGGTCATTCTGGTGGTATATTTACCCACCTGTGGCCCCGGCATTACGCGGCAGTATTTATGGGCTACAGCAATCTTGCTTTAAACTGTGATTGCAGAGCAGTCTCAAAAACACGCTAGACTGACGAGTCATGGTGTTAAACCAGTAAGATTTATGCAAACTACTTATCAGACTTTATATGCACTAATTTACGATTACTCTTGGTGTTTGAACTTATTTACAGCTTGTAAATGATGGTTTACCACATTAACCGATTTAATCACAATTGTTGAGCACATGTGTTTTTACTTCTTGGATAGAGAGATTAAATAAACAATGTATCTTTTTTTTTAATCAGATATTATCTTTCAGAGGAACTAATTGAATTAAAACCGCTCAAGTGACGTGACCGTTGTCACTAAATGAAACTAATAAAGTCTTGCACTTATATAGTTTACAGCTCCATGTGAATTCATCAACTCAAACCTTTCCAAGTGAAAGGAACATGTTGGTCCCAGATGTTACTAGTAGGATTAAATGCGTAAAATAGTAGTGGTTTTGTTTAAGTCCAAAATCATGGCGATTTGTATTTTGCATTTGGGCAAATTTGTGGCTAAATCGAATTTGTACCAATTCATTTATATGCTATGTATAACACCCCACTGACTGTTAGGTTAGGGGTGGACCTCCATGTTTACCTTTTTCTAAAAAAAATTATGTTTCCAGACTAATCACAAATCATACAAATGTGTCTGAAATTCCACCTCGTAAAGTAAAGTTTTGTCATGAGATCTAGTTGGGTTGTTGTGGCCCTTCTGTGGCAGAGGTGACCTCAGACCACCGCAAAAGACCCTGTGGATGGATCAGTGTCAAGAGAGCAACTTTAACCTGCTTTCAAAGCACCTAAATTACCAACCATACAAAAAATTGACACATAAGAGAACTTTTGCATTAAAAAGGAGAGTTAATTTTCTGAAAAAGCAGAGAAGGAACATTACCATGATAACCATAGTAATAGAGCTATGGGATTTCATTCAGACGATGTCAGATCATTTCCATCTAATTTTCAGTCTAGTAAAAATATTATAAAGATAGTATTTTATGGGGTTTATGGGTATTTCAGCAGAGGTTTTGTGTTTTCTGAACAGGCAAAAGAAAATGCAGTGTATGCGCAAAAGCAATGAAGAGATGCTAATGAATGCACCATGAAGCTGAAAATTCACCCTCCCCCCTTTTCTGTCTTCTTTTTCTCCTCTCTCTCTCTGTTTAAAATGGGTTTCAGGGGCTTGTGAATAAAGACACAATGAAAAGTGCACTGAATTGTGCTGTGTCACCAAGGGAGGGGACCAAATGCAAAGAGGGGTACAGAGGAATGTCTGCGTGTGTGTGTGTGTGGGCGTGTGCGTGCGCGTGTGTGTGTGTGTGTGTGTCGTGTTGTGTGGCAAACCACACTCCGCAAACATCTCTGAGGAGGTCGATAGCATTGATCTGGGCACTGAGGGTTTTATAATGAGTTTTGTTTGTCGAGAAATCGCCCAAGAACTCTCCGCTGGGTCATTATCCCAGGGAGGTTTGGCTTGACTTGAATACAAAGAACTATAAATTGCTTTTCACCTCATTCTTGATATGAGTGTCTTTGTGTGTGTGTTTAAGCTCACAATGAATTGTTTTTCTTGCATCTCTTAAACCGTTTTGTCTCCACACTCATATGTGTGTATACAGCCAGGTTATATCTGACTAGCGTGTGGTGGGTAATGATAGAGGGATTGAAAGAGACACGGATGCCATAGAGAGTGGAAATGTCCTCTCAGTTGGAACTAACCTCAGACGGTCTTATTTCATCTATTAAATTGTCTTTTGACACACCCTATATTTCTCTCTCTCTCTCGCGCTCTCATTTTTTCTCTTCAGTCCACATACTTTCGATACTGTAATTTATCCTCCTGAGTAATCTGTTTTACTTCTTATCACATTCTGTTCACCTTCTGTCTTCCATCACTGTTTGTCTCCATGCTGTCCCATCTTGATGTTGAGGTAGCTGTAAATCATTTATCCATCCATCCATCTCTTCATCTATCAGTTACACATCTCTGTCTCTATCTTCAGTCTCCTTTGTCAGCTCCTTTAGTGCTGTAGGTGTTTGTGTGTACATACACATTTATTAAGGTCATAGAGGTCAATATATAAATAGTTTTTATTTAGAAGTTATATATTATTCAAAAATGCATCAAATATGCAATTCATACATACATATTCTGGCTTAGATACAGCTTCTATGAGGAGCAATTTTCCCCTCAGAATTGCACTTCATTTTGACATTTGTTTTGGTTTGTTGGACCAAGTTAAAAATGTCAGGTTAATACAGCATGCCTGGCATCATAATGAAGAAAAAAGCCTCATTAAATGGATGAAATTCTCGAAAAGAAACCCTGAAGTAGTTTACCATGCTTTCCACCCAGTTCCTCATTTCTGCCACACAAGAAAAAAACACGATTTGGTAAATCATAATTATGACAAAAAAAAGTCGTAATTGTGACAAAGTTAAAAAAAGAGAGATAGTGATGAAATTATGACACAAAAGTCACAATTATGGCAATTTCAAACATGACTATTTAGCTCATAAAATGTCAAAATTGTCATAATTATGACTTTTACTATAAATAACAAATGAGAATCATGAGGTCAAAGGAACTGCCTGAAGAGCTCAGAGACAGAATTGTGGCAAGGCACAGATCTGGCCAAGGTTACAAAAAATTTTCTGCTGCACTTAAGGTTCCTAAGCGCACAGTGGCCTCCATAATCCTTAAATGGAAGACGTTTTTGACGACCAGAACCCTTCCTAGAGCTGTTCGTCCGGCCAAACTGAGCTATCGGGAAGAGCCTTGTTGAGAGAGGTAAAGAAGAACCCAAAGATCACTGTGGCTGAGCTCCAGAGATGCAGTCGGGAGATGGGAGAAAGTTGTAGAAAGTCAACCATCACTGCAGCCCTCCACCAGTTGGGGCTTTATGGCAGAGTGGCCCGACGGAAGCCTCTCCTCAGTGCAAGACACATGAAAGCCCGCATGGAGTTTGCTAAAAAACACCTGAAGGACTCCAAGATGGTGAGAAATAATAAGATTCTCTGGTCTGATGAGACAAGATAGAACTTTTTGGCCTTAATTGTTAAGTGGTATGTGTGGAGAAAACCAGGAACTGCTCATCACCTGTCCAATCAGTCCCAACAGTGAAGCATGGTGGTTGGCAGCATCATGCTGTGGGGGTGTTTTTCAGCTGCAGTGAGAGGACGACTGTTGCAATCGAGGGAAAGATGAATTCAAAGTACAGGGATATCCTGGACGAAAAAACCTTCTCCAGAGTGCTCAGGAACTCAGACTGGGCCGAAGGATTACCTTCCAACAAGACAATAACCCTAAGCACACACCTAAAATAACGAAGGAGTTGCTTCACAAAAACTCTGTGACTGTTCTTGAATGGCCAAACCAGAGCCCTGACTTAAACCCAATTAAGCATCTCTGGAGAGACCTAAATGCTGTCAACCAACATTTACCACCAACATGACAGCAGAACTGGAGGGATTGCAAGGAGGCCTGCAGAGGTCCCAAATCCGGTGTGAAAAACTTGTTGCATATTTTTCCCAAAAAGACTCAGGGCTGATCGCTCAAACGGGTGCTTCTAATAAAAGCGCAACGGGTCTAAACTACTTAGGACCATGTGATATTTCTAGTTTTTTTTTTATAAATCTGCAAAAATGTCAACAAATTCTGTGTTTTTCTGTCAATATGGGGTGCTGTGTGGTACATTGAGGAAAAAAAAATAACTTAAATGAATTTAGCAAATGGCTGCAAAATAACAAATAGTGAAAAATTTAAGGGGGTCTGAATCTCGTTCGAGACCACTGTATTATCATATTATGGTCTACCACTGGACGACGGTGTGGCCACGACCGATCACACTCCCCTGACGTGCGAAAACTGCTTTGCTGCACCCTCATTAGAGTTTATTGACACAAATTCAAATGATTTTCAGCGGTCGCTTTATCGCGTCCAGTGTACTAGACAGACTTCACGGTCGCGTTGCCGAGTCCAATGTAGTAGACAGACTTTAGCTGGTGCTCGCCTATCGAGAAGAAACAAAGCAACCTCGGCGTCTGATCACAGGCCTTCCGCTCCTTGAGTCCTCTCCAGTGCTGGAAAGCTGATCCGATATTTACACCGGTCCTACTTCTTGCCTTATTGACCTTAATAGGGTTAGTTCACCCAAAAATGAGAATTAGCTTGTGTTTTACTTACCCTCAAGGCATCCTATGTGTATATGACTTTTTTCTTTCAGACGAATCCAGTCGGAGTTATATTAAAAATCGTCTTTGATCTTTCAATCCGTTTAATGCCACTCAGCGGGTGTCGTGCAGTTGAATCGTGCGCCAGACGACCTCCGGGGGATGAATAAGGCCACTGTAGTGACATCCATGAGTTTTGGTACGAACAATATCATATTTCAAAGTAATAAAACACTATTTCTCTCACTTCCGTATCTCTCAAAGCGGCTCCGTTCGGCGGAAGCATATGAGGTATGCGCAGTGTGCCGCACCTCGAGATATGCCGTTACGTCTACGCCCTTTGATTTCGTTGTTTATCCCTTAGGAGCATAGGACCCCAGCCAAAAGTTCCTTACTTAGCAAACGGAAAACCTGTCTTTATTTTGAAATACTCCACACATTTTTCTTGGGCCACCCCCGTCTTCGGTTTGGACTTCTAATGTGACCAGTTTTGCGTTTGTTCTCCTATGCATTCGCCACTAATCGGCACACGCTTGTGCGTTTTACGTCATCCGCCGGGAACTGCTGCAGTGGAGACAGTCAGCGCGAATGGCAAGGCCAGAGAAAAGTGTTTATTACGGTGGAAATAGGAATATTTTCTTACGAAAACTCATGAATCGCTACAATGGGCCTTTAGTCATCCACCGGGGAGCTGTCGCGGCAGTTTGTTATGAATGCGCGAGCTTTATTTGACTACTTGTGGACTGTTCAACTGCAACACCCGCTGAGTGCCATTAAACAGACTGCATTCGTCTGAAAAAAGAAAGGCATACAATAGGATTGCTTCGAGTAAGTGGCTAAGTAAAACACAAGCTAATTTCATTTGGGTGAACGACTTTAAGGCTTCTTTTGTTCTGCAGAAGTTTTCCTCTTTTGTTTTTTTTATCAGCCATCTCTATCTTTCTGTCGTTCGCCTCGGCTAATGTCCGTCCTGTGCACTGAATGCTCTGTCCTCCACATCATGAGTAGACCCGCCCCTCACTGCTGATTGGCTACAAGTTTGTTTTGCTTCTCGGCCCGAATCAGTTTTCTAAAGCGTTTTTGAAAAATCGCTTACCCCACCTTTAAGCAAGGTCTTCAGACACACTAAGAACTTCCAGGCAAGTGTGTTAGACGTGGGTGGAGCTAAACTCTGCTGGGCATTGGCCACAGACAATTGGACAACCTTACTGTGTATGTTTTCCAGATTTGCTCCCGCTTACAAACACACATTGTTCATCTCCATTATTTCAACCTAAAGATTTAAAGGTACATTTTCAAGGTTGATACTGCTGTATTGATTTATCATGCTCTTCATTTTGTGCTGTTCATGTATTTTATGATTCACGCATAACCCATCTGTTAAAGCCTGGATCATTGAAGAAATCAATGTTCATAGATCCTTGGCCTATTTGTATGTTATGTTCTTAAAGACTTCATGAATCACTCTTACATAATGGTTCTGCTTTCGTTAATGAAAGACTGACTTGAGGGGGTAACCACAACGTGAAACATTACAGCCAGATCTGTGCATGGAACTGCAGGGAGAGCAACAAACAACAGTGTTATTCAGATTGTTTCTTACCAGAAGAAGTGCTACATAATCCAACACAAAGTGGGCAAGCTGGTTATATTATGTAGTTTGAACGGTGAGGAAACAACTCATTAGCATGTCCTCTAGGTATATTCGCAGGTGTATAAACCTAAATATAATACGAAAATGTGTTTGAACAGGTAGGACAGTTTTGATTTGTATAGAGCATGACTAACAAACATATATACATGCTTTTTTCACAACTGCTGCCAGGCTCATTTATTTCTCCGGTAATTACACATGGCTTCAAACAAACTTAGCTTTTGAAACTTGTTTGTGAAAACAGGAACGTTCAACATCAAAGCTGCAGCTTCGGTAAGTGTTTTTTGCCTGAATCCAGACTGCCAAACACTCTAGAGGAAAACCATGACAACTCTCACTTCTGCTTATTAAAACAGTTTTCAGCATTTTTGTACTTGTCTTCTTGAGTTTTTAGTAGACAATCAGACAGATATGGCACCTACACACTTCTGTTTGCGTTGACTTGAGACCTATTTTCTGCTTTTGTGATATGTGAATGCATCAAATCAGTCAAATCAAATCATCAACAGTCAACAGTCTTGTGCGATCTGATGCTAAGCTTCTGAAAGAGATTTTGCACTCAGGTTAGTGTTGTGTTGGGCATAAAACACTTCTTTGACCTGTTCTCTCCATTTTCTTTTTCTTTTCTTTTTCTAGGGCCTGAGCACCAATGGTGCGAGGACCCTCCTAGAATTGGTCTGTTTATTACTTTTGGCTTGTCTACTTTTTGAAAATGCCATCCTTTCTTGTCTTTTCACCCATTTTGAATGACTAATAACCTCAATCTAAAGACTGTACTCATCTTTTATTCTCTTTTTCATTGTACTTTAAAGTCCAAAGTCAAAGTGCTCTTAACTCAGTTGCACAAAAGAGCAGTATCACACTTCGCTCTTTGCTTTTACTCATTGTAGAAACTGCGTTTACTGTATGCCAATAGACTGTTTTGTTCATCTCCAAGTTCTTTTTACTGTGACCGAGCTACATTTACTATCATAAAGTGATGCAAACCTGAGGAAAATATTTAGGGCTGGTATTTCACAACACTAACCTGCATCATATTTACTAACCACCAACAATACAGTTTAACCAGTCTCTTTGTTGATAAGAAATATGCTGGAAGTAGTTTCAGCCCACTGAAAATATTTGGTCCAAGCACCAATAAAAGGAACTCTGGTTTCAGCCAAAATGGTTTTGGAGGGTTGACCGAAACCGTTAGTGATTCTCCTATGATGAGTTTTGATTTTGTCCGTTTTCTGCAGGTAAACATATCAGTAGTGTGGATGCACATCTCACCAATGGTTTGCCAGTTACCAACGGTTACTGTCATTTTTGCCTTGATGACATATCTCAAAGAAAGCTAAGAGAAGATAGTCATAGTTTTTTCCTGTTGATTGGATTATTCCAGGTCTGCACCACCCCTTTTATTTAAATCGAAAATCCATTCGGATCGATTGAGGTGATTACATGAAGGCCATCAATGCGATTACTAATGGATTGTTTGGTTGCATGTACTGTATAGTTACTGCCATTTATCTCACCTTTCTATGTAAATTATATTTGCGTATTTCAAATCATCTTTGGGAACGATACTTGAAACTTAATTAAAGGGGTCATATGATGCGATTTCAAGTTTTCCTTTCTCTTTGGAGTGTTACAAGCTGATTGGCATAGATAAATCCCTGGCATTTGCAAAGAACCTAGAGAGTCTCAAAACATAGAGTTATTCTTTATAAAAGTTAAGAGTTAACCACGTCTACCTAAAATGGCTCGTTCTAACACACCCCCACATATCTACCTCACTATGTGGAAATATTTGCATAATGCCACCCAAATGTGCATGCGAAGAAAGAAGGCGTGGTTTCAGTAACCGCAGTTAGGTGTTGAAGCAGCATGTCAGGGAGACAATGTGTGTTTCTAGCCGAAAGCAAAAGCACTTTATTCGGCCAACCGAAAGTAGATGCATTTAGGAATCTAAGATTACTTACAACAGAACAGCAAAGCATTTAACGGACGACCGTTTTCGTGAACCTAGGAGAGGAGTTTAATCTGACTTGCTATGACAGATCTGGCACTTCTGATCCAGCTACTGTTTTTGTGTTAGTTTAGTATTTGCGTATAGCCTGTTCAAACCTTCGGAGGGTTTTGCGCATCGGTGTTGTGTGGTGTGTTGTGATGTTTGTGTGTGAGACGATAGAGAGAAACAGCGTCAAGTCACAGCTAGAGGTCATTGTCTTAACCGCCGGCCTTGTGTACTGCTCAGTTACGGTGTCGTCACCGACCAGGCCGTTGCCCTTTTTGGCTTGAACTGATGGTAAAACTAAGACATTATTTACTGTCTTTACATTTATTTTGCAAGATGAAGCTCGCGATTATGGTAAAGAGCGTTACATTTCCGACGAGTGCTTGCGGTGTTCGGCCAATCACAATGCACTGGGTCAGCTGGCCAATCAGAGCAGACTGCGCTTGTTGGAAGGAGGGACTTTGTTGAAAACTAAGCGTTTGAGAGAGGCGGGGCATAGAGGACCTACAATAATGTACAGTATTTGAAAAATAATGTGTTTTTTGAACATTAAAGCATGTCAACATATTCTGTTACACCAAGTACACAAAATAATGATCTTTAAAAAAAGCATCATATGACCCCTTTATTGAAGATGAAATAATAAAGGCAGAGTTGCAGTGGTGGAGAGATGCTGCTGGAAAACTTGTCCCAGGAATGAGCTAAAGCTACTAGTATGAGTAGATGAACATGTTTCTCCCAAACTTTCATGTAAAAGAGGTCAGACTCAGTTCATAGAACATTTCAGACTTCATAAAATGTTAATGGAGCATGTTCTACCATTTCATGGAATATCTGACCTCACAGTTGACTTTTCTTGATAATTGGTAGGTCAACACAGATGGTTACTTACAAGAAAACACATTTCTTGTTTTATTAGCTCAAAGAAACTGAATAGGGTGAAGTTCTCTGCATATCAGTGCATGGGAAAGTGGATTTGGCATCTTGTTCAAATGGCCTGGGTGTATTGTGGGAACTGTCAGCTGTGAGTGTTTGATGGGGTGACGAGGTGAATCTGGCAAGTGCAGAAATGTACCTGGCGGGTCAAGGCCATATAATGTCTGCTGGGTGAGGTCTTCATGTAGATGAGGCTTTAAATAACAGCAGCTTTAATAATTTGGCCCATCCCGGATAATTCCAGGAAAACATTCTCCTCTCGTAAAGTGACTAAACCTTCCTGTCATTTTTGTTCTCTCTCATGCTAATTTCTCTCTTGCTTGCGCTTTCATTTGTCCTCTCTCTGACTCTTCCTGTTCATTGAGTTAGTAATTCTGATTTCCTCTTCCTGTCAGCCACAAATTCATAAGTTAACGGTCATCTTGGCAGGACTGCCGAAGGAACAGCTCATCCGTGCGACTGAGTCAGTGCGGGGACTGACGCACACTTGAGTCATGATTTAGCAAGAAAATGGTGTGTCCAAGTGTAAACACGACCCTTCATTCTTCAAAACACTGCTGCTGTCGGAGAGCCAACTTCAGAGGTGCTGTGTTTCAGAGATTGTGTGGTCGGCCTCTTTGAGTTAAAGAATCATAAGTCACTTGGGCACTGAGGAAATTCCATTTTATCTGATGTTTAAAGGGAAACATCAAAACAATAGAGCTGAGGATGCTGAGTCTCCTCAGTATGAGCATTACTCACTGATTCTTTCTCATGCCAGTGTGAGCACACATTGATTCAGTCATTCTCCACAGATTTGGATGGAGTGGTTGGAAAGTTTTCATCTGCCTGGCGGAGTCAGCAGACTCGCATATTCACAATCAACACTGTCATTTAAACGGTTTGGACACTGTTTTACTCAATCAGTGTTGTATAACAACACTACGACGTTGTTATGGTGAAGAAATGAAAGCAATGGTATACTCCGTATGATTTATCGAAAATTAAAAGGAGGATTTGTCAGAGACATGGCCTAGCAGTTAGCACTCAGGGCATGTTGAACTGTGGTCCACGTACAGGAGATCCAGGTTTGAATCCAAATTCCTTTCCTTCTTTCTCCCTGAAAATTTCCTTTCTTTTCTCTATTAACTTTGTCTGTTAAAAGTGGCAAATAACAAAAAAAAAATAGAAAATGGCAAAAATTATTTTTGTATAATTTGTATAAAATAGTTGACATTTGACAGGGAGAATTTTTTTTATTTTTTTTTATGAGATTTGTACAATGGCCTAGTAGTGCACAACAAAACAAAAACAAGCCACAACACAACAAAAAAAGCACAACACAATGGAAACAAGCCAAAACACAACAGAAACAAGCCATAACACAATGAAATTAGCACAACACATTAAGCATTAAGATCCAAAACTTTTTGAATTTGAAGATCAGGGTAAATTTAACGTATTTTGTCCTCTGGGAAACATGTAACTATCTTCTGAAGCCTCTGAAGGGCAGTACTAAATGAAAAAAAAAATATTTAGGCAAAATAAGAAAAATTTACACATCTTCATTCTGTTCAAAATCTCTAAATGCATTGTGTTTCCTTCTGGAGCATCAGTGAGCGTTTGAACCTCTGTAATAGTTGCATATGAGTCTCTCAGTTATCCTCAGTGTGAAAAGATGGATCTCAAAGTCATAAAGTCATTGTTGAAATGTTGTCAATCAACAAATATCTGTGGGGAAAATCAAAGAATTTGTGGGTCCTGAAGGATTTTTCTGAAGAACAGCAGGCAGTTGAACTGTTCAGGACAAACATGGGACTCATGAACAACTATCACTAAACAAAACAAAACAAAGAACCACAGCTTTGGACAATTCAAGTAAACACACAGTATTAAGAATCGAATTGTAAACTTTTGAACGGGGTCATTTTTATAAATTCAGCTATTATTTTTCTCTTGTGGACTATATGTAAACATCTTTTGTGAAATATCTTATTCGGGTCATTACTAAATAAACAATAACATGCATTTTGTTTGATCCCTCTTATTTGTGTAAAATAATTAACATTTTGCAGATTCTGAAAGGGGGATGTAGCCTAAACTTTTGACCTCAACTGTATAGGGCTATATTTACTAACCGCTTGTGTCAGTGCAAACAATATTTTGGCGTAAAGAAAAACTACTGTCAAGATTTACTAAAGAAACGCATTAAAAAAATGTGTGCTAAAAAAGGCGTGGGCACAGTAATTTTTTCGGCTGACCTTATTGCGTATGCATTTATAGGAGTTTCCCTTTCAGGCACAAAATTTATGGGACGAGAGTGTTTAAATGAATCACACAAGGTGATTTACTAAGGTTTGCACTGCAGTTGTCAATTTACTGGTATTTGTGCCATTATTTACTACCCAAAAAAAGGATGTTTTAACCCAGATGCTGATTTGCGCTGCACTTGGTAGATTGTGTTGGTTATTATGGAAATTATCCAGATGTGTCTGTGTTCTTTGATGTGCAGAACTTCCACTCACATCGGTGCTTTTATGGGATTGCGCTCTAATGCTAATTTGCCCTGTTTAGTAAATCTGCCCCTTAGTTATTTAATTACTAATTTTTACAGTTTAAAGTGTTTATTCTTTACTATTTATTGGCTGAAATATGAACCAAACATTTCTTTGTGATTTAGTCATTTTTTGGGAATTTTAATTATGTATTTTTACCCACCCCAAGTTTGTCTCTGTCCCAGCTCATGGAAGTTAAACTCAGTGCAGATGGGGTCATGAAGGTGAAAGTCAGTAGTGATGATGTGTCGCGTGTATTGATGATGTGATATGTTGTTTGCCCAGCCGTTGTGTCTTTAGGGTTATAGACTCAAAAACACCCCTACTGTAAGCATTTGTGAGATTTGCTTTATCAGCAGGTCTGTTACTTGACCGTTCTTGATGTGCTTATGTGTGTGTGTGTGTGTGCGTGTGTGTGTGTGTGCGAACTTGCTTCAGGCAAGTCAGTTAAAACTTTGTCAAAAAGGGTTTTGTTAAATGGAGCTGAACTGACAAATTTGCTGTGTGAAATTCCCTAGGGCAGAATCACACCCAGAGTGACCTCAGTGGTGAACCACGTTACTATATAATGTATAGGGGTTCTGATTCACTTTTGATGTATGCAGTGAGTCATTTGAGTGTTTAAGATCTTCATCTGTTTGAACCTAGTACGTAGGGGCGTCTTTCCAGCCTGGTTCCTATATGGCTCCCGCAGGACCAGATCAGCATACTTATAACCGCTGGGGAGGTTTAGCTAATTCACCCGCTCCAGCAAAGAGACATGAAGCTAATGCTGCTATATAGAAATGTCTTTGCAGAACTTGAAATGGACATTTATAGGGGAAATGAAAGACCAGATCAAACTTAAGATATAAACTTGCGTTACCTTTTGAATTTACAGCAGAACTCGTTTCCTGAGTTTTATATTTTCTGATGTTTTTTTCCCTTCTCCTTTGTGCTCAGGGTCCAAGGTTATATAACTGCAAACCAGAATATTCTTACAGGCAGTGAAACTATGCACACATACACATTTGTGTACTAATGAAAATGGGATGATTTAGCCATTTTGTTTGCTTTCATATTAGTGAAAAACAGTGCAAGTCATTATGTCAGTCTCTGCATTTTATCAACTGCAAGTCAGTTCATTCAGCGGTCAAATTCATAACGGCCCTGGAGTGAATATTTCCAGCCATGTAAATACAGCTTCTATCTGTCTCAATAGGGAAATAAATCTACATGACTGTCAAAATTACTTGAATTTCAAATCAGAAATAAAATCTGACAACAATTTAAATTGTGCTTTTTAAGGTCAAATCATGCAAAAAAAGGTTGATCAAGCTAATGTGCATGAGCATTCTAGACGAGAGTAAACAAACACATGGTTGGATCTTTACAATAAAACGGCTTCCAGTCTTATAGCTGCCATATTGAATGTTGCAGTTGCTTGTATAAAAGAAGTGCACTTAATTGTATTGAATGTGCACTTGTAGTGTACTTCAAATCTTAAAAGTATAAAAGGGCCCTCTCTTATTATTTGGTATTATGCCACACTTCTATGAGTGTTTCTTAAAGGGGTCATATGATGCGATTTCTATTTTTCCTTTTCTTTAATGTGTTATGTAGCTGTTTGTGCATGTATATGATCTGCAGAGTTACAAAGCTCTCCGACAAAAGGATTTATTCTATCGAAAAGTGACGTGACGTGACATGTGGCCAAGTATGGTTTCCCATACTAGGAATTAGTGCTCTGCATTTAACCCATCCTTAGTGCGCACACACACAGCAGTGAACACACATACCATGAACACACACCCGGAGCAGTGGGGCCAGCCAGTTATCTGATCCAAACTGGGGCTAAAACGCCTCGTTCAAACACGCACCCACATATCTACGTCAGTATGTGGAAATATTAGCATAATGCTGCTCAAATGTTCATGCAAAGAAGAAGGCGTGGTTTCAGGAACAGCCAGTTAGTGTTGAGCAGCCATGTCAGGGAGACGCTGTGTGTTTCAGTGCGAAAGCAAAAGCACTTTATTTGGCCTTCCAAAAATAGACACGACTAGAAATCAGTGGTTAAGATTTATTTACAACAGAACCGCACAACCCAGATGTTCGAATTTGTGAAACGCATTTTATGGACGAAGTTTTGTGAACCTAGGAGAGTATTGAGGTGGCTGTGCACAAAGGCTATCTTCTAAAAAAAAAAACAGGGGTCAATTCGACTTTGCTATGACAATCTGTCGCTTCTGAATCAGCGACTGTAAGTAAGTTTTGTTATTAATTTAAGTATTTGCTATTGACTGTTCAAATGCAGAGTTTTGCGCAGCGTAGAGTAGACTTTTAGACTTTTCACACTGCGCTAATCCCCTGGTTATCGTCGTTCTAAACACCACTTTTAACCCCAGGTAAAGAAACGTTTCACACCTGTAATTTGAAAACGGTGTTGGCACTGCTTTTTACCCAGGGATATGAAACCCTGCTCCGGAGCAGGTGTTAACCCCGCATTGCGGTGCTAAGTTTTTTTCAGTGTGAAACGGAGCAGTGTTTGCTTGTTGCTGCTGGATGCTTGGCAACAGACAGCCAATCAGAAATTGAGCATCGAGGCTCATGTCACGTCAGTAACAGGAAACGTGCGTCGTGTAAACAGCAGCCGGTGAGAGAAAAGTAAGAAATGTCAAAAGATGGAAAGCGTGTGAACTGGAGTGATGAGGAGACGGTATTATTCTTAGTTAATTCTAGTCTCTCCACACTTAAAAGAAATTCAAAGAAATATTCACATACTTTGCTCCTTATTTTCTTTCTTTTGTACTTTTGTTTTTGTTTTCTAGCCTTTGTGCGTCTCGTGAGGCTTAAAACAGCTAAAGACCTACGTGGCGACATTTTTTTTAATAATTGGCAAGATACAGGAAAAGCCGTGTAAACCGGTTGCCTGCTGTTCATCCAATTAGTGACAATGACACCGCAAATATACAAATAAGAAGGTTAGTATGAGCAGTGTGAAACGTGATTACAGATAACCCAGGATTCTGTTTATCCGGGGTTTAGGATGACCCAGGTTTAACAATTTCAAGTGTGAAAAGCCCATTAAAGAGAGAGAACAACATCAGAGTTAGTAATTAATGACAGAATTCTCATTTTTTCAGTGAACAATAACTTTAAAGTAAATGTATTTTAAATGTACTAAATTGCAACTTCATTACAAGTATCGGCCATTAAAAGTTTATAAAGCCATGAATACGTGGTCAATAGAAATTACATTAAATATGTTTTATTTGACCATAAATGCTTGTCAGTACATTTGGCAGTACACTTTAACCATATTTTAAATACAATAGAAGTATTTATGAAATTACATTCAAAGATGTACATGCTGGGTCAGAAAAGTACTCTAAAGTTCAGATAATTGCATTTAATATATATTCCAACTATAAAACATGCAATTAAATGCCCCAATGTATTCCATTCAGTACTATTTTTGAAAGTATGCTTAAGGGTACTTTTTCATAAGAGTTAGTCGATTATACATATTTGATAAGTTCAGACTATTGTTTTTCAAATTTGACTTAGATGAGGTAATGTTGCAGTGCATAATAAAGTTACCAGCCAACTGGCAATTATCTCTACTTTATTTACTCGCCAAAGTCAATTTTTACTCGCATTGGTGCTTGGCGAGTATTAATTTTGGACCATGGTCTCAGTTCTCCCTCTCAATCATTTTGATTCGCTTAATTGAAATTGTTGATAGGTTGCTAAGGTTACGCAACAGCGATTGCGCTTATTGTCAACAGACGTGAGAGGATTTGTAATGCCAACTGTAATAAACTCAAACTTGCATTACAATAGAAAATTATTTGGCATACAGACTGATATTTCTTTCTCTCCCTTCCTTTCTGTTTTCCTGGGTTTTGGAAACACTTGCAAGCCTGTGTGTGTTGGCCCCCGCCTGTCTCGAGCTCAGGACAGCTGCACTGGCTGCTGCGCACACACACACACACACACACACACACAGTATGTTGAATATGACAAGCACACACTAACACACAGTCCATTAAGCTGGGTCTATTACATGCATGCCTCGTCTACACCTCTTCCACACCTCCTTTCAGATTTTACTCTCTTCTACTCTCTTTGTCCTTGTGTCTGCACAGCTGTGCATCAGCTGTCTGTCTCTCTCACAGAGCCCAGAACCAGCACTGTCACTACACACGGGACAGCTGCCACCTCACACACACACTCACAGACCCCCATTCCATAAACACATATACAATCACAAATCACATATTCACAGAGACCTTGTTTTAATGGGGATGGAATAACAGCGATGCCAGGCAATGCTGGAATAACAGCATGTGTGATTAAAAAAAACTGTAACCTATAAGTGCATATAACACTACCATTCAAACGTTTGAGACAGATTTTTTTCATGTTTTTGAAAGTAGTCTTTTATGCTAACCAGAGCTGCATTTATTTGATCAGTAATGCATGAAAAACAGTAATATTGTGAAATATTATTGCAATTTAAAATACATCTTTTCTGTTTTATTTAAAATGTTTTTTTTTAAAGAAACCTAATGTACAAACACAAATCCCATGTTCACAGAGAAAGGGTTGGTGTTAATGGAAAACAAGGCATGCTGTGTCATTTCTTTTTCTAATGTGTTTTGATATATGTGGCTGTTGGCATGCAGTATGTTGAGTTTGGGAGAATTTCTAAGCTTGATGGACCACCAGTGTAAATGAAGTGATCTCAAGTGTTTATATCTGTTCAGTCCAACTGACTTCATCAGTTGTAGAAAGGTGGAGATTCCCCTCATTTGTTGACATCATAAACTGAGATCATATTTCACCCTAAAACTGAATGCATACAAATGTAAGTCATAGCAGCACAGTTCCACTATGAAATGGGATTTTAAATGCTAGGCATGTAAAATGATTTAGGCATCACAAAATTATAGTGTGCAATAAAAAAACAGTGTTTAACGGTGTTATTAAAAGATTACATTTAACAGTGATATAAATGTTTTAGTGTCACGTGAACGTTTGATAATGGCAAAGGTAATCTAATTGTAAAAATAGGGGAAATGAAAACTAAAACCAACTACCGAAAGAAAAACTAATATTGACTGCTGATATATTTTAGAACTGTAATATCAGACTACAACCGATACAAGGGCTGTGTATCACCAGCAAAATCACGATACGATACGTATCACGATACAGAGGCCACGATACGATACATATCACGATACAGGACTGCATTGAATTTCACCTCAGCAGAATTGAGAAAAACAGCTGTTTATTAAACACTGCATACTATAGTGCCATTTCTAACTATTGGCAGAGCAGGCAGTTTACCTCTGCATTATTAAGGGCCTCCATAACTGTACCACAGTACAATATAGGTAATGGCATATGTTTCATGTTTACATTGGCCACTCCCCACCAGGTACAATATTCTGGTGTATTTTGGGTTGTGCTGTTATAGTTTGCATCTTGTTTTTAAGCCCATAAACTACGTACTGTTATTATCAATTTAATTGTATGTACTTTTCTTATATTAAAAAATAATATTACATTGAGATGGTGTTATCATTGCAACAGTAACACACTCTTACGTTTTAAAAAATAAAAATAAATTAGAGTTCTAAACTAATGCGCTGTCTTCACTGTATCTAACGCACACACACACTCTCAGTCACTCAGACATTCAGGAACAAACTTTTTAGCGCTGCCCCGCAGTTTTATCAACTAAATAGCTTAATCGCTCACGAGCTACATTATCTTTCTCAACAAGGAGCTGGCAACATCATTGTTTCTAAAGAAATTAAAGCCACTTTACTGTTAATAGAGAAACGCGGCAAAACGGTTGGCTTAATGCATTAATACACAGACTCTCTCTCTCTCTCTCCTCTCTCTCTCTCTCGCTCTCTATATCTCATTAAATGACAAAACAATGATGAATTACACTTTTCTGAGAATAGACTTGAAGTGGAGATAGCTGAACTACAAGCTTACCAGTGTTTTTAGAAAGCAAGCGCGTTTATCCACAGAGGAGAGAGAGTGCGTGCACATGGTTGCCAGGTTGGCAAAGATAAGTAGCACGTTTAGAAGATATTTCCGTATTGCGCAAGTGTGAAGCTCTGTTTCGGGGATTACATCTCTTTATATCAGGCTACCCCGGTTGTGTTCCTCTGCGGCCATATTAAACCTTGTTGTAGCCTATATATTATGCGCTATTCATTATTTTTTAGAAACCTCGTAATTTTCTTTCTTGTATTCAGATTAAGCGCGGTCCACTGCTGCACACGTGCCACTAATATTACAGGGACAGCTGTATCGATACTCGTATCGTCAAATCTCTGTGACGATACATCGTCGTATCGATATTTTGAACACCGCACTAACCGATACAGTACCAATGTTTTGTGCATCCTTAATACAGTATGCGGAAACTTAGTCTTTTATTGGTCACGCTTTATATTAAGGTTCAAATCTCGCTATTAACAAACTACTATGACTTTTGCCTCAATAAACTTCTAATTTGCTGTTTATTAATAGTTAGAAAGGTAGTTGTTTTTTAAAGGTGGTATAGGTATTGGGTAGGATTAAGGATGTAGAATATGGTCATGCAGCATATGTGCTTTATAAGTACTAATCAGAAGTCAATAGGTTAATAATAGGCATGCTAATAAGTAGGGATGCACGATATATCGGCCACCATATCGGTATCGGCCGATAAATGCTAATTTTTTCTGTTATCGGTATCGGCCTGATAAGAAAATTTGGCCGATATCTTAAAGCCGATAAATAATGCATTATTTCCTTCAGAGGCACTTCAGATGCGCGCTGTTCGTTTGAGGCCTTTTGTGCAATTGTACGTTGTAATAATGTGTTTACTTGATGTATATCTGATTTATCTCATAAAGAATGCGTTTGGTTAAGTTAAAATAGCGCTTCAGTTTACCGGTGATCGTCTTTAGCTCAGCGCACGCAGCTCAAACAGCAGTGCACAACATTAATAAATATGATTGGGAATGTCGTGTATATAACACTCTAATGAGAAAATTATTATAATAAAACATTGTGAATTCTATGGGTTTAGTTGCCGTATTTCAGCGCGTTGTTATGGGAAGAGCACATCCACAACAGCATCACACATTCTGACTATAGCACGCAAAAACTGCATCATTTTGTACATATACAAGTTGTAATATTATGTTTATGTTGAATTAATATTAATCTCAGGATGCATTTACTTGAGTTAAATAAGCTGCCAGCAAAACGCTTCAGTTTACCATGTTCATTCAGCTCTTCAGCTTCAGCACGCGCAGCTCAAACGGCTGTTATTTAAAACAGTGGTATTAATTTGTTATTTTTTCAAAATCATTGATACATTATTAACAACAACAACCATTTGTATTTTTCTCTTATTATTTTCATTAACAATATGGTTTAGTATTTAAAATCATTTAATTATTGTCCGTGCTGAGGCTATTCCGTTTTATTGATCTGTGTCGCATTCATTTTGATTCTTTACACGTTTAATGATGTCCAGTGACTTGTTTGCATATATTTATGGCATTATTTTATTTATTGTAAGACTTTATGACTAAATTGTGTAATGGGGAGTAAAAAATATTTTAAAACGTACATCCGTCAAACTAGGTGCTTCGTTGAAGTGTTTTGGGGATGTGGCTGTTAATGATGAGACCTTGTTGTAATCAGGCTCTCAAACGATATAACAATTTGGGATATAGAATTTATAGGCCAACATACCGGTTATCGGCTTCAAAAATAAAGAACAAAAGGTATCGGTATCGGCCAAAATTTCAATAAGGTGCCATCCCTACAATAAGCAACTAGTTAAACTAGTATAGGGAGGGAATTTGGTAATTATACTAAAGTGTTATCAATTTTTTTTTATAATTATATTTTATATAATCTTGTAATAACTACTACTGTAGTGAACTTAAACAGTACACCAAACCCCACTAACGCGAGAACTAAGAAAAACAACAGCTCAGAATTACACAGACTTTACAGCCAGGTATACCTACTAATAAATAAATAGGCTCAAAAAAAAGAAAAGGGTATTGGAACGTATAGATTAAATTTATTGTTATAATACACTTAAGTAAATGTAATCGACTCATTCTCTCTCTCCATCTCTTCCTCAGGTATGTCTGTAGAAGATAGTTCAACTCTGGACAGGTAACCAGGTGTCACTGTTGCTATGGCAACACAGATGCTGCCGTTGTTGCCTGCCCTCCTCACTGTCCTCCTCGTTTCCTGGACGGCGGCCCAGGACGTGGATTGGCATTTTGACACTGGTAAGAATGTCAGGTGTTCTGATGGTGTTCTGCTCCTGTCATACATGAAAGCTAGTGTGAGAAACACCCTTTCTCAGTTTATTTAACTGTGGTTTTGTGGTCCGACCTTGAGGATGTGTGGGTCCTCCCAAAGTCCTAAAGTCAGATTTCCTTTAATCAATCTTCTCTCCTGTCTTTAAACTCTTCCAGTCCACTTTTTCTTCCTCTTTTGTGTTTGTTGGGGTTTCTAATGTGTTTTTAATGCCTGTGAAATGTTTCTGTGGTCATTAGAAGTTATTATATTCAGTCGCTGAATGAAGCCTTATGATCCGTGCGTATGAGCTGCAGTGTTTTTCTCCATGACTGGTTACTGATAGTTAATCATGTAATAAGCTGGAACGTGTGCATGTATAGCTTGCCAGAGACTGAAAAGGACAAGAGAGAAAGGAGAGATAGTGGGGGGAATTCACAAAAAAAAAAATAATTGAAATGCTATTGTTCACTAAGTGCATTTATGTGCCGTTATAACTGAGGTAAAGCAGATTTTTGTCTGAGAATACGTGGCACAATGCTCACATAACATGCCACATGAAGAGGCTAGTGCCAAATGTAAATAATTGCAGCACTATTTCTGCTCATTTAGCACCTGGTTAAGCTGGATTGCAGGTGGCTAATGAATAAGACAGTATTTCAGCAAAAAAAATAAAAAATAAGTGCAAAAAGTAACTTATTTGCTTAGTGCAGGAGTTTTCAAACTTTATAATACTAAGGACCCCCAGAAATGATGATCTCCATACTAAAATATAAATGCAGCAGTATAATTTCATGTAAAATGGCCATTTATATTGTTTGTAAAACATTTTAAGCTTCATATTAAATAAAGACTTTGCATTGAAGCCAAAGCAAATTATATAAATCCGAAAAGATGTAAAATTCAAATTTTATACATTCCTATTCAAAAGATTGGGGTTAGTAAGATTTTCAAAAGAAGTCTTTTACGCACACCAAGGGCTTTTTTATTATCAGAAAATACAGTGAAACCAGTGATATTGTGAAATATTAAATTAACTAAATTAACTCTTTTCTGGTTTAATGTTTTAAAATGTAATTTATTTCTGAGATGCAAAACTGAATTTTCAGCATCATTACTCCAGTCTCTGTACAAGATCTTTAGGACCATCGCTCGCGTAATTGGCTGATTTGCTTTTATACTAGGGCTGTCAGTGTTAACTTCGTTATGACAAAATAAAGCAATAAAAAAATATTTTAACGCAGCCTTACAACGCCCCCCCCCCCCCCCCCCCCCCCCACTGGGCCTGCCCAACACCGCACCGCCCGTTGACAAATATGATGCAGGGCAACAACTTCATAAATGCAGTTATGCCATAAAATTCAAGCTATTGGTGCAAAAAATGCCCCTGTATGAGTTTTGTCTCATATTGTGGCATCCATCACATATCACCCCACTCGCATATCACACTAGCATCAAGAGCAATATCACAGGAGTGCTGATTTTGTACCGATCTATCACGCGCTTAAATGTGATTTTAACAGTTCAGTAAATAAGAAGTTAATGTTGTTTTATATTCGTAACAACCCCCCAACATAATATTATGGTTTTTCTGCTCAAATTCTACCATAGACCCACATATGAGGCATAGCCTAGTAGCATATTTTAAGCATAGCCATAGCAGAATTGTTGTGCATCTTCGAGCAACACAGCAGTGTTTAGTTTCGGAATGAATCTGCGTTTTGAGCGAATCGTGTGAATCAATGATTCAAATGCCCATTCATAGGGCGAATTCCAAACGGAAGTGAGCATCATTATGCCCTATCTCCCTTCGAAGGGCAGAGCCCTTTGAAGTGTGTTCTTTTAAGGGTGTAGGGCATTGCTGTCTAGTATTAGAGAGCCATTTACTTCATTCCTGAGTGAATTAGCCTTTGAATGAATGAATGAATGACTCAAAGACATTTAACGCCACCTGCTGGCAAGACTAGAGTATCCATTTATTAAAAAAAGAAAAAAATAATTAATAATAAACCATAAACACATTTAACGCGATAGTTCACCCCAAACAAATTTATTCTCTCATCATTTACTCACCCTACCATGATCGTTTAAAATTCTTTTGTGGAACCCCAAGAAATAAGGTATTTTGACAGAATGTTGGTATTACAAAGTCTGTTTTGGTACTCTATGGAGGGATTTATTGTTGAATCAAAAAAAGAGGGTTACTGATATGTTTCTCAAATTAGCCGTCTTTTGTTCCAATAGTTTGTATGTCTAGGCCGTTTGCTAGTCACTAAATTGTGTGTGTAATATATTTTAGTTGTAACTCAATTAAAAAAACTCCCCTTATTTCTAAAGCTTAACCCAATTGTAAGGTTCCTGGCATTATACCTTTCCAGTTAACACCACAAAATAGCTTTACATTCATCTTGTGGGGTATTTTCACCCCAGTCACATTTATGTTTGCGAACTAAATTAGATTAAGTAATCGGAGGCACCCACTCATGTAATAATTAATTAAACATTTTAATCGATGACAGCACCCATACCTTTTTTACATTTCTTAGTTGTTATCAATGTTGAACTTCAGTTAGTGCTGCTTATCGTTTTGTGGAAACCCTGTTATGTTTGTTTTCAGGATTATTGAGCATAGAAAAATTTTCTGTATTTTTAGAATTTCAAAGCACCACCCCCCATTTGTACTCCCACCCTTAATTAAATGTCTTTACTGTAAACTTTTGTTTTAATTTACCCACCCTGACCCCAACTGGAATTCAGTTTTTCTTCCTACCATTTTCCAAAGTCACCCTTTTCACCACCGAGGTTTGAAACCCCAATTTCGAAGATAGCCTGACAGATTGGACTTTCGGCGGAAAGATGTGTTTACCTAAGGCAGCGCGAGTTCGCAAGAGTGTGGTGTGGCCGAGATGAAGAGAGATTCAGGAGTACACGAAATGACTGCAGCGTATCACCAAGACATTCATTGTGAAACTAGCAAGACATCTGCTCTATAGACTGACTGTAAGCGCAGCTCTCATCTGCTTGTTATTAGTGGAGATGTGTGAGCTAGACGATTAAAGACACCCTCAGGAGAGAGACACCCAGAGGGAGTCATGGAGAGAGAAAGCATTTTATTGGCAGCAGAGTGATGATGTAATGAAATGGGCACCTGTCCACAGTGTGACTCTCTGTGTGTGTGTGTGTGTGTGTGGTGAGGGTCTCCGCTGGACTGCGGGTTTGTTTTCCAGCTCGCCCCTTCTATGTCTCAATGACAACTTTACAGCAACTGAGCTACGTCCCCCCCAAAAACTCACCCAACCCCCAGCTTCTGCTCCACTGACCGGCACACCCTATGCGACTGAAACACAGGCTAGGACTGGACATATGAAAACGTGCGGCATGCATATCAGCGCTGTGTTTGTGCCCGAATGTCTCTATGTCCTATTTCATCTCTGCTACCCTGGCACTGCGACTCCCCACTCCCATAAGCCCCCCCCAAATTGTGAAGCATGATTCCAACAAGCCGCCTGCGTTTGGTAAGTGTTTTTGGTGAGCCGTTTGAATTGGAGCCCCACCCCCCCATCCCCCCGCTCCGGCCGCGACTTAGTTTTTAGACAAATATATTTTAAGGACAAAAATATCCCAAGAATTCAGACAAGTCTGATAAAACATTGCCCCAGTGGTGCCCTTAGCGTTTTTTTTTTATCAATAACTCCATAAATAATCAATAACCAGTAAAGAGTAAATCACTGTTATTGTAGTATTATTTATATATTAATATAGTATTTATCAATATTTTGAATTGGCTTTTATTTTCAATTTTAATTTAATTTAATATACACTTATTTAAGTTTTAATTTGTTTGTAAGTATTTCAGTTTTGGTTTTAGTATGTTGTCCCCACCGTAGTTAATTTAAAAACATACTTTAAAGTTTTCATCTAATATTATTCTCAGCTTTATTCAGTGCACACAAACAAAATACCCCGATCGTTAGAGGAAAAACTTTACTATCTGGAGTACAATTGATCATTATTAACCCAGTAGATGATTGTGATAGCAATGACTGTAATTAATTAAAAACGTAATTCGCTGTTATGTTTACACTGTGTCCCTCAACAGCTACCTTACTAACTCACCCGTAGTATAGCCCCGCCCAACATCCCTGAGGCGAATTGATATCATCGTAAAGGCAAGCACCAGTCCATGGTCCCTCACCTGGCCTTTGTTAATGCGGAGTATTTGATTGAGCAACTTTACCAATAAGCTGTGTTTACCGTCTAGCTTCTTCACCGTCTCCGTGAATTCTTCATTAATTCGCTGAGAGTTTCAATAACCTGTTTTGTTTTGGGTGTGTTTCAGCGCTTGTCTCGAAGTGTTTATCTTTTGTGGTAACAAACTCATGTATATGAGCTATGCTCTGGAGTGTGAGAGGCTGGCACCATTACCGACTTCCCTGATATCACCGACCAGCGCCTGAGCAGCTCCGACTCGGGAACCCGGCGGCAAAAACAGCGCAGGTAAAGTTAACTCGACTACTACCACGCGCTTTCAGTTCACACATGCCCTTACTCAGTTTGCGGTTCTAGAATAACCTGTATGTTATCATACTCTATGATTTTTGTGTCGTTGTGAATTATGTGGTTGGTTGTTTATTCGTGGGCTTGTGAGGATCATGAGGGGTTACCCCTGATTCAGAGTTACATGAGAAATGTCCAGTATGGAGTGTATACAAGGCATATAGAGCATTAGGTACTGACCTTACAGCCCTGTCGGTCGGCGACTAGCTCTGTACTGACTTGAATACAAGGGCCAATAGACCACACACGGTGTAGCAGACCGTAACACCACACAACCCCACCCAACACCAAAGCAGACACAAAACCAACATGATCAAATAAGCTTAGGTACAAGCATCAGTAACCTTTCATTTGAAAACCGTATTAGAACGCATGTGTTCCGTGCGCGAGGGGCTTTCTGTTTTTCTGGACCGCAAACATGAATCATAGTGGTTAGTTAATATTTTGACGTCTCACACCATTTGTTAAGACAGCAGGAAGGGAGGTTTTTGCACGGATGGAGAGGCACGCGCCACTAAGGAAAAAGTGGAGCAAGGAACCAGCCGCCCCGGCACCCCCAACCCACCCCCTAGCACCTTAAACGGAGAAGGGGAATAAAGAAGAAAGAGGGCGGAGATTAAGAGGAATGATGGGGTGCTGAGAGGTGCTGAAGATGGGATTTATGGTGGGGATACAGTGCTTTAGGGGTGTGTGTGATGTTTGTGTGTTAGGGTGGGTTCTCACACATGATCTCTCAGAAGAACAGCTGTGTGACAATATGCTGAAGACCAACAGATGCAGTGAGAGAAAGACCAAATGAAGAGGAGCTGCAACTAACGACTATTTTGATAATCCGTTGAACATGTATTCCACATCTGGAACATTGGTGTCCTTCAAACAATGTGCAAAGACTTTTGTATAATGAATGTATAATATTCATTGTGTGCAAAAATGGTATAAAAAGTATATGGTAACAATTCACCATTCATTTTTCCCTACAGAGATTTCGAAAAAGTCTTTAAAAAGTTATAAGCTATGAACAAAACCAACCTGCTATGAGGTGAATCACAACATTACAAAATTTGACTTGAAGCAAAAAAGTATGAAAATATCAACTGTAAAAAGAATGTGTTTATTTGTTTTATTAAGGGGGGGGGGAATATCTTATTGCCCACCCCCCGGCATCACAAAAGACATTGATGTAAAAATTTTGATTTTGCATATTTAGTTTACATTGTTTATACACACACACACACACACACACACACACGTTAGGTTCTTGAGTTGCCTCAGGTGCGCGACTTTACATAGACTCTTATATACTTTATACTGACCAAACAATATTTTCTATCCCCTAACCCTAAACCACAGGCTGGTCCCCACAATGTCAAGAATTTCAGGCTTTACTATCCATACTATCCTTCTAAGACCAACAAGCAAATCCCATCGATAACCACGCATATGTACTTGTCCGTAGGTCTGTCTTGACGCGTTTAATCCCGACCCGTTGTTAAACATACAGTTCCCCTTTGTTAAAGGAAAATGTAGGGTTTTTTACTTCAAGTCGAACACACATGAATGCCCCCTGAAATCAGTGTCATAAAAAACAAGCCCAACATCTTACCACACCCACCGACCCCCCCAGGAAAAGCAGCAACACCGATTAAATTACCAAAGAATAAACAATATTACAGAGAAACAAACGTTAACTGGTTAGAGGTGGAATGTTCTGCAGGAACAAACCTTGCTTGTAGTTTTGTTGCACTTGCGATTTTTAAATTGGATTTGGACAATCACTGATCTTTTTACTTGACTGAACTGTGATGGTATATTCAAGGAAGAACATGTCAAAGTGGACTAAATCTCATTTTGATTTTGAAAGGGTCTGTGAGACTGACCCGTGTGTCTCTTTGACTCTGAGGTCATGGTGAAGATTCAAGGGTGAATCTGAAATGTCTCAGACTGGTCTCAGTTTCTTGATCTCAGCTGTGTCACAATGAGGTCTCAGTGAGGTGACAGCACCCTCACCTCACTGGAATATCTTATTTCAGGCGCATTTCTCTTTTCGTTTGAGTGTTTGTGGTCTCCACTGTCTGTCATCAGTGTCTCGTCACCTATGTGATATCAGTAGCTGAATGCAGAGACATTCAGTGTTGTTCTTCTTCTATGAGTGTGGAACGTTTAGTACTGATGCTGAGCCAGCCGACAGCTCAGGCTGTTACTTGTGTTAGTGAGTGAAGTGTGTTAGGAAGTTTAAAAGAGGAAATGGCCTAAATGTCATACAGATGGTTGTGTGTTTGTGTTAGAGGAATGGAAATTCCAAATTGATTTATTTTATTTTATTTTTTGTTTGTTTCTTTTGCTTGTTTGTTTGTTATGGTTTGTTGTGTGTTGTTGTATTTTACTTTGTTTTGTGTTGTAGTGTTTTTGTTTTGTGTTTTTTTGTGTGTGGTGTTCTGTTCTTTGTTTGTTTTGGTTGGTTTTGTGTTGTGTTGTGTTGTATTTGCTTGTGTGGTGTTTTTTTTTAATTTATTTTATATTTTGCTTTTTGAATTGTGTTTTTGTTTTGTTTTTGTTTTGCTTGTTGAGTTTTGTTGTGGTGCTCTGTTTGTTCAGTTGTGTTGTTGTGTTTTTGTTTTGTGGTGTTTTGCTTTGTTTTTTTTATATGAGATTTGTTTGATAATTTTTGCATTGTGGTGTTATTTTCAGGATAATTAATTGTACCATTGTAATTGTGTATATATAGTTGAGCATGTACATAATGCTTATGTTTGTGTCCTGTCCTAGGTTGAGTACTGGAGAGGGGGACGGGGCGTGGTGTCCAGCTGGTCCAGTGTTTCCCAGCGGCTCAGAGTACCTGCAGGTGGATCTGCGCAAGCTTCATTTCCTGTCTCTGGTGGGCACACAGGGTCGCCATGCAGACGGGCTCGGGCGGGAGTTTGCACGCAGTTACCGGCTGCGTTACTCTCGTGATGGACGACACTGGATAACGTGGAAGGACCGCTGGGGACAGGAGGTGTGTAACCCCCCCATTGAACCTTAATAATCAAGTTTTGTTAGCAGAATTTGGATTTTAGATATTTTACAGTTATTCTGTGTTGTTTGTGGCTCAGGTGGTGTCAGGGAACGAGAACACATATGATGTGGTCCTGAAGGACCTGGGTCCGCCCATCATAGCGCGCATGGTGCGCTTCTACCCGCTGGCGGACCGCGTGATGAGCGTGTGTCTAAGAGTTGAACTCTATGGTTGTGTTTGGAAGGGTGAGTCCAACACGCGACAAGCAATCCATCATCCTGGTCACACACACCATTACATTCACACCAGGCACATTTTGAACACCTGGCCCTGACGGTTTTCTTCCTGAGTGATATTGCGCTTTCTCCCTGTTAGACGGACTAAAGGCGTACACTGCTATGTGGGGTCATCCCCCGTGACCGGAAACTGTTAGACACTCCTGTCTGACTTAATGAACTATATATGATGGCTCAGTAAAAGAGGAAGTGGTTACATGTATACACACAACCCACCCCTCCACCCACTTTACGTTTCCTTATTCAACAAAATTTTTTAAAGAATCGCTCACCATGATCCTTACTTCCTGCAAGTGTTTCATATCTGCATGAAAATTGTACATGTGTGCTATGAAGTTAGTAACTAAAGTCACATTAAAACCATCAAATATAATTTTTAATCATCAACTTTCTCAAATCAAATGGGTCATAAGCTGGATGTGTTTGATTCACTTAATTGACTCATAAGAGTCATTCGTTTGTATGTTTTTGATTTGCTAAAAAGAACTGGCTCAGAGTACATTTGGAATCATACTTGCAAAGTCTTTTAGAACTGTAGAAGAATGCACATTCTAGAACCAATGATGGAACAAAACACTTGATTTGAAATATTTAAAAAAAAAAATACCAGACAAAAAACCAACCATTTCTTGGATCACAACCATAGGTTCATGCTGTGTGTCAGAAACAAGCAGTTGAGAACTTGCTGAGGTAAACTTCTCAAATCTCACTTTCTGTGATGTATGTTAAAGTCCAGAGCCCTTTCTCATGTATGTATGTGTATATGTCAGGTGGGGTTGACGAATATTGTGTAGAAACATTCCCAAATGTGTTTTAATGGAGCAGAACTGTTTGCAATAGCTAAGTTAATGTTTGACACTAGCCAGATGTGGGTATGCATGGGAAATTCCAACATGTATGTGAGTACATGCATCTGTGTGTATGTGTGTGCACATGCCTAATGACTTATGTCTCTCTCTTCTCCGTAGGGTGATGTTCGGAGGATTGGGCCAGTTGTGTGATGGTGTTTTAGGTGGGAATGATTTCATGGAGAGTAAAGAGCTGAGAGTGTGGCCAGGATATGATTACGTCGGCTGGAATCGAGAAACCTTGGGCCAGCCCACTGTTGACATTGAGTTTCACTTCGAGAAAACACGGGTCTTTCACACCATGCATTCGCCGTCAGATATGCTCACCCGCACCCCCCAATAAGAAGCACCACACAAATATGTATTGTGGACACTTAAAGGGGATACGTCCTTCACCCCCCCACGCCCATCCCCCCCCCAACCAAAATAAAAATCCGCACCAATATTTTAATTCACCCTCAAGCTCCTAGGGTGATATATTGCCTTTTCCTTTGAGAATAGCAAATACCCCACGATAGGGTTATCTTATAATATCTGGGACTATTCCAAGCGTGTTTAGAAGCCCAAAAAAGTGCAGCCATCCATCATAACGACATATCACCCTGCGAGTTAAATCTTCTAAATAACAAACTTCAAACTCATCTAGCCCTTGCGAACTGACGGTGATGAGGGACAACGAGAGAGTGACATTAAGGGTGATAAGTTAACACCAAAAAACATGAAACCCCACAACCTCTCTAGATTCATCTTCCACTCCAATCCACCATTCATCGTTGTCCTGTTGTGGAACACCACATAAATAACAGGTTTTTGTCCTAACAAATGAAAACCACCGTCATGGGGTCCACAACAGACAGTGAATTCCATTAACATAAAAAATATATTTTCGAAATATGTTCTTTTGTGTTCTGCAGATGAAAAATAAGCTAAAGTCATACAGGTTTGGAACGACATGAGGGTGAGTAAATGATCTGCTGTTCATCTTCAATTTTACACCGATGTAGCGGAAACCGAACCTATCGACAGAAAATCATCTTTCCCCCCCCCCTCCCCCCCCCCGTCCCCCCCCCCCTCCCCCCCCCCCCCCCCCACCCCGTACAGACACGTTCAGTAGTTTGGACACGGTAATAAAAGCTTCCTCTAGTACAAGCTACCACTGCAGCTTCAGGAGTCTGTCATTATCCTTCAACCCTTTAATGAACATTTGATTTGTTTTTGCTCGTCTTTCTGCCTGTGGCTTTGCATTTTTGGCCGTGTGTGTGATTCTGAGAGGCATCCGAGTGTTTTGCATCCAATTTGTGGCGCCATAATTATTTCTTTAGTTTGTTATTTGCATATATGTGTGTTTGTGTGAGTGCATTGTCATTTTTAAGGGTCTTTCTGACTAGGAATGCAAATTTGTTTGTACCACTTCTGGCTTTTTCTGGTCTCGAGAGAGCATTCTCTTCATTCATTTCTCTCTGGCATAACACAATTCACAAACGCCATCATCCTCCCATGTCGCCCTGTTTTTCCTGCAGCTTCCCACTGTTTTGAACACTTCCTTTTAATACTTGCTTCCTGCAAGTCTTGCAGCAGATTCCCGAAAGATACTAAGAAATTAAAATTAAAACATTTACCATAACAACAAGCGCTTGTTCACGTGCCTTTGCGAGATGATTTATGTCGCCTCCCTGTGCTCACTTTCCCAGACCCTTGTTTTTAAAGTATTTCCAGCTGTATTCCTGCCATTTCGGAATACCGCCAGCCTCACCGGCACTTTTCCTCTACAAATCAACCCCCCATTGCTTCCGCCATGGAGTACTCCGTGCAAGGGTTGCCCTACGATCATGAGAATAAACATTGTGGGACATTTATCTAAAAGCGTTCTCACTCAGAAAGTGCCTAATCCACATTTATCACAAAACATAGACTTTTTCCACGTACCAAAGACCTGAACTGGTTCATTTTTCTTGTTAGAACATACTCTCGATCCAAACAATCTTTTTGTTTACAAAATAATTTTTACAGGGCAGCCCACCAAGGCGTATATGTGTGTGAGAGAGAGATACTTATGAGGTGTCACCATGATAGCTTTGGCTACGCATTAACCTCCAGCACTGTTGTAGCAGTTTTTGTTTTATGTATCAGTAAGCGTTTGCACACATGTGCGCAGTTACACGTTGACCTAACAACACCATTAATGTCTAACCTGTCACATTATATATGTGCTTGCCCTCCACCTCTCATTCGCTCCCTGTTTCCTTTTCTTTTCTTCATTTGTGTAGTAATAACTTCTGTTTATTTCTCCATTGTTTCCACTGTTCCTTATTTTTGTTCCCTGCAGTCTTGATGTGTCTGATTGCAGTTTTTTTTTTTAAATGTCTGTGTTTCAGGTGCACAGTAATCACAGACACACTCAGCATGTGCGGGTGTTCAATGAAGTGGTGTGTGAGTTTAAGGCCAGTCTGTTGAGCCCGTGGGCGGAACCTGCGCTCAGTCTTCAAGTGCCGCTGTCTGACCTACACGACCCTTCGTCCCGCACCATCTCACTGCCACTCGGAGGACGACCGGCGCAAATTCTCCGCTGCCGTTTTTCTTTCAGTGACCGCTGGCTCCTCATCAGCGAGATAAGCTTCTACTCGAGTATGAACACCCACACACCTGACCTTTCACAGCAAAGTACTCTGGCTCATTAGCATTAAACTTCTGCAGCCACTTTCAAGTATATAGTAGCAATTTATTATGTATCAGACTTATTACATAGCTGTTTGATTTGAGAACAAAGTGAGAAGAAAGAGTGCTTTGCTCAGCTCTGTAGGATTTTTTCCTGTTATGCAGTTTGATGGTTGAGTTTTTATTAGAGAGTTGTGTAAAAACCCTGCTAAATCATCTTAAACCAGCCTGATGTTGTGGTCTGAAATGGTTTAGTTGGTTTCCCAGTGTTGTCAAGCTGGTGTATGCATGCTAGTTGGCAAGCTGGTCTTCCAGCCTTACCAGTTGAAGAGTGCCCCAAATCCAGCTGAGGCCAACAAAAACAGCTTAGACTGGTTAAAGATGTCTTTTCTTGAAGGAAAGGAATGAATAATATGATCCTTTGCCACAAAGCAAATATTCCCACATCATTCCAAAGAAAATCTTGACTTCTCTCTAGTGATCGACCGATATTGATTTTTTTTATAACCGATACCAATTATTTGCATGTTTATGTACCCGATAACCGATATGCAGAACCGATATTTATTTACTGTTATAAAGTAAATAAATGCCTGAGTGAAGTAAGAACTACCTTCCTTGGTTTTTCCTCTTTTCAGTCACTTTTTTTTTTTAGGTGTTGAAAAATTGAGAAGTCTGGCTGTTAAATTTAATCTGTATTTACAACACAAACAAACTTTATTTATGAAAAGCATCAACAGCAACAACACACCTCATATAAACGAATAAGCAGAAATAATGTAGGATGTTGTGTTTTCAAATGGAGAAAATAATAGAAGGACATGGAGTCATACTCAACTTCATTTTAAATACGTTTCTTTAGTAGGTTTTAAGCTGTTTAATACGCTACAGAGTCAAGAATAATTCACCCTCGAAATTAATGCACTGATAATATTCTCTGCGAATATTGGAATATAACGACAAAACATTGTATGTTAGTGCAGTTATAACTGGAACTGTTTATCAGACTCTATTAATAAGTTCTTGTCCTTCTGATTATAAATGCCTGCTGACAGCACGGGTAATCATGCATTACACAGAACTATACTCAAACTGCAATCGCTCGCGGCGATAATAAATAATTAATTTCTATAGAGTTGTATCTATTTAGATGTTTATTAGTGAAATAATGATTATATAGTAAATGTTAACACAATTTAGGGGTGTTTTAAACAAGTGAATCTTACGTTAAATAGCTTGCATGGCCGTGGCGTGCTGGAGCATTTCCTGAGCATCAACCCGGTGAGTGAACAGCAATATAAAAGCGGCTTCGCGAGACTAATGGTGAGCAAATATACAACAGAGAGAGAATTAAATTTAGCGCTTTTATTTTCAACTTGTGCTCATTCATGGCTGTATTATTTAACTTGTGCAAAGTTACGTCTTTATTGGGAGATGATCTTGACGGATTATCTACGTGACTCCAACTTCACGAGACTAAAGATGAGCATAGACAACAGAGAGAGAATTAAATTCAGCGCTTTTATTTCCAACATGCGCCCATTCATTGCTGCATATTATTTAATTCAGGCAACTTTACATCTTTATTGGGACAGGACTTGACAGATTATCTTACATGACTCCGTGAGTTCGTCTCTATTTCTTAGAGCCAAGCTGCATAAACTACATAAGGCATTTATATAATGCATCTAATTTGTGCATAAATGGCTGTTATGTTAAATAAAGTTTACTAACTATAGCAACTATATCAAGTACCTGCACGCCGTTGTTGTTGTCTCGTCTCCCCTCAGACGCGCTGTAATGGCGATCCTGTGCGCAATTCTCAAAACGCCCACAAGATGGCGGCATTTATCGGTGAATCCGATACTACAAAACCGATATCCGATTATGGTAAAATGCTTACATATCAAATAGATCGGTGATTCTATTCTCTCTCTGAATGTTTTGCGCTCATCATTACACCCCATCCAGTGTGTGACTTTGGGTTCTGATTGGTTGGTCAATATCAACCAAAATATGAGCAAATCAATGTGGCTTGCATGGATACTTACAGCTAACAACAGTAATTTGGAGGAAGAAAGTGAGGGCTTGGTGTGCATTCCCCCCCAAACCCCAAGCCTTTTTGGGGAGACCCGTATTGAGGGTCTGATAGCTAGAGGCAACAGAGCCAACCAAATGATCAATATTCATGCTGTATCCGAGAAGTTAAAGCGGACTTCAGTAATTCTCTTCTTTTCCCGTATATTTTCTCTGTCTTGTCTCCAGTGCCATCTGAGGATGGATCCATCCTTCCTCCTCTGCCTTCCTCCAGCACTCGTCCTCTCAATGCTACTTCTCCTCCAACCCCCAGCCCCGCAAACGGAACCAGCAGCCCCACCGGTGAGTTGGACGCATGACAACCCCCTCCACATAGTGTGTATGCAATGCACTGCCCTGCCATTGTTGCATTAATGCTGATTGTTATGGTATTGGAATGGAATCGCAAAGATTTTAATGATTTTGGATCCATAATGTTTCTTTTTATGATACTTTTAGTATTTTTGGATGTTGCCCATTCCGATAATTGTTTTAGAATACTTAGTAAAAGTATGATACCGCTTCACAAATAAGCACACACGTATTATATATGTATGTGTGTGTGTGAAGTTGTATTGTTTTTGTAGAATGTATTTTGCTATGTACAAGCCAAAAACAAAACTACTTATTTTAATATATGTAATATATAATATATTGTGTGGAAATATATATGAATCATAATAAAAGCCTACTTATAAAACTACCCTTAATTACAACAATACTCTTTATTTTAAAAAATCTGAACCAAGGATACTAAATATGTAAAAATCAATAAATAAAATTTTACTTGTTTCATTTTTTCTGATGGAACCATTTCTTGATTTCCAACCCTACCCCCCCCCCCCCTCCCCGCCCAGGCCTACCCCCCTATTATGTGGTTGACTTTGAGAATTTTTGAGAAAAATGATGCATTTGAGCCAGCAAGCTGAAACGGCCTAGTACTCCCTCCTACCGTCTGCCACCACTCATCTTTCAAGAACATCCACCCTGGTCATTCGCACCCCTACCTCCCGCCATTTACGTCGGAGTAGTCAGCACCCTCATTTTCCACGCAACCCTCAGACCAGTTACTTCCACTGCTGCCAGCAGCTACACAGGTGAGAAAGAGAGAAGGACAAGGGGAAGAAAAGAGTACCGTCTTCAATACTTGTTCTTACGTCTTAGATTTTTATGGCATGTTTACCAGTACAGAGGCCTTTTATGATGCTCCCCTCTAAAATTCTTTACAATTGAAAACCCTGCCCTCATAAAATCCCCTGAAAATGTGGTTGGTTGTTGTGTGTGTGCATGCGTTTCAATCTTGAAGCCTGGAGAGAATGTTTTTTTTTTGCATAATTCGGATGTTTTTTCCCCCCTTGAATGCTCTATTGTTTTGAGTGTTTCATATAGCCAAACTCATAAAGGATCTTTGTGGAATTGCTCCAGCTGTCCTTGCTCTTGTCCCTCTTTGATTTAACTTCAGTTCCCTCAACTTTAGGACTGTGCCCACTCTCACAGCTCATTTACTCCCTTCAAAGCTTATTACAGTCCCCAAAAACAATTGGGGAGTTTTTGAGGACTTACGTATGTTGGACTTACCAACATAAGAACACGCACACACACAGTGTATAAGAAAGCTAAGAAAGCAAGTCAAATCACACAAAGTGTGTCAGTGACCATGAAGGCATTTACTTATTACTGCCTCACCCAGAACTAAGATAAGAAGGTGGCTTAAATGGACCGATAAGCTTTGGTTTTACTCTCTAAACACTCTGTAGGTCTTTAAATGCCTCATTTATAGTGTTTGTAATCATTTGTAATGTCAGACTAGCATTACACTAACATGCACACTTAATCATTAAACTGTTGTGTTTGGTTTTAACAGAGTTTCCTGCTGTCACTCTGAGGGCGGGCTTACCTATGGCCAAAGATGACAGCAGCAACACGGCCATCCTGATTGGCTGCCTGGTTGGAATTATCCTGCTCCTATTGGCTGTCATAGCTGTCATACTTTGGAGGCAGTACTGGAAGAAACTACTTGGCAAGGTGCTTTTCCTTACTGTGTTTTTATACAGTTTAATAGCACTGGGACTTTTCAGTGTTTGTATCAATGTCTTTGTGAGTGAGTCATTAACTCATTTGTTCTACTGATTCGTTCAAAAACACTGATTCATGTAGAAATAAAATTAGTGATTTGTCTTTATTTGTAAGTCATTGAATCATTCACTGTGGTGATTTATTCAAAAACACTGATTAATTTATCACCAAATCAAGTAAAATCTTTATAAATGAGTCATTAAATTATTCAGTCAGCATATTAATTCAAAAACATTAAGGTTCATCCTGATTAATTCAGGAATGCCACTACTGTGTTTAGGGGTTGACTGATATGTGTTTTTTAGGGACGATGCCGATTATTACAGATCAAGTAGACCGATAACCTATATTTTGAACCGATATTATATGTCTGGTGTAAAAATTAAAATGAGTATCAAAATTAAGAATATCAAGGGCTCTGACAAAATTGTTGCATTTAAATTATTTTATAGGCAAATCGGTTTTGAAAATGACCAATATCGGCCAGGCCTGTTTTTAGACTGTTGTATGAAAACAAAATATTTTTGTAGTTTATCTGTTTGATTCGTTTTCTCAGAATAGAAAACTGCATTTTATTTGCATTTATCTGTTATAGCATTTTAGGAGTATACTAGCATACAGATGGCTAACAGGCATGGACGAAATGCCACAAAACTCCAAATTTGATTTCATGGCCCTTTAATTTTGTCTCCCTATATCCAGGCCCAAGGCAGCCTCTCCAGCGACGAACTGCGGGTTCATCTTTCAGTTCCATCGGACAACGTGGTGATCAATAACACTAACACCCACACATACTCCAGCCGCTACCAGCGCATACACACCTTCCCCGACGACCGGGACCGCGAGGGAGAATACCAGGAGCCCAGCACTGTACTGCGGCCCCGAGAGCAACGTGACAGCACAGGTGACACACACGCACACTCAGCATTCACATACCTCACTCAGTAAGCGCACAGGAACCCGGGTCACCACGGAGAGTGAGCAGCACTGCCAAAACGACATCAGAAAAAGTACTTTAGGACAATCCACAACCCAAACACAAAGAGCCACTGTCCTATCTGACAGAGAGAGGAAGGAGGGAGATTTTATTTCACTCATACCCCACTTATACTCAAATGTTCCTGTTTTTCCTTTCATAGTTGCTTTCATGATACTTCATTTTTTTAATCATTGTATGATTCTTTTCGTACATTAATTAACATAAACGAATGTCCCATAATGGACTGACCAATGAAAAGATTATTAACAGCCTGCGTCATTATCAGTGATAACACTGCCTGCTGTGTTTGTGCATCTCACATGTAACTGGTTTGCTCTGTCACCCCTTAACGGCCCTGTTGTTTGTGTTTTGTTGTTGTCATCTCATGTTGTGTTGTGTTGTGCTGTGGTTTGGTTGTGGTTGTGCCATTTTGTGACGTTTTTTGTCGTGTGGTGACTGCTCATACTGTCGTGCCCTTCGTGGACTCGTGTGTCCGTGGGATTTGTGTGTGTCCTCCTAGCACTGCTGTTAAACAACCCAGCATATCATCTCCTCCTGTCTGACCTGACACATGGGCCCAACAGGCTGACAAACTGCCACAGCCAGCAAGAAAAGCCCCAAAACCTGTCCCAGGGTAAGAGAGAGGGGGTTCATTTTGCCCTAATAAAGGGGCAAGGGGTGGTGTCCTCCCCAGGGAGCAGTTAAAGTCCCCTGAAGTCCTAAAGGTAACGGTTAGAGTGATATAATGGCCCCAGAACAGCACAGAGGACATTAAACATTCATGAAAGGGTGTTTTTAAGTGTTTCTGGGACTTTCATGTCTCTGGGGTTGATTTTTATTAAAACTAAAAGATTTAAAATGGTATCTTTTGTTATTTGAAAGACACATTTAAAATTGTCTTGGAAGCTTGTAGGGGTTTAATCTTGTTCCAGACGTAAACTTTCAATACTGGAATATGAAAATCCACCACAAGAGTATGAATCAGCATGTTTAAAACTAAGATGATCTAATAGAATGAAATAAACATTAATTATTCAGTAAAAAAAAATCCTCAACTTTTCAAAAACATTTTTGCAAATAATAACATTTATTAAGATTTAATGTACTTGTTTACCAAGGAGGCAGAGTCAGTGGAATGCTTAAGATGATGTGTGAAGAAAACAAAATGACAAACAAATTTGTCTAATTTCTAAAACTGTATTAAATTATCTTTTATGATAAAAAAATTGGGAAAAGATAAGCCTACTCCTAGCCATCGGTGACCTTTTTAAATGGGTTGAATCATTTCCACCACAAAATGGTATTAAACACAATCCATAATTTAACTTCTCTAATGCTCATCGAGGCTACAGTTATTTGATAAAAAATACAGTAAAAACAGAAATATTATGCAAATTATACCGTCGAACATAATACATTTTAAAGTCATGGCCCAAGCAGAAAATCATTCTAATATGCTGATTTGGTTCTCAAGCTGCAATTTTATTAACAACACTGAAACAGTTGTGCTGCTTAAATAGATTGTTCACCCAAAAAATACATTTGAAATTTACTCACCCTTAGGCCATCCATTATTTGTTTTTATTCAGTAGAACAGTAAAGAAGATTTACTAGAAAAAAGTTACATCTTGGTGGCTGAGTAACTTAAAAAAAAAAAAAACTTCTGAGCAAATTGTTGTATTAGATTGAGTGAACTATCCTTTTAATATACATGTGGCAACCAGATTGTTTGATGAACAGGATATTCTAAAGAACAGCGTTTATTTGACAGATTTTTTTTCCACACTTTCGATCAAATGTTTGTGCTTGCTGAACCAGAGGTAATTTCTTTCAAAAGAAAATCTTACTGACCCCAAACTTTTAAACAGTAGTATGTCCACCGTTTCATATTGTCAGTGGACAAATTAGTGAGAGCAAAAGTAAGAGTTTGTTTTCAAAGTCTACAGGGCCAAAAAAAAAAATGTATGTGTACATAATGTATCCTCTCCAGTGTATGTGAGTGTTTAAGTGCATGTGTGTGGTTCATAATTACTCCTTAGTATTATGTCATAAGGCTGAATAGCTCTCTATACTAAGTTTTTCTTCTGTACCGTTTTTTTTCCTCTCAGCATGTGCTATTGATATGGTTGATAAAGGCCTACCAATTCAGGAGGGACCGCCTCCTTACCCCGGAGCTCCGCCCCCTGGCCTGTCAGCAGCTCATTATGGAGAAGCTTCCGGAGCTGGGGGAAGCGTTCCTCATTATGCAGAAGCTGACATCATCAGTCTGCAAGGCGTTAGTGGTAACAATACATATGCAATCCCCGCCCTCTCAGCCACGCCCACTGATTGTCCACCACTGCCCGAGTTGCCACGGGAACGACTTCTATTCAAAGAAAAACTGGGAGAAGGACAATTTGGAGAGGTATAATTTAGTATTACATATTACAAATTACAAATAAAAACACCTTTATTTGCTTTAAGGAAATCTTTATTCCAAAAACCTTAATTTGTGGCCAAAATCAGTCTTTGTAAATAATATTGTTCCCTGTATAACAAGCTATTTATTGTATGTTTCCTTATAGGTTCATCTGTGTGAGATTGAAAACCCTCAGGACCTCGCAAACCTTGAGTTCCCATTTAATGTCAGGAAAGGGCGCCCTCTGCTGGTGGCTGTGAAGATTTTAAGGCCAGATGCCTCTAAAAATGCCAGGTAACTGAATTATTATTGAAAAAATATATTATTATTATAGTTTTATAAATATTATGTCATTGAAATGTTACTCCATCTGACCTTAACAATGCAAGTCATGTTTTAACATGACAAAAAAATGTTACTTAACTTTGATTTGGTATGAATGAATGAATGAAAAGAAGAATCATTATTCATTGTTTCTTTTCGTTTTTATTTTTAATTATTACTTTTTTAAAAATATTTTTAATGCAATTTTGAATGCCTCAATGAACTGCCATTTGAGCAATTAAAAAGTTAATTTGTGTAAATAAAAAAACCCTGATATATTAGTACACTTTGGATGTAGAGGGACGTACGAGGGTGTATTACCTTATTGTTGCATATGTTTTGTAAAGAATTTTAAGATTTGGTTGGAAAAGTTTGTCACCTGTAAAACAATACCTGTTGTGTATTTTATAAAACTGTAGTAAACACAAATTCTTCATACACTTCATATCCTAAAGGGATAGTTCACCCTAAAAATGAAAATGTCATAATTTTACCCTCATGTCGTTCCAAACCTGTATGGGTTTCTTATGTTAAACATAAAATAAGATATTTTGAAAAGAATGCTGGAAATCGAACAGTTGATGGTCCCATTGACTTCTATAGTATTTCTTTCACTACTGTGGAAGTCAGTGGGGCCACCAACTGTTTGGTTCTTCAGAATTCTTTAAAACATTGTCTTTTGTGTTCAACATAAGGAAAAAAAGTTCATTTTTGGGTGAACTTTCCCCTTCTCTTGTTACTCTCTCATTCTTTTCATGCTTTTCTTTCAACAGGAATGATTTTCTGAAGGAGGTGAAGATTTTATCTCGCCTGAAGGATCCGAACATAATCCGCCTGCTGGGTGTGTGTGTAAGCAGCGACCCATTGTGTATGGTCACAGAGTACATGGAGAGCGGCGACCTCAATCAGTACCTCTCCCATAGAGTGTTGCTGGACAAGACCGGCCCTTCACATAATACACCAACCATCAGGTACACAAACACACAGAGCAGTACAATGACCGCATAAAGTAATGATATTATGTAAAAGGTTAAATGTCTTTCTCTGTCTCAGCTACCCAGCTTTGATCTCCATGGCGAGTCAGATCGCATCACAGCGTCCCCCCCCTCCCCACCACCTCCTCCGCCCCTCCTTGCTCACCTCGCCCCTCCCCCCCACCCTAGTCCCGCCGCCCCCGCCCCCTCCTCCCCTCGCTTCCTCTCCCCAACCCAGTCCCCTGCTCCGATGCGATGAGGTTCTCGGTAGTCGCTCCGAACGCTTTGTGCACACGATGACCGGCGCCCCCAACGTGCTATACCCCCTGACGCTCTCGGGACGGTGGACTATGTATCGCACGGAGTTCGTAGCAGAGAGAGGACAGGAGAGCGTCAAGAGTGGCTGGCGTGAGGGGGCAGGACCGCGGCGGTGAGGATGAGAGCTCACAGATAAGATGATAGCTTGATTTTGGCCATGTGTCCATTTCTCCCTTTCCACCATTTTCCCCTCTCCTCCCCTCTTTTACCTTTCCTCTCCCTTTCACTTCCGTTAGCCTACGGACCCATCTCTTTATTGTGTGTTCGATCCTCTTACCCTACAGGATACAGGGACGAGCTGTGCTGCCTATTCGCTGGATGGCATGGGAGTGCATCCTCATGGTGAGAACTATATGTTTGCTCTAATAAATGAAAATACACAGGAATATTAGTGACAAACTTTTTTTTATTGATTAGCTTGACTCATCTGTGTTTCTATTATTAATTTTTATATGATAGGGTTTGAAATTAACACCCGCCAACCCGCCAAATGTGGGTAAAAATCAGCTGTGGTGGGTAACGTTGTCAAATCACTAGCCAATTTGGCAGCCAGGTTACTTTTCGTAAATTATGTTCACTCATTAATTTCTTTGGGAAGTTCATGCAAGCCAAATCTGCGCAGGTTTAGCGCAAATACTGAACTCATGAGACATCATGACATTATCGAGTATATTGCAAAAACAAAACAAAACACACCCAAGTTACAAAGTGCACGCATACGCGACGTGATGTAGTCTGGTTAGACTAACTTTGTGCTGTGCGCATTAAGAGTGCATTCTTTCATTGCATGATTCAGTCTGTTAACATGCATTACGAATGATCACATAATTCAAGATAAGGGGGTTGGAAAATTTATATATTTATATCAATTCATATAGTTAATATCACACGCAGAGTGCCGTTTAAAAAAAAATAAAAATCAGCATGGTTACAAATGTGATATTGATTTTATACAACAGTTCAATAAACAATAAGTTAATATCAAGAGACTTACGTTTTAGACACCATATTGGCTGTTTTCTGCATTAGTTTCGCCAACAAGGAAAACATCCAAAACACCCCCAGACGCTGTTTTGCGCGCGTATCATTATCATGAGCAAAATCAACGTTTTAAAATGATTCGGTATTCGCAATGGCTTACTTAAACAGTGATACCATTGCTGACCCTTACTGGCAGTTAATTTTCACATTTAAAGTATCTTTGAATTTTTTTTTTAAAATAATGTAAATATCACTATTAAACATTTCAGTGTTTAAATATCAGAACCTTATATATGCAGTTTGTACTGAAGGTTTTAAGCAGCCCAAGTCCGGTCTAAGCAAGCCATTAACATGTGTAAATACATCTAGATGCCACTTCATATTCAACTTCTGCAAAGATTCATTTTATTGATACTGATTTCATTTGTTTATTAACAGCCTAAATGTAGTATTGTGATAATTCACTGATTTAATGTAAGAATTTGACTCAAAAGATGATGCACACTTTTAGTAAAAATGGATTTATAAAGGTAAAAAATGCCCATAAAATGCAAAAATCAAGTTTAAACATATTGGAAAAGATTAATTTCTATCACTACTGTGAACTGACCACACAGAATATGAAGAATAGCAAAAACTTTAGGAGTCAGCTGTCCAAGGTATCCTTAAGATATCAGCACAATAACACAATCAGCAAAATATCATCTAATTATTTTTGTCAATAGGGCACAACTCTAGTACTGGCACAATATGATTTGCAACGGTCGCTTTGTCATGTAGACAGCCTCAAGCTGTTGGTTTATTTCGGGGGGTTTTTGGCTGGTAGAAGTTATGAATGGCCAGTAACTTAAAAATTTAGTAGCCAAATGGCTGGTGAGTGAAAAAAGTTAATTTCAATCCCTGGCTACATATCTAATATATATTAGTATATATATATACAGTGGGGAAAAAAAAAAGTATTTAGTCAGCCACCAATTGCAAGTTCTCCCACTTAAAAAAGATGGAGGTGTTTGTTTCTTTTTTGGCCTGGATAATTTTCATCATAGTCGTTTTATACCTCAACTATGAGAGACAAAATGAGAAAAAACAAATCCAGAAAATCACATTGTAGAGATTTTTAAAGAATTTAGTTGCAAATTATGGTGGAAATAAGTATTTGGTCAATAACAAAAATTCATCTCAATACTTTGTTATATACCAACGTCAAACGTTTTCTGTAAGTCTTCACAAGGTTTTAACACACTGTTGCTGGTATTGGTTGGCCCATTCCTCCATGCAGATCTCCTCTAGAGTAGTAATGTTTTGGGGCTGTCGCTGGGTAACACGGATTTTCAACTCCCTCTAAAGATTGTCTATGGGGTTGAGATCTGGAGCTGGCTAGGCCACTCCAGGACCTTGAAAAGCTTCTTACGAAGCCACTCCTTCGTTTCCCGGGTGGTGTGTTTGGGATCATTGTCATGCTGAAAGAAACAGCCACGTTTCATCTTCAATGCCCTTGCTGATGGAAGGAGGTTTTCACTCAAAAATCTCACGATACATGGCCCCATTCATTCTTTGGTTTACACGGATCAGTCGTCCTGGTCAATTTGCAGAAAAACAGCCCCAAAGCATAACGTTTCTACCCCCATGCTTCACAGTAGGTATGGAGTTCTTTGGATGCAACTCAGCATTCTTCCTCCTCCAAACACAACAAGTTGAGTTTTTAACAAAAATTTCTATTTTGGTTTCATCTGACCATAATACATTCTCCCAATCCTCTTCTGGATAATCCAAATGCTCTCTAGCAAACTTCAGACGGGCCTGGACATTTACTGGCTTAAGCAGGGCGACACGTCTGGCACTGCAGGATTTGAATCCCTGGCAGCGCAGTGTGTTACTGATAGTAGCCTTTATCACTTTGGTCCCAGCTCTCTGCAGGTCAATCACTAGGTCCCCCCGTGTGGTTCTGGGATTTTTGCTAACAGTTCTTGTGATCAATTTTGACCCCACGGGGTGAGATCTTGCGTTGGAGCCCCAGATCGAGGGAGATTATTAGTGGTTTTGTATGTCTTCCATTTTCTAATAATTGATCCCACAGTTGATTTCTTCACACCAAGCTGCTTACCTATTGCAGATTCAGTCTTCCCAGCCTGGTGCAGGTCTACAATTTTGGTTCTGGTGTCCTTTGACAGCTCTTTGATCTTGGCCATGGTGGAGTTTGCAGTGTGACTCTTTGAGGTTGTGGACAGGTGTCTTTTATAATGATAACGAGTTCAAACAGATGCCATGAATACAGGTAACCAGTGGAGGACAGAAGAGCCTCTTAAAGAATAAGTTACAGGTCTGTGAGAGACAGAAACCTTGCTTGTTTGTAGGTGACCAAATACTATTTTACCGAGAATGGAATTTAACAATTATATCTTTAAAAATCTACAATTGATTTTCTCGTTTTGTCTCTCATAGTTGAGTATACCTATGATGAAAATTACAGGCATCTCTCATATTTTTAAGTGGGAGAACTCGCACAAAATTGGTGGTGGACTACCAACTTTTTTGCCCGACTGTACCTGTGTATCTATATGTGTTGTGAAAAAAAGTGGTTGCCCCGGCCCCCCTTCCTGATTTTTTTTTTGTTTGCCATGTTTGTCAAAGTAAGTTCGATAATGTTCAAGACATCATAAATCAAAAATTGAGATATTAGGAAAATGTCGATTTTAACAGAAGGTTTTGTTGAAATTTAAGGGAAAAGCCAACAATCCTAAAAATCTAACATGGCCTTCTCGTGGAAGAAGTTGTTTGCCGGGGGGGCCCCTGTTAAAAACTGTGGTTTATCCACACCTGAGTTCAATTTCTTAGACCACACCCAGGCAGATACTGCCACACTACAACTGAACATCCAGTACTTGACGTCAATAAATTGGCTGCCGGTATGGCTTCTTAAAATAATTTATAGGATTTTATTGTCGTTTTTTATGGCCTGCTTCACAATTTGACCCGGGGATATTTGTCCATACCGACGTATGAGATCCATTAATTCACTAGCGGTTTTCAAAGCTGTGTTAAAAGCATATATTTTAAAGACTAATGAGGAGTTGTTGTGATGCAGGTTTAGTTATTTTAAATTGTGTCCATGTTGTTATGTAATTTGTGTTGTTGTTTGAGACTATGCTTGTTTTTATGTAATTTTATTGTGATATTGTGAAGCACTTTGGGCAACCTGGTGTTGCATTAAACTGTGCTATATAAATAAATAAATAAACAAAACAAACAAACACCGGTTTGCAATCAGAGAAATCTCTTAATTAGGACGCCCTGACAAAGTGAAGTAGACCAAAAGATCCTCAATAGCTAGACATCATGCAGAGATCCAAAGAAATTCAGAAACAAATGAGATAGAAAGTAATTGAGATCTATCATTCTGGTAAAGGTTATAAAGCCATTTCTAAAGCTTTGGGACTTCAGCGAACCACAGTGAGAGCCATTATTCACAAATGGCAAAAACATGGAACAGTGGAGAACCTTCCCAGGAGTGGCCGGCCGACCAAAATTACCCCAAGAGCACAGCGACGACTCATCCAAGAGGTCACAAAAAACCCCACAACAACAATCAAAGAACTGCAGGCCTCACTTGCCTCAATTAAGGTCAGGGGTTCATGACTCCACCATAGAAAGAGACTGGGCAAAAATGGTCTTCATGGCAGAGTTCCAAGATGAAAACCACTGCTGAGCAAAAAGAACAAAGGTTCATTCAGTTTTGCCAGAAAACATCTTGATGATCCCCAAGAATTTTGGGAAAATACCCTGTGGACTGACGAGACAAAAGTTGAAATCTTTGGAAGGTGTGTGTCCCATTACATCTGGCGTAAAAGTAACACTGCATTTCAGAAAAAGAACATCATACCAAGAGTCAAACATGGTGGTGGTTGTGTGATGGTCTGGGGCTGTTTTGTTGCTTCAGGACCTGGAAGACTTGCTGGGATAAATGGAACCATGAATTCTGCTGACTCCTAAAAAATCCTGAAGGAGAATGTCCGGACATCAGTTTGTGACCTCAAGCTCAAGCGAACTTGGGTTCTGCAGCAGGACCAATGACCAAAAACAACCAGCAAGTCCAACATAGAACATGGCTGAAAAGAAAAAAGAAAAACTAAATGAAGACTTGTGGCCTAGTCAAAGTCCTGACCTGATTCCTATTGAGATGCTGTGGCATGACCTAAAACAGTTCATTCATGCTCGAAAACCCTCAAATGTGGATGAATTACAACAATTCTGCATAGATGAGTGGAGCAAAATTCCTCCATCCCCTGCCAGTCGTCTTGATGTAACAGACTCATTGCAAGTTATCTCAAACGCTTGATTGCAGTTGTTGCTGATAAGGGTGCTAACAAACAAGGGATTGGGTTTTTTTGTTTTTTTTTTAAGGGGCAAACATGCATTTTCCACACGTTTTGGATTTTGTTTCCCATTAATAATAAAACAACCTTCATTTATAAGCCAACTGCATGGGTGTTCCACTTGGGTTATTCATTTGACGAATATTAAATTATTTTGAATGTTGAAACTTAAAGTGTGACAAACATGCACTAACGAACAATCAAGGAAATTCAGGACTCGGGGCCAACACTTGTGACTGCACACCACTGTATATACAGTGGCGTACGGAATAGGTATCTAGACCACCTTAAATTGATTTTCACTCTATTGTTATATTGCAGCCATTTGCTAAAAAATCATTTAAGTTAATTTTTTTCCTCTATAATGTACACACAGCACCCCATATTGACAGAAGAACACAATTGTTGACATTTTTGCAGATTAAAAAAGAAAAACTGAAAAATCACATGGTCCTAAGTATTCAGACACCTTTGCTCAGTATTTAGTAGAAGCACCCATTTGATCTAATACAGCCATGAGTCTTTTTTGGGAAAGATGCAACAAGTTTTCACACCTGGATTTGGGGATCCTCTGCCATTCCTCCTGCAGATCCTCTCCAGTTCTGTCAGGTTGGATGGTAAACGTTGGGGGACAGCCATTTTTAGGTCTATCCAGAGATGCTCAATTGGGTTTAAGTCAGGGCTCTGGTGGGCCATTCAAGAACAGTCACAGAGTTGGTGTGAAGCCACTCCTTCATTATTTTAGCTGTGTGCGTAGGGTCATTGTCTTGTTGGAAGGTAAACCTTCGGCCCAGTCTGAGGGTCCTGAGCACTCTGGAGAAGGTTTACGTCCAGGATATCCCTGTACTTGGCCACATTCATCTTTCCCTTGATTGCAACCAGTCATCCTGTCCCTGCAGCTGAAAACACCCCCACAGCATGATGCTGCCACCACCATGCTTCACGTTTGGGACTGTATTGGAAGTGAGGAGCGCACGTGCCTGGTTTTTCCACACATACCGCCTAAAGAATTAAGGCCGAAAAAGTCTATCTTGTTCTAATCAGACCAGAGATATCTTCATTTCTCACCATTGGAGTCCTCCCATGCCGGGCTTTCATGTTGTCTTGCAATGAAGCGAGAGGCACACTCGTCGGGCCACTCTGCCATAAAGCCCGACTGGTGGAGGGCTGCAGTGATTGTTGATTTTCTACAACTTTCTCCCATCTCCCGACTTCATCTCTGGAGCTCAGCCACAGTGATTTTTTTGGGTTCTTCTTTACCTCTCTCACTAAGGCTTTTCTCCCCCGATAGTTCAGTTTGGCCGGACGGCCGGCTCTAGGAGGGTTTGGTCGCTCCCATAAACGTCTTCCATTTTAAGGATATATGGAGGACCTGTGCTCTTAGGAACCTTAAGTCAGAGAAATTTCTTTATGTAACCTTGGCCAGAGTCTGTGCCCTTGCCACAAATTATGTCTTGAGCTATTAGGCAGTTCCTTTGACCCTCATAGATTCTCATTGTCTGACATGCACTAGTGAGGCTGTACGGTTTTTGCTAGACGGTCTGGGCTTTCCTAATCAAGTCCCAATAAGTATAATCAACACCGCTGGACTCAAATAATGTGTAGAACCATCTCAAGGAGGATGAGAAGAAATGGACAGCACCTGAGTTAACTATATGAGTGTCACAGCAAAGGGTCTAAATACTTAGGACCATGTGATAAAGACCATGTCTTTTTTAATAAATCTGCAAAAATGACAACAAATCTGTGTTTTTCTGTCAATATGGGGTACTGTGTGTACATTAATGAGGAAAAAAAATTACTTAAATGATTTTAGCAAATGGCTGCCATCTAAATATAACACAAGATGTGAAAAATTTAAAGGGGTCTGAATATTTTCCGTACCCACTGTATATATACACACACATATATTTATGCATGTATATAATATCTATTGTCAGACTTAATATTTGATATCTTATAATAAAGAAATACATTAAATAAAATTTAGTATAACTTTAATAAGAAGAGAAACAGTATTTAATGGGGTCCAAAAAGTCTGAAACAACGCGTGGACACCCTTATATTTTTCTGCATTTATAATGAAGAGCATTTCCTTAAATTATATTTATTACATTAGTATTTTTTATCAGGACATTTTTTTTATCTTATAATAAGTCAATATTATAATTTTACTTTTAATAAAGTTTTGTATTTATTAATGATAATAAATATGTTATAGTTTTATTTTTATGCTATAATATAATGATGTATATAATTACGTTATTTTGTTTAATATAACTTATTCTCGTATAAATACATTATAATATTTTATAACATTTTGGTATTTTCTATTTATAATTTCCAAAAAAGCTGCACACTAGTGATATATCTAATTATGGTTAAAAGGGAGGGAAGCAATTAATTGTGAATTAATTTATATTTATTTCATTGTTTATGACAGACTTAATATTTATTACCTTTTAGTAAATAAATATATTACAAACTGAATTTTTTATTTATTTAAGATACATCTAATATATGGGTTAAAATAGTTTACGACCACTAGTGAAAATGCTTAATTTTTTTCTGCATTACTATAATTGAATTTAATTACTTAATTTATATTTATTAAGTAGCTTTTACATTTATTATAAAAAACTTTGAAACATTTTTATCTGAACAAAGCAGCTCACATGCATAGTGTCACAAATCGTAAATATAATTTGATCATGTTTCTTTCTTTTTGGACCCCACTGGATATAAAAAAAGTCACATAAACAACATTCCATATGCATATACAGATTTACTAGCTCACAATGTACATAATACTGGTGTTGTGTGTGTAGGGGAAGTTCACTACAGCGAGTGACGTGTGGGCATTCGGCGTGACGCTATGGGAGATGCTGAGTGTGTGTCAGGAGCAGCCGTACAGTCACATGACCGATGAACAGGTCATTGATAACGCAGGGGAGTTTTTCAGAGACCAGGGCAGACAGGTATGCGTGTTTGCTGACACTTATTAACCCTCATAAGAAAAACATGGACACAGTCTCACTCACTCTCTCTCTTGATCAGGTGTACCTGTCTCGCCCGGCTGTGTGCCCACAGGGTTTGTATGAGCTGATGCTTAGCTGCTGGAACAGAGACTGTAAACTACGGCCTTCCTTTGCGTACATTCACTCCTTCCTCACCGAAGACGCCATGAACATGGTTTAGAAAGTGACAGAGAGATGAAAAGCGGAAGAATGTAAGAAAGTGTGTGTGGACCACAGACTGGTGGTGTGTTTTTCAGCAGACACGGCTAAGCACTCTTATGTAAATTCGTGTCTTTTTTGATGGGTGGGTTGGGGCAAATAAAAGCCGCAGGTTCGGTGCCCCTAAATGACCCACTTCTCACCCCTTATCCTGAAATCCTGAACTCTTCAAGCAACATTTTATCCCCAAATAATTTTAGACTTGCTGTTCCCCCTCTATCAACCCAAACAAAAACCATTATTATCACATCACTATTCCACAGTATTTAGTTTCAGAGACACAAATCTCCCAGAATGCACCACAGAAATTGTTCTTTTTTTTCTTTTCTTTCTGAAACATTATTCTGCCTCATTTTTTCTCGGTGAACCTAAGAATGAAACCTCTCTGTAAATGTTTCCTGCTGTAAAACTGAAGTATTTTGTGTTCTGTGAGGTCCAGTAATGACGACTAAGCGCTGACGAGGGTCTAACGGGAATAATGTGGGATTGGTTTTGGGATAAAATGTTGCTTGGCATCTGAACCTTAAATCCTGGTCCTCTAACCTGTATCAAAACTGTCTCTTCATTCCCTAGACACTGAATAGATCTTGAAACATAATCATATAAACTGGCGGAGGGTTTCATAGCTAGATGACAGGCAGGCACATAAAGCACACGGCTCATAAAATGTCCATTTAGGGAAACATTGACAGATTTTTTTTTTTTTTTTTTTTTTATGCGTATTAAAACATGACAGCAGAAATACAGAATAGTGCATATAAGTGAAAATAGTGAATAACATTTTAATCAGTAAATTCAGTCTAACTTTGCTAGCATTTGCAGTCATGTAGACAATCTGAGGCTGTATCAGGCCGTTTTTCATGTCTTTTCTATGGTGGAGGGTAATTCATCATTAAGAAATGCTCGTTAAACATTCAACACTGAGTGGGACATTTTCATCTCATTGATATGAAATCGTTTTTTGACCTCTTGGAGAACCATTTAAAGTGTGGATAAATGTCAATAACACGTCTTTTGGTGTGTATTCAAAATGATGTACATAAATGGCTGAATTATTTACGATATGCCAAAATAGAAAATTGATTTTTGGGACTCCACCCCTGTATGTCTGCACATAAATGGTCCCTTAAGGTCTGTTCACACCATGGACAAAAACTACAATTATACATTTTTACAAAGGAAACAAGGAAACCCACTCCACCGCTATAATGATATCAACAGAGAAACAATATGGTGGGAATCGCTTTCAGAATGCAGAAAGCCAATCAAAATCTGACTTTAAGGGGCTTAAGCATTTAAATTGCAGCCTGTGCTTGTAATAAACAGAGCATTATCATGTGTTGGTATCGCTTTCATTCTTGGTTTGAGTGGGTCTTTCCTCAGTTATCTCAATATTTAGTCACTCCATCCTTCATTGACTACAAAGGCCTGTTCACACCGAGAACAATGACCATAACGATAATTATCTAGCATTCACACCAATAGACGATAATGTTTTGTTTATTATAAGCACTTGCTGCAGTTAATGCGTCTGCCGCTTTAAATACTCAAGCTCTATACAGCTGGGTGGATTCTGATTGGCTGTCAATGTTTTAGCATCCATCAGCTAGAAAAAAAAATTATTCTGAACATAATTCCAATGATATTGTTCTTTAAGGCCCATTCTCACTAAGGATGATAACTATAAAGCTTTAATGTTTCGAATTCTAACAATAAGAAGTCCACACTACAGCCAGAATGATAATGACACAAAGGAACAATATAATGGAATAATTTAATAATCACACCCTCCCCCCCCCCCCCCCCCCCCCCCCCCCCCCCCCCCACCCCCACCACCCCCCCCCCCCAGAATCAGGAATACCACCTGACTTTAAAGCGCTTGAGACATTTAAGAGCGAATAATTGCATTCCAGTGCTTATGAATAAATATGAAGTATATTAGACACCAATATAGTTATTGTTCTTGGAGTGAGCAGGCATTGTGTGAATGTGATTTATTTGTTGACACGAAAAATGATTGCATATGGTTTTTGAAATGACCTGCCAGTATGTGCACTGACTTGAATAAGCTGAATGCACATCCTGAACTTTTTGGCATCAAGATATTCTGTGTAGAATTTAAAGATGCTTTTGAATGGGATGTATGGAATTGGCTACCAATGCATTATTTGAAAAGTCTGAATATGAGCCTGGACTTGCCAGAAATAGGCCTGGAACAATTTAGAGCGAGAAAGAGAGGAAAAAACAAGCAGAGTGGCCACAGACATGTACATTTACACCAATAAGTTTGACAAAGTTATTGCCTACAGAATGAGAAATGAACTGGATGAACAGAAAAATAAGCAAAGCATTTGTCCTGAATTTACTATGTAAACCTGTAGGACATTTGCAGGAAACTCTCTTAAAGCTACTGTACGCAATTGCATACTGCAGATAAAGACTTCTTCCTCATTTAAGAGTAAGACCGTGTGTGTAGGTGGGGGTGGAGAGCAACATGTATACTGTAATATACACAGAAGAATGTGATTCCCAAATGGTTATATAACCATGCTTGATATGCACCATCAATTATGCTTATTGAATGACCTTTAACCTTTTTTGGTACACTGAGGCCCTGAACCTTTATTGTATTTTTTATATATATAGTTTTGGGCATGTTCTGTCCTCAGCTATTCATGTTTCATAAATAATGAAAAATGTAAATACTTCATGGGACATAATTTTCTTCATTAATATTGCTATCTGTTATTAATTGGGTCTGTCTGTCTCTGTTTTAGACGCCCTGCCTGTGTTAGTCAGTGTCATTGCCTGTGTTGTTGTCTATTTTTGTAGGTGTTTTAATAAAGTAACCTTTTCAAATAAAGTGAAATGGGGTGCTTGTTTTCATTTACGCTCAAACACGATTTGTTTGTTTGAAATAGTATGTCATGTCACATTCATACTCCAACAGCATTTGTGCAAACACACGCATTCACACAAAGCCATAAATCGAAAAGTTATAAAGTACAGCGCACACTAATAGTTTATTGTTTATAATAAACAGAACATGTATAAATCTCAGCAGAGTATTGAGATTCATGCATCCATCTAACGTTGCTGGTCATATAGATCTTCAGTTTACATTACCACTCACATACAGTAACATACAGCAAGGCACAAATTGAGTTAGTTTTTTTCCTTTAAAAACAATAATGAAGCTTTATACCAATAAAAACAAACTAATGGCAAACAACTTGAATATTCTGAACAAAATTAGTCATTAAGGTCAGGAAGGCCTTTGCTGAAACACAATCAGGGCAGGTTGATTCAGTGAGAAGGTAAAAAATAGCTTTGAGGCACTTTAAAGGCATAAACTGGAGATGCATAGGTTTACCTTTGGTAATGTTGAGTCGATTTTAGTGTGACGTACACAGCAGCATGGTAAAACAAAAAGAATAAGTTGATATGAGAAATGAAACCACCAACAGCCTTCACTGGAGTTTCTGTGGCCACAGAGACATGTTTGCAGCCTCTTCTTTTTTCCTGTTTGTTCATCAACTTCAAAAATCAAAGGGTTACTTTTCTTTACCCACATTCCACCTCTTACTTTTCAACTTGCTGTATAAATCACTCTACTGAGCACACAGACAGTAACAAAACATGTATTATATTCCAAATCATTTTCAATATGTGTCTGCAAACTCTAGTGCCACAGTTTACAGGAAAAAGTCTTCACGGACCATTAAATGATAAAACCTTAAAATGGCAAGAATAAAGCATCACATTTCAGTGTCTGCAGACGTAAAGCATCATGCACGTGGACTATTGCTTCAGTAATGCACTTCAGGTGAATTTACATGCATTTGACTTGAATGCACTTTGTTTTGAAAGAAACTGTACCAGAATCAACAGGTGTGTGGCTCTGACAGACAGAAATACAGAAACTAGAGACCAGCCCTGCTTCCCTGAATATTCACCTTCAACAGAGGCTCTAGAGCAGATAAAGTAGTTCACCTAACTTACAAAATTATCATATAATGTTATACAATAATTCACAAAACATAATATAAAAACTGAATATTACAAATGGTGGATTACAAAAACAAAAAGGACCTCAATGTTCCAGGTTCAGTTCAAACACAGGCATGCACAAAGACAGGAGGAGCTGAGATCCACGATCAGAGCTGATCAGACTCCATTTCTTCTTCATGAACTCCATTAGCCCATGCGGGTTGAAACAGCCTGGCCACAAAAAAAAAAGTATTTTTACAGTATTTCTAAAGTATTCAAATGTAATCTCAAGGAGCATTCACACAGACAGCCATTTTTAATCAAGAAAGTCAATTTATGAAGATTTTCTCAATTACAATTTTGCAACAATAAATATCACAAGGATTTAAATGTGCTTTTTATTTGGCCATTAAGTTTTAAGATGCCTTTATTATTTTAAACTAGACTAGTATATATATATACAGTGGGTACGGAAAGTATTCAGACCCCTGTACCGTTTAACATTTTTTTAACCAACACGGTCTTTTTATATTCAAGAGCCTTGCTAAAATCATTTAAGTTATTTTTTTTTTACTCATTAATGTACACACAGCACACAATATTGACAGAAAACACAGAATTGTTGACATTTTTGCAGGATTTATTAAAAATACAACTGAAATTATCACATGGTCCTAAGTATTCAGACCCTTGCTGTGACACTCATATTACCTCAGGTGCTGTCCATTTCTTCTGATCATCCTTTAGATGGTTCTACACCTTCATTTGAGTCCAGCTGTGTTTGATTATACTGATTGACTTGATTAGGAAAGCCACACACCTGTCTATATAAGACCTTACAGCTCACAGTGAATGTCAGAGCACATGAGAATCATGAGGTCAAAGGAACTGCCTGAAGAGTTCAGAGACAGAATTGTGGCAAGGCACATATCTGGCCAAGGTTACAAAAAAATTTGCTGCACTTAAGGCTCCTAAGAGCACAATGGCCTCCATAATCCTTAAATGGAAGACGTTTGGACTACCAGAACCCTTCCTTGAGCTGGCCGTCCGGCCAAACTGAGCTATTTGGGGGAGAAGAGCCTTGGTGAGAGAGTAAAGAAGAACCCAAAGATCACTGTAACTGAGCTCCAGAGATGCAGTCGGGAGAAAGTTGTAGAAAGTCAACCAACACTGCAGCCCTCCACCAGTCAGGGCTATATGGCAGAGTGGCCCGACGGAAGCCCCTCCTCAGTGCAAGACACATGAAAGCCGCATGGAGTTTGCTAAAAAACACCTGAAGGACTCCTAGATGGTGAGAAATAAGATTATCTGGTTTGATGAGACCAAGATAGAACTTTTTTTTTAATTCTAAGCGGTATGTGTGGAGAAGACCAGGCACTGCTCATCACCTGTCTACTACAGTCCCAACAGTGAAGCATGGTGGTGGCAGCATCATGTGTGGGGGTGTTTTTCAGCTGCAGGGACATGACGACTGGTTGCAATCGAGTGAAAGATGAATGCGGCCAAGTACAGGGCTATCCTGGACGAAAACCTTCTCCAGAAAGCTCAGGACCTCAGACTGGGCAGAAGGTTCACCTTCCAACAAGACAATGACCCTAAGCACACAGCTAAAATATGAAGGAGTGGTTTTCCAACAACTCTGTGAATGTTCTTGAGTGGCCCAGCCAGAGCCCTGACTTAAACCCAATTGAACATCTCTGGAGAGACCTAAAAAAAAAAATGCTGTCCACCAACGTTTACCATCCAACCTGACAGAACTGGAGAGGATCTGCAAGGAGGAATGGAAGAGGATCCCCAAAACCAGGTGTGAAAAACTTGTTGCATCTTTCCCAAAAAGGACTCATGGCTGTATTAGATCAAAATTGTGCTTCTACTAAATACTGAGCAAAGCGTCTGAATACTTAGGACCATGTGATATTCGAGTTTTTCTTTTTTAATAAATCTGCAAAAATATCAACAATTCTGTGTTTTTATGTCAATATGGGGGTGCTGTGTGTACTTTAATGAGGAAAAAAAAATTAACTTAATGATTTTAGCAAATGGCTGCAATTAAACAAAGAGTGAAATTAAGGGGGTCTGAATCCCTTTTGCCGTACCACTGTAATAATATATAATATATTAGATATATTCTATATATATTAGCCTGTGTCAGTCGTTTTAGAAAAAAATTTATCTAATTAATCTCACAATAAATTAGACGTGTGAAATACAGCTACAAAATATATTTAAAGCTAGGTTTGTGTTAAATAGAAGTATCAGTACACATTCAAATTAGTTTGATTCAAAATAAAATGTATTACACAAACATTTAGGCTACAAAACGGCTTAACAAACTATGGAACATAAAACAAGATAATTTGAGAAATCATATTTTTTGCTCATACACAATGACAGTTGGTACCCAAACATCTTTTGACCAACGTCCCTTCAAAATACCTTCTGTTATTATTGTTCCACAAAAGAATGAAGTCTTTTAGGTTTGAGTACATGATGCAGAAAGTTTAAATTTTTGTTTGGTGAACTATCCCTTCTGTTTTCTTTATTATTATTATTATTATTTTCAATTAAATAATACTCTAAATAAGCAAATAAATCTGCCAGCAGGTGGCGGTAAATGTCTTCATTCGATTAGTTCGAACTGCTGATTCATTCAGGAATGAAGTAAAGGGCTGTGTTTATGAATGGGCTTTTGAATCATTGGTTCAAACGATTTGTTCAAAATGCGGATTCATTCAGAAACACTGCTGTGTTGCTCGGAGACACAAAACAATTCTGCTGTGGCTTTTAGGTAACATTTTCTTTGGCAAAATTGAACAAAAACACACAATATTGTTTAAAATATAACACTATCCACTTCTTATTTACGAAACTGTTGTATAAATCACATTTAAACATGTGATATTCGGCGAAATCACTCTCATGTGATAATTTGCTCTCGCCGATATAAATATGAGACACAAACTCATACAGGGGCATTTTTTTGCACCAATATCTTGAATTAAACGTACAATGTTTGAGTTATTTTTCATAACTAAGTTAACATAAGTTAACCGTGTTAAACTGACAGCCCTAATATATATATTTTTTTACTAACACTTTAATTTAGGAAACAAAACTCACTATTAACTAGTTGCTTATTAGCATGCCGATTATTAACATATTGGCTGTTTATTAAAACTTATAAAGCACATATTTCTGCATGAGCCATATTCTGGACATCCCCAGCCTACCCAAAAAACTTAGCAAATGCCGTACAATATTAAGCAGCAAATTAGTAGTTTATTGAGACAAAAGTCGTAGTTATTGGTTTATTAATAGCGAGAATTGGACCTTATTTTTCTTAGTTCCATTTTGATGACAGGTGGTAATTGACAGTGACTTGTGAAAGAGACAAATGATGATGCAACAAAAACAAACTGCGGAAACTAGCCATGGAAATGCAGACGTTGCAGCTCATGTGATCTACAGCCTGATACCAGCACTGACGTGAGCGTGGTCACCTGTGAGATGTTGACTCCAGTCAGTTTCTCCACTGCGCTCGGCAGGCGAGTCATGATTTCCAGAACTTCTCCTGTCAGCTTAGCTGCGCCCACTTCTGACCCACCGCTGGACACCATGGTGACCTTCCGGGCTGCACAGAGTGGCTTGCTGATCTCTTCTGCCATCTAGAGGAGTGGAGGCCATTATTGAGAGGTCTTATCATTTAATTTATTTATTGACTTTCAAAAGTTTAGATGCACTAACCAGTGGGAGTTTCTCCAGCAGCATGTCCACCATGGCTCCCTCTTTGTACTCCTTAAAAGCTTCTGCTTTTTTGGTCATCTGCTCGGCTTCAGCCCGACCCTTTGCCTCCATTGCAAAGGCCTCAGCTTCTCCCTTCATCTGAAAGAGAGACAGGAAAAGCTGAATGTTGAGTGGGATCTAATGTGAATAGTAATGCTAATTTTCACCGGCAAAAAGAGATTCATGAACTCACTCTGATGGCCTCTGCCTCAGCTTCTGCCTCCATTATCAGCTGAAGCCTGTTAGATGAAAGAACATTAAATGGCTTTTCGAGATTATCACACCAAGTTCTATCCTTCAGATTTGCTTCCACTAAAGCACAAATGTGCGTTAAAGCAGACAAAACGCCAAAACTTTTGGACCCTTTGGTCCTCAGTTCTCACTTTTCTGCCTCAGCGATCCTCTCAATGCGGTATCTCTCGGCCTCGGCTGGTTTCTGGACTTTGGCCTCCAGTTCCTTTTCCCTGCGGGTGATCTCCTGCTCCTGTAGAGTGATCTGCTGCGTACGCTCCACAACCTGAACCTGCATCTTCTCCTCCTCGATACGCTGCTTCGTCTTGGCCACCTAATGCAGTTGACGGCGAGTAAATATCTCAGTAGATGTGATTTAATTGTCGTTTTTGTTGTACTTGATTTCTTGAAGTTCCTAGAAATATTAACCGGCAACCCTCATATTACCAGCTAAAAACCAAGTTGAATATCATTTGCTACCTGAAGCTGATAGGCCATTTCAGACTCTGCCTTCTTGGTGTTGACCTCAACGTCATAGGCGGCTTTCTTCAGCTCAAAGTCTCTCTGGGCTTTAGCCATCTCAATCTCATTCTTATACTGAGCAGAGATCTTCTCCTGCATGGCATGAGCCTCCTACATACACAAACAAGGACATTTACAGTTTTATCATAGCTTTATCCATCACACCAATGTTCATACAACCAACAATGATGACAGAAATATGTCAAATTTTCACCTTGATGACGGCATCCCTCTTGAACTGAGCTTCACCGATACGAGCATCTCTTTGCACCTGAGCAGTACGAGCTTTACCCAGCGAGCTTAGATAATTCTGTAAGGAAGTTCGGGTGAGTGATATACATGTATACATATTATTACGATTATCCACCTTTTTCTTCTCGTACGAGCGGGGCTGGCCATTTTTTTATTCTATGGGTCTAGCTTCCGGTCTCAACCGCGTCCAGCTATTTTTAGCTGTTCAAAACAGCTTGTTTTGCTGCTTGATATTGAAAATTGGTCTTACCATGTTATTTTAATGTATTATCTTAATTATGAACACACTGGGGGGTTTTTTTGGAAGAAATTAATGCTTTTATTTAGCAAGGACTCATTAAATACATAAAAAGTGACATAAAAGATGCTTATAAATGTTACAAAAGATCTATTACAGATAAATGCTGCGATTTCAAACTGTCTTACTAGACTGGAGCTTCAGTGCTGCTGAAAATTCAGCCTTCGCCTTCCCCCCCACAAAAATCTATTTCAAATAATAATATAAAATATACTTTCATAATACTAAAGTTGTATTATTCTGTTGTCAAACGAGTGCATTCCTGGTGACCATAATAGCCTTCTTTCAAAAAAAAAAAAAAAACTCACAATGAACACAAGCATTTGCATAGTAGTGTATTTTAGGGTGTGTGGTGCATGACTAAAGTCACCTGATCATCATGCACATCTTTGAGCGTGTAGCTGACCACACCGATCCCCATGTTGACCAGGTCAGAGGAAGCCACCTTAAAGACCTGCTCGGAGAACTTTTTACGGTCCTGATAGATCTCCTACAAAGAGAAAGAAAGAGAGACTGTACAATCAATAACAAATTATCAGCTAACAGCAGCAGAACAGTTAGTTGACATCACATGTTTCAGACAGCAAAGGTTGCTTGTTTATTTCAGCACTAAAACCCTCCAGTCCTCTTTGAAATCTTCTTCTAAAAGCTTGTTTTCTTCCATCTCTTTGTGTGTGATACAGAATACAAACAGCAAAACTTTTAGCATGTGGCAGTACCTCCACAGTCAGGTGGGCGATAATGGCTCTCTGATGTCCCTCAAGGGTCTCTAGGGCAATCTGAGCAATCTCACCCTCGGACTTCCCCATGAACATCTGACAGGCTGCGGCCAGCATTTCTTTATTCTGACCCTGGATCTTCACCTGCAGAACACATGAGCAGCAGTGCTTACAGACTGTACTATGTTATGTTCTACAGATGAGTGTAAAATGTGTCTCTCTCTAACCTGGGCAATGCCTGTTACTGAGATTGGTACTCCATGTCTGGTGTAGACCTTGTCACTCTTCACATTCAGAGTCAGAGTACTGAGAGATATCCTGGGAGCAAAGAAAAACGAGAGGGAAAGTAGTCCTAGAAGCTTTTTTTTTTTTTTAAACAAACAACCGTTTAAAAATCCAAGGCAGATATATACGCCATTCATATGAAATTGCAAAAAAAATTGATTACCCAAACAGGTCTCACGAATATGGAAGCCTGTTTCCACCATGGATTAAAAAAAAAAGACAAAAAGACAAAAAAAAAAAAAAAAAGGGAAAAAAAAAAAATCTTGACTTTTTAGTTTTTAGTTACATTGTTTTTTTTCTTCCTGCTAATTCCTACTTTTTGCTGTGAATTTTCCTCTGAGTTTACATCTCGCAATTCTTTTTTTTCTGCCACAGAATTAAAAAATAAGATATTTGCAACTGAATGAGTTTATATCTCATAATTCTGACTTTTCATCTCAGAATTGAGTGAACATCTGTTTTGTGACTTTTTTCTCAGAATTACAAAAAAAGTCTGAATTATGAGATGTAAACTTCGTATCGCAATTACCCTTAATACAAGCTTCCATAACCAAACATATCTATTGTCTCCCATTATGTGGGCAAATAGATAGCCCCGCCCCCAAACTTAAGCCACACCCACATATAGTTCTGCACATTGATGGCTGAGCTTGACCTCACAGATGTGACTGCTGATGTGCAGTAATCAAATCATCAACAGACTTTGTGGAGCTAAGGAAAATTCATCCGCAGTAATCTACAAACTACTGCAGTGAAGAAAGTATTCTTTGAGGACTGAGTGATTCGTTAATATACGTGGAGAGGAATGTAAACACAAGTGGAGTCTCTATAGCACTCTTGTTCTTATTCCCATCATTCATGAGGCCCGAGACTCCCAGTCTTTTCTGGAATTACATTAGTGACTCGCACTGCAGCATCTGGTTAAAAAGAATGGTTTCTATGCACGTGTGTTCTTGCACTAACGCGTTCTAAGAATCCGTCTTCTATTGTAATTCTATACATACCGCTGGATTTGCTGAATGCAGGGAAAAACAAACACTCTTCCACCAGCAATCAATAGAGGAGGAGAGCGGCCACATCCTAAAAGAGACAGCATAAAGAGATTTTGTTTGCTGGTATAAAGTGTCAAGACTTGATTGAAAACCTACTTAGTGGCAATTCACTAGCTAGGGGTGGTGGGAGGTATATCCAAAATGAAAAATCTTATAGTATCAGTAATTTAATAACACCGTAACGGTGTATATGTAACAATAATACAGACGCACTTATATTAAAATTCTGACATACAGATAAATTGATCATTATTTTTATGTTATGGAAATGATAAATGGTCAATAATACAGTTCAATACTATTTTGTCTAAATAAAATTATTAGATTAAATAAAGTGTTATTAAAAATTATGTGATCATCATCTAAAGGTAAAAATAGGGGGAAAGCATGATTAAATAACCAATATCTACCAATAGAAATATATAGATGCACAATATACTTAATACATATTTATATAACATAACAATATTTATATAACATTACTGGTCATGAAACTATATTTTTTGTTTTAAATAAAATATATTTTATTTATTTTATATTTATTTTACAAAAAGGGTTGGGGTCAGTAATATTTTTTTTAAAGAAATTAATACTGTAGTCAGCAATAATACAAACGAATGATGTCAAATATTGCGATTCTTTTGCAATTCCTATTCCATCAAATATCCTGAAAAAAAAATTTAAAACTATCAGTTTCCCAAAAATGTAGTAGCACATCCACATTTTAGGATCATGTGACCGAAGACTGACGTGAACGCTGCTGAAAATTCAGCTGGGCCATCACCGGACGAAATTCAGTTTTTACAACATCTAAAAGTAGAAAACCTTTTTTTAAATGTAAAAATATTCGGCACTATGAACTTACTGTATTTTTGATCAGAATAAATGCAATAGAACTTTTTACTTTTAACTACTTTTACAACATTTACAAATTTTTTAAAAATTACAATTTCCTATTAATAAAACTGGCAACCACTGTACAAATGATTCACTTTTACTATCAGGACACACTTCTAGCTTAACAGCAGAGAAAAATGTATGTCATCATAGCATTACATTGCTGGAAATCCACACAAATCCACCCACACACATTTCATAAATTACGGCACAAAATGTTTCTCCATTTAAACAGCAAGGTCAATCCCGTGCAGGATTTCCAACATTAGTAAAGACACTCGTTAGCACACTTCCTGCCATCGCATGTCGACTGTTTACAGAGAGAACGAGGGCCACAGAAACATAATGGAGCTGGTGACTTATTTTCTGCCTCTCTGTACAGTGTGGTTTGACTGCATTAACCTTGTTGTAGTAAATGTGAGCCTGCTGGGGTTTTTCCCTGAGCATTAAAGTAATCTTAATGTGTAACCACTGCCATTTATCTACACAAAAAAATCACAACCATTACAGTGAACTTGGTGTCTGTTTTGACCTGTGAATGAAAGTCACATGAGCAGCTGAAACCAGTTCTGCATTGGACATCGTTTAAGAAAAGAATGTAGTTTGCACAATAGCATTGATCTTTATGATCATTACAGAACTTCACGGTTTCTTGTAAAAGTCTCATGGGTGTCAATCATTAGTTACAAGCTATCCAGTTCAATCAACAGCTGCTATAATTTTAAGTTCTCTCTTATCACATGTAACCTCGAAGGAGGAATTTAATTATGTGGATTTATATACATAATTGACATAACTCTGTAATAAAGAGCAACAGATGCAGCATACCTGAGACCACCATCGCCTCATTGGGACCACAGGTGTGAAACATCCTGAATTAGATCTGAAGAAATAAAGCAGCAGTATTTAAAAGGCATCAGTCACTAGATCAACCCATGCTGGGAATATTTTAAATATGACATCTGAGTAAACACAGACAGCACTAGTTAATCTCTCAAGAGTTCAGTGAAATGTGTTGACTTCTAATTTATGTCTCTCATTTGAGTATGTTCTTTAAATCAACTACAGCTTTTTCACTTTCAAATCAGGGACCTGTTGACCAATCAAAAACTAATCAAAAAAAGCAGTTTACAGTAGAAGGGATGCAATACATTAGTTTATATCACAAATGTAAAACTTAAAAAAATGTAGAATATTACACAATACGCATTAAGATTTTTTTTAAAAAGTTACAAATCTTCATATAAAACTATTCCCATATAATCGACACAATTATAAAGCTCTGGATCTAAATATTAAAAACCAAATATTTAAAGGGTAAGCTACTGTAAAAGCTAAACGATTAAAACCAACATAATGAACAATAACCCTCGACGATAAATGAACGTATCTCTCGCAATAAAACAGGTCTGAAAACACAAGCAATAACAAACCGTGCGAATATAATGTAGATGTATGTAGAACTCATAGTACGTGTTTAGAGGCACTAACGTTGATGTATTTTGGAACAGAACAGGAAATGCTTGGCTGCTACTTAGCAGCGGCTATGCTGTATTTAAAGCGACTAAAGTTTACTTTGGTGTTGAGAATCACAAGTTCAGAAACTTCGTGGTATTTAGATAAGCCCATATGTTCTTACCGATTGCTGATGTTTCATTAAACACGAAGTAAATGTTGCTCGGATTGTCTCACTGGTGTCAATGGCAAAAGCTCGTCGTTATCACGCAAACTCGGCCACGCCCACTCACAACACTCAGGTGATGTCTCAAAACTACTGAGCTCCCTACAGTCACTACACTTTTGGGCGTTCGCATCGCGGTGCGCAAAATGTAGCCTAGGTAGGTAGTTCACTGGGTTTTACGAAGGTCCTACAGAGTAGTATGTAGAATGCTCTCTGCTGGAAACTGAGGAATAAGACACCTGCATTAGTTTGCTCTTAGAGATCTAAACAAATAACCTACGCCCATTTCTTCCTTTCAAAATCATGCTTTGGTAAATCATAAGTGTGACAGAAAGTCATAATTATCGTAATTATGGGATTCTAAATCATAATTATGTAAATATTATTACATACTATAATATAAAGTCATACTTATCTAAAAAGTCGATTTTTATATGTCATAACAATGACTTTACATTTAATAATTTGGACTTTTTATGTCATAATTTGGACTTTTCATTTCATAGCTATTTTTTAAGTATTTTAATTGTTTGAGTTATAATTCTGACTTTTTAAGTTATACTTTTTGACTTAGTATCTCATCATTTCGACTTGTCTGATTGACCATAATGATTGATCAAAGGGATTTTTCTTATTATGTGGCAGAATATATGCAGCTTTGCAAACAAATGGGTAGAAAATGAATCTCTCGTCACGTATTTATTTATTATTTATGGCATAAAACGAGAAAATTATTATTATTTTGCAAATGAGAAGTCCAGAGTGGGCTACTAAACATGTTTACCATATAACAGGTCATTTTTCTGTGCATTTCTTTATTCCTTTCATGATTCCTTTAGACTGTTCTTATATATTTAAGTTACTTAAGGAAGTGTGCACTCTCTCTGATACTCTTTTCACTGTCTCGGGTTCTTTTATCTGCTCCAAATTGCTTTGTCAGTGCAGCAAGCTTTAGACAATTCCCTTCTTTTATGCTCTGTAGTCAATGTATATTTATCATTGTCCCCATTTTGTTTCCATAAAGAAAATAGTGGGTAAACTTTATTAATTAAAATTAAACAAAAAGTTAAACAATAATGCATAACATATTTATACACCGTAACAATGACTCTGACTATCATATGCATATTATTTTCAAAGAAGAGCAATTGTTCAAGGGCCTATTTTGTCTAGATCAGGGGTCGGCCTGTTTGGCATCGGGCAAAAAAAATAATTTGCCACTAGATGGCGGGCCAGAACACAGTCAAAGGATCATTTAAGAAATGAATTGATGAAAATCAATGCCTGTGACAGACTGTTACTTTTGTAACTAGTAGTGCTTAATGTGTGTAATTTTATGAAGTATATGTGAAATGAAAGTAATCAATATATATCTTAATAGCTGAATTATGTTAACTCTGGATGTCATAGAACGAATAATAGTATTTTCATTAGACAGTGAATCTTTCATTAGACAGTACACCAGTGAGCTTGAAATAATGTAACAACACGTATAATGGTCCTTTCATTAGACAATGGACCTTTCTGTAGACAGCAGACGTAAACATGAAATAATCTAATATTATCAGGAACAGGTGGATGGATGTGACACACACATCTCGTATGACCACATTACCAACCAACGGAAGGTGGCAAAACGAAAGCAAGTAGATAAATTTGACACACATCTCGTATGACCACACTACCAACCAACGAAATAAAAGCCTTTTTTTAAAAATGGCTGATCGGACCACATTCCACCATTAAAAAACTGTATCTATAACCAATAAAAAATAACCGGAACAAAGAAAAAACAGAAAAATGACCAAATTTGGAGAGAACAAGGGGTATAATAACATGAGCTGACAAACAAAGACTTTGGAATGATTTGGAATGATGTGACTGTCTTCCCGGCTTTATTTCTTTGTTAAATAAAGTCTTATTTTGACATCTGGAACTCTGCTACTCCACTTCATTGGCCGCACCCAAGAAAAATCCACAACATACTCTGTGTTTAAAAATCCGTACTAGGGACAAAATTTAAAAAAATTAAATAATAAAAGAGGACTTGAATAAGCCCATTAATGGCATGTTTGTGTTATGCTCTTAACGAACTATGTTTTATTTCCTCTTTCCATATTGTGAATAATAAATGTGTGTCATTTTAATTTGCTTGTTACACAATGGAGACTAACTTATTGTAATAATTATTTGACATAGCCTACTTTTACACTCAGAATTTTTCCTAGTTCGGTAAAGTTAGCAAGATATTCACAGGTTCGACTTTTCCGGATCAGTAAATCGCGAGCAAAACATGTTTACTACACAATTGTCGCCTCTTTTCTTTCGTAGTGATGCAGAAAAAGAGCTACAAGCGAGTTTTCCTCAAACCAAGCTTTCCTCCGCTCTGTACCAAAATACATTGATCTCAGTGCGCTGGCGTCTGAGAGACAAGTCCAAAGGGACCGTCTGCAAAGTGCGAAACACGAAAAATGTTACTTGTAAAATACTCAATAACTTCACTGTAACACACTGTACTTTCTCCAAATTCAGTTCACACATCACTACTCTCCTGCTGGTTTTACTACAACACCTATTTTGAAAATAATTGCATTTGCATATTTTTAATGATAATTTAAAATGAAAAAAGTCACTACCTTCACTGTTATTGGACAAAATAGACAATAACTTCACTATAACACACTGTACTTTCTCCAAATTCAGTTCAGACATCACTGCTCTCCTGCTGGTTATACTACAACACTTATTTTGACAATAATTGCTTTTTGAATGATTTTTATGATTTTTAAAAAAAATATTTAATAAATTCACGGTTATTGGACAAAATAGTCAATAACTTCACTGTAACACACTTTACTTTCTCCAAATTCAGTTCAAACATCACTGCTCTCCTGCTGGTTATACTACAACACTTATTTTGACAATAATTGCTCTTGAAAGATTTTTAGGATTTTTAAAAAATATTTAATAAATTCACGGTTATTGGACAAAATAGTCAATAACTTCACTGTAACACACTGTACTTTCTCCAGATTCAGTTCACACATCAATGCTTTCCTGCTGGTTTTACAGAAAGGCGGGGCATAGAGGAGAAACAATAATGTACAGTATGTGGAAAATAATGTTTTTTTTTTTTTTTACTTTAAACCACATAAACACATTTCATTACACCAAATACACAAAACATTTTTTGCAACATCATATGACCCCTTTAAACTAGCTGGTGAGAGAAAATCGCAGGCTATACTATCAAAGAGTCTAAAGAGGAAAGTTAACAGCGAAAATAGGGCATACAAAGAAGAATGGAAAGACAACTATACGTTCATCCCACCTAGTTTTCTGAATGCAAATGTATGTGTCTTATCTGTCTGCGAATTAAAGTGACATCCATAATATCACCCAACATCCAAAAAATCGTGACTGATGGAAGATGCCAGCTTTCACATTAAGTGAGTAGCCTACTAAGCCTGTGTAATAGCCAAAACTTCATCTAACTTTAACTCTATTCATGTAGCCTACTCTTGTTTACACTGTCGTTTCAGGAGTAAGTTATAAGCATGCACCCCCAGCTGTTCTGCATCCATTATCAAGAAATGTTTGCTGATTGTCTTGTCAATCTTTTTGATGAAAAGGCAGCTGAATTTGCTTTGTTATTGTTGACGTGTTGGTGCTGAGGCCCTGCATTACAAGCAAATGTTTCAATGGTTCACTGTTAGTTTTGTTCATACCACACATTTCATGACGGCTATTTTAGAGGTGTGTCTAGCGAGCCACAGATTCTTTTGAATGTCTTTCAGAACTTTTCAAACTAAAAGCTATCAATTCATCTCAAAATAAAACATTGCTGCAAAAACGGCCTCGTACGTTTATTTTGAAGGCAAAATCACTAAAGACGAAGTGATTTTGAATAACTGTTGCTGTCATGACAGATCTATTTCAGAATCAGCCGCTATCAAAATAATCTGGCTGCGGGCGTGGGCCAGTTTTGGCCACTACTGCCCTATATACTTCCGGGCTGCGCTCCAATTCCCGCCACTAAAATGTGTCTTGCACCAATCAGGTTTCTCAACATCTAGCAGTGCCCCGCCCACTACTATTCCAGCCTCGTTCTGGAGACAGTCCAAGAATATAAAGCCTTTGTCCAGCTTTTCCAAATAATTGCAGAACCACATCGTTACTTTCCCGATTTATTTGAGAACTTCTCACACAATATCTAACAATGAGGGAGATTGTTCATATTCAGGCCGGTCAGTGCGGAAACCAAATCGGTGCCAAGGTAAGAATAGTTTTTCAGAGTATAAAGTCATTTTATAAAGTCATCAAAGAGTCATATTTAGCGTCTACGACTAAATAACAGTACCGTTACAAGAGTCCCAGAATGCAACAATGAATCCACTATATGTAAAGAATGCCAGTGTTATTCTAGTTCAAAGCCTTTACCTAATCTAAAATAGCACTATTTGATCTTCTTATTGTTTCTCAGCATATTAGATACATTAAAGCATATTTTGCAGAACATGCCTATTTTATTTTGCTTTGCAACCAGAGTTATTAATAATGCATTAGACTATGGCAACACGTTGAGAAGTTTTATAGACAAGCATCTTTTTTTCCATTGCACTGCTTTTTCTTTTTTTCCCCATCTGACCCCCCTTTTATGCAAGCCCCAAAAATATGCGGATCTCACTCCTCATTCATTCCCACTATTTCTTGAACACGGTCTGTATAGCTATTTCTCTATAAAAATGATGCTCAAGTTCCGCAGACTCTCTAACTATAAATCTCTTTGTCTGTAAATCAGAGCTGCGGGTGAAGGGATTCGCTGGGGAAAGGGGGGTCTGTCCTCTTTCTTCCTCTCATTCTTTACAATGCACCGGGTGTGGCGGATCCGATGTGAACAGCAGAGCTCAGCCTCTCAGTAATTACCATGACTACCCGTTATCAGTGTCACGAGCGCTTTAAACAGCTGTCAGGACCAGTGCGCGAGCCATGACACGTGGCACTAATATTACAACCGCATACCTTAACACGTCATAATATTTATGCTTTAACAATTTATTATAGACCTGTCTATCATGTTCTTATAGGGCGACTATAATGTCACTTGAGGACTTTGAGCAGAGAATGAATCATGTTATAGAGAGAAATGCCTTCCTTGAGAGTGAGCTTGATGAAAAAGAGAATCTTCTAGAATCAGTACAGAGATTAAAAGACGAAGCCAGAGGTAAACTCAAGGGAAACCTCTTTGCATATACACCTCGTATCTAACTGACAAACTTCCATTTTCGTTGATAATCAGTAGAATAATCACCTGATTTGCCAGTCTCCGATGTTTTAACAGATTCGGTGTTTGTGTGCTGATTGTGTTTGCGGTCTCCATTCTCCTCGGGGCAGATTTAAGACAGGAACTGGATGTTCAGCAGAAACAGGAGCGCAAGCCATCAATCAGCCTTCCTAAAGATGTGGAGAAGCCAAAGGCCACACCCGCAAGACCCTCGTCTGTTGTAGCCTCCGCCCTCCCATCTCTCCACGCCACACCCTCCAGACCTCCAGGCTTAGGGACTGCATTCAACACCCCCTCCGCTTCCTACAGCAGAAGTGAGCACAAACACAGCATGGCCACACATTTCTGTAAGGGCCGCCTAACTGGCCCAAGGACAGTATCCATTGGAGTGACTCAAAGTTTTCTGTTCATGTCTTTTGCACACTGTGCATTATTGTTATTGCAGAGTTATTGCAGTTTAATGATACTAAACCATTTACTTTCATGCAGAACATTGTATTTTGCATACAAGAATTTTGAGTCAACTAAGTGAAGGGAAGGATTGGTAAAGGAAAGAATGGGGAGAAAGAACAAATTTGAAGGAAGGAGAGAAAGAAAAGAACATTTCCCAGCTTTAGATTTCTAACACTTAAGAGTTTTGATTTTATTAACTTATTTTTTATCTGTCATGTCCAGTTGAAGGTCTGACTGGAACTCCTCTCACCACATCTGCAAGGATATCGGCCCTTAACATCGTTGGAGAGCTGTTGAGGAAAGTTGGGGTGAGTCCAGCTGTAACTGTGGCTATTGCCAAAAAATCCACACTCTTTCAACTGAGGTTGGTCTGTAGTTTTGATAATCAAGTTCTATGTCCCTTTGTTCTCTTTTCAGAACCTTGAATCAAAGCTGGCATCATGCAGAGAGTTACACATCCATGAGAAAACACCCAGCCGTGCAGCGATAAGCCAGGGTACACCGAGTATTTCACGGGAAACCCCAGAAATCCCATCCAACACAAATGGCTTGTATGATAAGGGGTTAGTCTCACTATTAATTTCAGTGCATCTCTGTAATTGACCAAAATGATGTAGATTGTATCATATCTGACTTGTTCATAATAATTCTTCTCCAAACGTTCTCTGTTTTGTGTTGCAGGATGGTGAAACGGTTGGACTTTGGAACAGGACCCAAGATAATGTTGTGAATAAAGTACTATTCGCTACCAGTGTGCAAGCATGTCTTTCGCTCTCACATCATTGGGAAAACAAGTATTCCTAAACCATTAATATGAAAATGCTTTATTTTCAGGATCTTATGCCCCAAGTCTTCCACTATCTGAGAAGGGGTCTGCTTTTACATTCATATCAACCCTGTTATTGTGTCTGTGGGCTGAAACTACTACCTGTTGTTTTACTCTTTTGTTTGGCGATTTGCATTGTGTTTTGCAGATGTACTATCTCTTAAATTCACAGTGTTTGTTTTTTATTTTTGTTTGTGTTGTTTTTATATATCTGGTGATTATAGCAGTTTTAAAATGTATCTGCA